>PVKU01001386.1:0-15229 GCA_004027475.1 Anoura caudifer
TTTACCCAGCAAGGCTTTCAATCAAGATAGAAGGCCAAATAAGGAGCTTCCCAAACAAAATAAGTCTCAAAGAATACACCTCTACCAAACCAATTCTGCAAGAGATACCAAAGGGACTGCTGAAAGGGAAGGGAAGGGAAGGGAAGGGAAGGGAAGGGAAGGGAAGGGAAGGGAAGGGAAGGAAAAGAGAGAGAGAGAGAGAGAAAGAAACATAGGCACGAAAATGGCAATGAGTAAGTACCTATCAACAATAACCTTAAATGTAAATAGATTAAATGCTCCAATCAAAAGACATAGAATAGCTGAATGGATAAGAAAGCATGACCCACACATATGCTGCCTACAAGAGACCCACCTCAGGACAAAAGACCTACACAGACTCAAAGGGAAGGACTAGAAACAAATTTTCCAAGCAAATGGACAGGAAAAAAAAGCTGGGGTAGCAATACTCATATCACACAAAATAGACTTCAAAAGAAGAGCCATAAAGAGAGACCCAGCAGCTCACTTCATAATACTCAAGGGAAGAATCCACCAAGAAGACATAAACATTGTAAATATATATGCATCCAACATAGGAGCACCTAAATACATAAAGAAAATCTTAGAGGACTTCAAGAAAGATATTGACAGCAATACAATTATAGTAGGGGATTTTAACACCCCACTGTCAAAAATGGACAGATCTTCCAAACAAAATATCAACAAAGATATTGTGGCATTGAAAAACACACTAAATGAAATGGACTTAACTGTTATATATAGAGCCTTTCATCCCAAAGAAGGTAAATAGACATTCTTTTCAAATGCACATGGAATATTTTCAAAGATAGGCCACATAATGGGACACAAAACAAGCCTCAACAAATTCGAGAAAATGTAAGTCATACAAGCATTTTCTCTAACCACAAGAGACTGAAACTAGAAACCAACCCCAAGGGGAAAAACCCAAAACCGTCAAAATCATGGAGTTTGAATAGCATGTTATTAAACAATGAATGGGTCAAGAATGAAATTAGGGAGGAAATCAAAAAGTTTCTGGAAACAAATGAAAATGAACTCACAATGACCCAAAACTTATGAGACACAGCGAAGGCAGCCCTGAGAGGAAATTCATAGCGATACAACCCTCCCTAAAAAAGACAGAAACATTTCAAACAAACAACTTAAACCTATGCCTACAAGAACTTGAGGAACAATAACAAAGACAGCCCAGAGCAAGTAGAAGGAAGGAAATAAGCAAGATCAGAGCAAAATTAAGTGACATAGAGACTAAAAGCACAATTCTAAGGATCAATGAATCCAGGAACTGGTTCTTTGAAAAGATAAACAAAATTGACAAGCCTTTAAGCAGGCTCATTAAGAAAAAAAGAGAGAGGACACAAATAAACCCAATCAGAAATGCAAGAGGAGAGATTACAACTGACACCACAGAAATACAAAGGATTGTAAGAAAGTACCATGAAGAACTTGTATGCCAAGAAATTTGAAAACCTAGGTGAAAAGGACAAGTTTCTGGAAAAATATAATCTTCCAAAACTCAAAGAAGAAGCAGAAAGCCTGAGCAGACCAATAACAGCTGATGAAATTGAAGCAGTAATCAAAAAACTCACATCACACAAAAGCCCTGGACCCAGTGGTTTCACAGGAGAATTTTACAAAGCATTTAAGGAAGAGCTAACCCCTATCCTTCACAGACTATTCCAAAAAATCCAAAATGATGGAAGACTCCCAAACTCTTTCTATGAAGCCAGCATCATCCTAATCCCAAAACCAGATAAAGACACAACAAAGAAAGAAAACTTCAGGCCCATATCGCTGATGAACATAGGTACTAAAATCCTCAACAAAATATTGGCAAATGGCATCCAACAATACATTAAAAAGATCATACACCATGACCAAGTGGGATTGATCCCTGGATGCAAGGGTGGTTCAACATTCACAAATCAGTATATGTAATACATCACATAAAAAAAGCAAAGACAAAAATCACATGATCATATCAATAGATGCAGGAAAAGTATTTGATAAGGTACAGCACCCATTTATGATAAAAACATTCAGCAAAGTGGGAATAGAGGGAGCATTCCTCAACATAATAAAGTCCATATACGAGAGACTGACAGCCAACATCATCCTCGATGGGCAAAAACTAAAATCTTTTCCACTAAGATCAGGAACAAGACAAGGATGTCCACTCTCACCACTTCTATTCAATATAGTGTTGGAAGTCTTAGCCACAATGATTAGACAAGAAAAGGAGATAAAAGACATCCAAATTGGAAAGGAGGATACAAAACTATCATTGTTTGCAGATGACATAATAGTGTACATAGAAAATGCTATAGACTCGGCCAAGAAGCTGAAAGACCTAATAAATGAATTGGGCCAAAGAGCCGGATACAAAGTCTGTACCCAGAAATCAAAGGCATTTTTGTATACCAACAATGAAACAGCAGAAGCACAAATCAAGAAAAAAATCCCACTCAATATAGCAAAAAATAAATAAATAAAATAAAATACCTAGGAATAAACCTAACCAAGAAGGCAAAAGACCTGTATGCAGAAAACTACATAACACTGAGGAAAGAAATGAAGGAAGACACAGACAAATGGAAACATATACAGTGTTCATAGATTGGAAGAATTAATAATCATCAAAATGTCCATACTACCCAAAGCAATTTACAGATTCAATGCAATCCCTATTAAAGTACCAATGGCATACTTCACAGACAGAATAGACACTTCAAAAATTTATATGCAACCATAAATGACCTTGAATGGCTGCAGCAAGTTTGAGAAAGAAGAGCAAAGTAGGAGAGATCAAAATACCTGTCGCCAAACTGTATTACAAGGCCACAGTAATCAAAACAGCCTGGTACTGGCATAAAAACAGGCACATGGACCAGTGGAACAGAATAGAGAGCCCAAAAATAAACCCAAGTCTCTATGGTCAATTAATATTCGACAAAGGGGGCAGCAACATAAAATGGAGTAAAAATAGCCTCTTCAACAAGTGGTGTTGGGAGAACTGGACAGCTACATGCAAAAAAAATGGAACTGGAGCACCAACTTACACCATACACAAAAATAAATTCAAGGTGGATGAAAGATTTAAATATAAGCCGTGACACCATTAAAGTCCTAGAGGAGAACATAGGCAGGAAAATCTCAAATATTTCATGCAGTAACATTTTTAGCGATATGTCCCCTAAAGCAAGGGACATAAAGGAAAGAATAAACAAATGGGATCTCATCAAAATAAAAAGCTTCTGCACAGCTGAAGAAAACAGTATTAAAATAAAAAGAGAACCAACTGTATGGGAAAACATATTTTCCAATGATACCTCAGACAAGGGTTTCATCTCCAAAATATATAAAGAACTTACACAACTCTACTCCAAGAAGACAAGCAACCCAATTAAAAAATGGGCAAAGGACTGGAACAGACACTTCTCCAAGGAGGACATACAGAGGATCCAGAGACACATGAAAAGATGCGCAATATCACTAGCTATCAGAGAGATGCAAATTAAAACCACAATGAGATACCACTTCACACCAGTCAGAATGGCCATCATAAACTAAGCAACAAACAACAAGTGTTGGAGAGGTTGTGGAGAAAAGGTAACCCTAGTACACTGTTGGTGGGATTGCAGACTGGTACAACCACTATGGAAAGCAGTATGGAATTTTTAAGAAAACTAAAAATGGATCTACCTTTTGACCCAGCAATCCTACTGTTAGTATTATATCCTAAGAACCCTGAAACACCAATCCAAAAGAATCTATGAACCCCAATGTTCATAGCAGCACAATTTACAATAGCCACGTGTTGGAAGCAACCTAGGTGCCCATCAGTAAATGAGTGGATCAAGAAACTATGGTACATTTACACAATGGAATTCTATGCAGCAGAAAGAAAGAAGGAGCTCCTACCCTTCGCCACAGCATGGATGGAACTGGAGAGCATTATGATAAGCGGAATAAGCCAGGCAGTGAAAGACAAATACCATATGATCTCACCTTTAACAGGAACCTAATCAACAAAACAAACAAACAAGTATAATATAACCAAAGACACTGAAATGGAGAACAGGCTGACAGTCACCAGAGGGAAGAGGGGAGGGAATTTCAGGGGAAAGGGGGAAGGGTTTAGAGCAACAAGTATAAAGGACACATGGACAAAAACTAGGGGGGTAGAAATGGGAGGGAGGTGGGGAGGGTTGGGGCGGTGGACTGGGATGGGAGTGAAAGACAGATAAGTGTACAAGAACAACAATTAAAATTAAAGAAAATATATAAGGATATACAGAAGAAGCCAGGTCGAGACTATGTATGTCAACTACAATTGAAAAATAAAAAAAACATTTTTAATAAATCTATTAAGTTTAGCAAATTTCTCTTAAGTGTCTAGTGACCCCTTATTTTAAACATTTCATCACTAATAATCTCCCAATTTCTCCTCATGGTATGGCTGAACCAGCTCATGCTCCTAAACGTATACTACCAGTTAGTGTTTGAAACACATGGTGGAAACACTGTTGGCCCTCCCAGGCACAGCTGCCTCCTTGCTCTGGTGGGCAGAGCACCTAAAAGCAACAGGTGTGAAGATGGAAACCAGCTGAGCTAATCCATTCACCTGTGCCTCCCCATGATGTTAAATTTGGCCTCAATCCCTAGAATGTAAGAGGTCTAAGGGAAAGAGCAACTACAAAATTCAGCCCTAAGTCAGAAAACCAATTTCCTGACAATTTATTTTTAGAAACACTAAATGAGAGGGAAAAAAAAATCCCACTATTGTTACTAAGATAATCTTTAGGTAAGAAAGACAATAACTGCTTCCTGGACTGTGAGTTGTATTTATAACTGATATTCAGGGTAGTATTAACACTGTGCTTGTTAATTCAGCATCTGCTCAGTTTTATGAAGTTGATTGTTTTTTTAAGCAATGCATTATCCCTGCTCACAAAATATCATAGTGTGTATTAATAGTAATGTGGTTATCACTTTATGTCATAATTATTACTTAAATATATGTACTTTTTCCAGAAAATATAAGCTCTCTAATGTTAGGAGTTATTTTGCTTTCTTTTTTATTCCAATTCATGATATGGAATCTAGGACACAATTAGCATTCAATAAATATACATTTTATTATTTTTGTTCTTATTTATTATTAAGCAATTTTAGTAGTTATCGAATAGTGAATACTTATTGTAAAAGGCACTGTGCTAAACTCTTTCCATACTTGATCTGATTCACCTTCACCATAGCAGTAATACTTACGAGATGGGTATTACTCCCTCCATTCACAGATGAGTTAATGAGAATTGGTAAGTAGGTAACTTGCTCCAGATAATCCTGATGTAAGGGGAGGAGACAGGCATCAGTACCAGTTTGCCCAATTCCAAACAGGTTACCAAGTGCTGCACCAAACATCTGAGAACACACATGGCTCTAAGAGTGACCTACTGCACTGACTATTGGTAACCAGATTTAGCAAGTGCTATATTAACAACTTCACAAACACTGTCATACACAGTCAAAACTGTGCATCAAGAGTTTTGGTAATGAACCTGATGTGAACACTTTAGACATAATTCCAAAGCAAGAGATGAAAAAGTTTATTCCCAATAAAATACTGGGATGGGAAGGCATAACTCTAAAAATAAAATATTGTAAAACTTCACTGTAACTTAAGAACAAATGAAGAAAGTAAATAATGGAAGTGTTGGTATAAGTTAAAGAAATCTTACCTATAAATCAAAGATATCCATAACATTATATATAATTTCAAGTGAATACAAACTGTCAAATAAGAGGCTTTAGTATACACACACACACACACACTATTTGAACTTTGTCATTTAAAACAGCATTTCATTTTCTGTATCATACTGAACACTACATTCAGAAATTCATAGATATGAGACTAGGAATGTTTATTCAAATTAATGTATAATTACCTCAGTACCTGTATATATTATCATTGCCTCATTTCTTCCTATTTTGTCAATTTCCTTTAAAAAATGGTATGAGTAGTGTGGTGTTTAAGAGCCACCCTCAACAACAACTTTTATTCTTAAGGATTTCAGGTGGACATTGAACCCGACATAACTCTAAGTCTCTCCTTTAAGTACGTAATCAATCACTCGTACTTTTGAAATGACCAAGGCGTGTACATCAGAACTATCTTTTTTAAAGCATGCAATGTCTTTGTCGAAGCATTACATCTTTCAAGAAAATGTCAGCACTGTTATTTTTTGGCCTCCCTCTGCCCAAGAGGCCAATGAGGGCTGAACAAAGAAGTGAATAAGACTGTTAATCAATAGCAGTCACAGCACCCTTTTTTATCTTCCAGAATCTTCATTTTCAATGAGGTTGACATCATTAAAGTAAGAAAACAGGACCGTCAATCACCACTGGTTTCAAGTAGTAGATGAAGGAATAATTTGACCATCGTAAAAGTAATGATGCAACCGTGTGCTTGAAGTTTTGCAAAAATCATTTTTAGGAGGGGGTAAGAAGGGGAAAGAAGGGAAAGGGTTGTCAAGAAACATTCATAAAGGACCCATGGACAAAACCAAAGGAGGGGAAGGATTGAGGGTGGGGATGGGTGGGGCAGGGGAAAGTTGTGGGAAAATGGAGACAACTGTACTTGAACAACAACAAAATAAAGTAAAAGCTAGGACACACATGTAGCTGAGACATAAAAGCACTTACATATCAATCATTTTTCTTACAGACCAAATAGATTTCTAACAGATCTGAATCTTGCAAATAAAAGCAAGAGGTTTCAACTCCTTCACAATGCTATAAATAATATATTTGGAATACATTTATAAGCAGTGGTACCAGTGCCATTGTTTCTTAATGATGTTGACACATTATCTTAACACATCACATAACACCCATATAAACCTTTCCTAGGGGCAGACACAGAAGTTTTGTGGGTCCAAAAGGCTATGAAACTTTCTTTTAAAAAATGAAAAATCAGGTACAAGGCTTTGTAAGATGACCACACAATCCAGGAGCTATGAAATTTAAGCTTAATTTAATAGTAAAGCTGCCCCTGCCTCATCCACTGAAAACCCAAGACGAGTGTCATTTTGCTTGTACACAGGCAAGTTCTGAATGAGCTGAGGTTTTCCTCTGGTCTTCTTTATCTACAGCAGCCTTCCCTGACCTCCCATACTCTGTGCTCTTATGCCAGAGTATGCCTTCAGAGAGAAGCACAGAACACCACGGGGTTTGTGAACTTCCTGGAGAACTGCAGGTGGCCACTCTCACCCAATGAACAGAGGAGAACTGTTAAAGTGGGTGAAGGAGTGCTTTCTGTTTTCTATGCAATTTAGGCAACTGACAGTATTGTCATTAGATATATGTTTAGGGTTCTCAGAACTAGTGTCTTTATACACTTACATGTTTTGCTTCTAATCATTTCTTTCTGGTTTTAATTTTCAATATAAAATTCATCAGAAATTCAATAAGGAATGGAGACAAAGAAGCCGGAAGACATAATCAAGTTTTCACACTTGATTAAAGTACCTTGTTTTTAATTGAGGCACAAACAAAGCAAGCCCTGTCTAGGACACCATGATGCCTGATGAGGCAACCCAAATGTTCACAGGTCAGAGTAGGCAGAAGACCTGGAGTAGGAAGAGGCATGTTACTTCTATAAACTCGGTGCTTTCTCACAACACGGTGTTCTCACACACTGCCCACTAGCAGCCCCTCCCCCACCTGCCCTTCAAACATCAGGGATACCTGAGACAGGCTTTGGTGTTCCTACTTTGTCTGGGTAGATGTGACCTCCATGTGCCCCTGGCCTACTAGGTGCAGGATCAAGGGCCTGCCAATGGATCTTTCCCACCTCCATCATGAAGACTCAAGGGGACTGAGAGTTTCCTGGCTCACTGGGGCTTGTCTTGGGGTAGGTGTCTTTTATATGTAGGTTTTATTGTTATTCAGGCATGGTGATATGAGACAACACATCAGGAGACTACTGGAAAGAAGTTTGTTAGTCACAGATCCGAAGAGAAGCGTGCACACCAGCCTTGAGGCTGCACGGCGAACACCAGGGTCAGCTGGGAGGCAGAGGGACTGGAGGAAAGTAACCAACAGCCTTTATTGCTGTTTCCAGGGAAGAAACAGGCCAGACAGGGTAAGGAGATTTAGGGTGGACTGGTCTGAATAATTTCATAGGAGCTGTCCCTAGATCTCTAGTACCAGGCCCTGGAGTGATTAAGGCAGGGAGACAGTGGCCAGATGAAAGAAGTGATTGGGGGTGGTGACTCTGGATTAGCTGGTCTGCATCTGAAAGGTGCATCCCTAGCAGGGAAGTAATTTACTATCTCTAGGAATCAACTAGCTTTGGGAGGGGCAGTCTCTTTAGGGTCAGCTGGCCCCAAGATGTCAAAGCACCAAAAACACAGAATAAAAACACATGATTAATACAGAAGAGAAGGAGCAGTGGGCAGATAAGAATGTCCCATCCAGCTCTCGGGATGCTGAGTCTGGAAGACAGACACCTTATCCCACTTCAGGCAAGGCTCAGAAGGGCTACTGAACTTTCTTCCACCATGGTCCCGATAACAAATGGAAGAAGGTGCAGGTTGATGTCTCTCTCACTCGACACCAAAAAAGTACACATAATATTACCCCAATTTCAAAGATGAAGACATTGAGGTTCAGAGTTGAAGGTGTCTTTCCCAATGTCACATAACTAGCAGGTAGTAAAGCCAGGATCTATTTCCAGGCTCAGGATTATTCTGTATCTTAGGCACTGGGCTTAAAGTCTACCAGCTTTTTAAGGTCCCAAACAAATACTTAAGACCTGAAAAAGGAAAATATGTCAGCTCCAAAATAAAAAGAGAAAGTTATGATGTCAAAATTAATAAATGTTTATAATTAAATGTCAAAAAACTGTCATTTTTATTGTTACATTTAGTATTCATTTAAAAATCCATTACATTTGACAATAATGTATAGCTTAGTATTTTTATTACTTCCCAAGAATTCCTGAGTTTGCCTGATGATTACAGAGAAACCAACTGTAAATTAAATGAATTAGTTACAGTCAAGGAACTTCAAAAGCAAAATTTGTAATTTATAAGCCCTTTCAAAAATGATATAGCATTAAAATAAAACAACAATAAAATGTTGTATTTAATGTGGGGTGTGGGTCTAATTTAATATGTTCAATAGGACAGAGTGTAGCTACCAAAAGGAAGCGGGCCTATGCCTTGGAGGTCTTAAAAGGACCCTGCATGAGTTGGCCTGCTCCAGATTTGGGCGCTTTCTACTCACATCCCTGCCCCTACCACATCGGACATAGAAGGTGGCTTCTGAGGTCCCTGTAGGAATGGGCCTGTTGCAGAGAAATGGCTCAAGGCCTCTGCTCACTGCTTACTGCAGCATGTGACACCTTCCATACTGTAGGATATAATATCAACTATTACAAAGGAGATGGGATTATTCAAATACACAGAGATTCCATGTGGTGTTTCTGGAATGCCTGCCAAGAGCACCAACAAGGACTCTAAAGACCCAAGTTCTCCTTATAGTGCCACCACTCCTTGGCTATGTGGGCAAGTCTCAATACTGGGCTGGCCCTTATTTTTTCTGTGTGAATTTAGGAATTGAATTATGTCAGACCACGGCATTCCTGATCATTAAAGTCTTTTATTCTATTCTAAAAAACCACACGACTCTTTGCAAAAGGGTATGATTATCAAAATGGAATGGCACACTTTAATAAGCTGATAATAACAGTATTTATAGACTTAATTTAAATAGAGGACATGCAGGGCAGCCATGGTGACCAGGCTGAACCAGACAGCCAGATTTGAATTTTAGGAACTGAGACTTTTGGGTAATTTACTTAACCTCAGTTTCCTCATATGTAAAATGAGGATCACAGATCCTACCACAAAGGGTTATGCTGCTATAATTGAATTTAACTGTCTACAGTAATGCTTGGCATATAACAAACTCTCAGTAAATGTTGAAGCTGTTCTTAAATTATAAAATATTTTTATCTTTCATATCATAAATTCACCAACAATAAGGACTGTATCTATAAAAGTCACTGGAAAAAAAAAACAAAACAAAATAAAGTTTAAACCCATGAGAATCTGCAAGTTTTATATTTGTATTGGTTCCTAGATTTCAAATGGCTATAAATTTAACACTCCCTGGTCAAACTCAGCACTAAATCAGTGCCTCCAAAATGAACTCATATTCCTGTAGGTTTCAGAACAATGTCAGACCACTTATCAGGAGTCAGGAAAATAAATGTACAACTATGGAACAAATCTCACTGTACTGTACACATTCTGATGTCTATCCTAATTTTAAATATTTATCAGACTAGGAAATTAAAAACATAAAAGTAGCAGAATCTGAAATTCATATTCAGAAACTAGTTGCATTTTTATATACAATATCAGGAGATATTAAGAAAACAATCCCATTTATAGTTACATTAAAAAATACCTAAGAATAAACTTAACCAAGGAAGTAAAAAGACCTGTACTCAGAAAACTGTAAGACACTGAAGAAAAAAATTGAAGATACAAAAAATGGAAGCATATACCATGCTCATGGATTGGAAGAATTAACATTTTTAAAATGTCCATACTACACAAAGCAATCTATCAATTTAATGCAATCCCTATCAAAATGCTAATGGCCTTTCTTACAGAGCTAGAACAAATAATCCTAAAGTTTAAACAGAAATACAAAAGACCCTGATAGTCAAAGCAATTGAGAAAGAAGAACAAAGATGGAAGTATCACACTACCTGATATCAAACTATACTACAAGGCCATAGTATTCAAAACAGCATGGTACTGACATAAAAACAAACACATAGATCAGTGGAATACAACAGAAAGCACAGAAATAAACTCATGCCAAATGATAAATTTATATATGACAACAGAGGGAAGAATATACAGTGGGTTAAAGACAGTCTCTTCAACAAATGGTGATGGGAAAACTGGTCAGATACATGCAAAAGAATGAAACTGAATCACTATCTTACGCTATATACAAGAATAAACTCGAAATAGATTAAATACTTAAATGTAGATCCAAAAAGAACTCATAAATAGTAAACTCTTTGACATTGCTCTTAGTAATATTTTTTGTGTTCATCTCCAAAAAGTTTTTGCACAGCAAAGGAAGCTATCAACAAAATGAAAAAACAACCTACTGAAAGGGAGAAGATATTCACCAACAACACATACAAAAAAGGTTTATATCTAAAATATATCAGATACTCATACAATTTAACATAGAAAAAAATCCACACAATCCAATTCAAAAATGGGCTGAGCCTGGCTGGCGTAGCTCAGTGGGTAGAGCGCAGGCCTGCAAACCAAAGGATCGTGGTTCAATTCCCAGTCAGGGCACATGCCTGGGTTGCAGGACAGTTCCCAGCAGGGGATGCATGAGAGGCAACCATACATTGATATTTATCTTCCTCTCTCCTTCCTTCCCCTCTAAAGATAAATAAATAAAATCTTAAAAAAAAATTGGCTGAGGACCTGAATGGACATTTCTGTAAAGAGGACATATGGATGGCCAATACACATATGAAAAGATGCTAAACATCACTAATTATCAGGAAACTTCAAATTAAAACCACATGAGATATCATCTCATACCTCTCAGAATGACGATCATCAGTAAATAAGCATTGGCAAGAATGTGGAGAAAAGGGAACTTTCATGTACTGTTGGTCAGATTGCAAACTGGTGAAGTCCCATGAAGATCAGTATGGTGGTTTCTAAGAAAATCAAAAATAGAGCCCTGGCTAGTGTGGCTCAGTGGCTTGAGTGCTGCTCTGTGAATCAAAGGGTCACTGGTTCAATTCCCAGTCTAGGGCACATGCCTGGGCTGCAGTCCAGATTACCAGTAAGGGGATCATGAGAGGCAACCACACTGATATTTCTCTCCCTCTCTTCCTCCCTTCCCCTCTCTAAAATAAACAAATAAAATCTTTAAAATAAATAAATAAACAAATAGAACTTTACAAAAAAAATAAAAATAGAACTACTGTATGTTCCAGCAATTCCACTCCTGGATATTTACCCAAAAAAATCCAAAACACTAATTTGGAAAGATATATGCATCCCTATTTCATTTCACTATCATTTCCAATAGCCAAGATATGAAGGCAATCTGAGTGTCCATTAAATGGATAGAAGATATAGTACCTATATACACAAAGGAATATTACTCATCCATAAAAAGGAATGAAATATTAACATTTAAGACAACATGGATGGACCTAGAAGGTATTATGCTAAGTGAAATGAGTCAGAGAAAGAAAAATACCACATGATTTTATTTAAATGTGGAATCTAAAAAACAAAACAAATGAACTAACAAAACAGAAACAAACTCATAGAGAACAAATTGATTGTTGCCAGGTTGGAGGGTTTTGGAGACCTAAGTGAAAAAGATGAAGGGAGTAAGAAGAACTAATTGCCAGTTATAAAAACAGTCATGGCAATGTAAAGTACAGCATAGAGAACACAGTCAATAACACTGTGATAACTATTCGTGTCACCTGGACACTTGAACTTATCTGGGTGATCCCTTTGTAAGTTATATAAATGTCTAAGTACTATGTTGTACACCTGAGATTAATAAAATATTGTATGCGAACTATAATTTTAAAATTAAGAATTTTAATATATTTTATTGATTATGCTATTACAGTTGTCCCATTTTTTTCTTCACTTTATTCCCCTTTGCCCTGCTCCTCCCCCCACCAGCAGTCCCCCGCTTAGTTCATGTCCATGGGTCATACGTGTAAGTTATTTGGCTTTTCCATTTCCTATAATATTCTTAACCTCTCCCTATTTTGTATCTGCCATTTATGCTTCTTATTCCCTGTACCTTTTCCCCCATTCTCCTCCTCCCTGCTGATAACCCTCCATGTGATCTCCATGTCTGTGATTCTGTTTCTGTTCTAGCTGTTTGCTTAGTTTGTTTGTTTTTTTTTAGGTTCAGTTGTTGATAGTTTTAAGTTTGTTGTCATTTTACTGTTCATAGTTTTGATCCTCTTCTTTTTCTTAGATAAGTCACTTTAACATTTCGTGTAATAAGGGCTTGGTGATGATGAACTCCTTTAACTTGACCTTATCTGGGAAGCACTTTATCTGCCCTTCCATTCTAAATGAAAGCTTTGCTGGATAGAGCAATCTTGGATGTAGGTCCTTGCCTTTCATGGTACTTGCAATACTTCTTTCCAGCCCCTTTTTGCCTGTAAGGTTTCTTTTGAGAAATCAGCTGACAGTCTGATGGGAACTCCTTTGTAGGTAACTGTCTCCTTTTCTCTTGCTGCTTTTAAGATTCTCTCCTGATCTTTAATCTTGGGTAATGTAATTATGATGTGCTTTAGTGTGCCTTCTTTGGGGTCCACCTTCTTTGGGGCTCTCTGAACTTCCTGGACTTCCTGGAAGTCTATTTCCTTTGACAGATTGGGGAAGTTCTCCTTCATTATGTTTTCAAATGTTTCGAATTTCTTGCTCTTCCTCTTCTCCTGCTGGCCCCCTATGATTCAGATCTTGGAATATTTAAAATTGTCCGAGAGGTTCCTAAGCCTCTCATTTTTTAAAAAAAATTGATTTTAATTGCTGTTCTTGTACAGTTTTCTGTCTTTACTCCCATCCCATCCCACCGCCCCAGTCCTCCCCACCTCCCTCCCATTTCCACCCCCCTAGTTTTTGTCCATGTGTCCTTTATACTTGTTGCTCTAAACCCTTCCCCTTTCCCCCTGAAATTTGCTTCCCTCTCCCCTCTGGTGACTGTCAGCCTGTTCTCAATTTCAGTATCATTGGTTATATTAAGCTTGTTTGTTTATTTTGTTGATTAGGTTCCTGTTAAAGGTGAGATCATATGGTATTTGTCTTTCACTGCCTGGCTTATTCTGCTTAGCATAATGCTCTCTAGTTTCATCCATGCTGTGGCGAAGGGTAGGAGCTCCTTCTTTCTTTCTGCTGCATAGAATTCCATTGTGCAAATGTACCATAGTTTCTTGATCCATTCATTTACTGATGGGCACCTAGGTTGCTTCCAACAGTTGGTTATTGTAAACTGTGCTGCTATGAACATTGGGGTGCATAGGTTCTTTTGGATTGGTGTTTCAGGGTTCCTAGAATATAATTCTAGCAGTGGAATTTCTGGGTCAAAAGGTAGATCCATTTTTAGTTTTCTTAGAAAATTCCATACTGCTTTCCATAGTGGTTGTACCAGTCTGCAATCCCACCAACAGTGTGTACTAGGGTTACCTTTTCTCCACAACCTCTCCAACAATTGTTGTTTGTTGCTTTGTTTATGATGGCCATTCTGACTGGTGTCAAGTGGTATCTCATTGTGGTTTTAAATTGCATCTCTCTGATAGCTAGTGATACTGAGCTCTCCTCATTTTTTTTTTTTTGAATTCTTGTTTCTTTATTCTGTTCTGGTTGAATGTTTATTTCTTCCTTCTGGTCCAACCTATTGATTTGAGTCCTGGATTCCTTCCCTTCACTTTTGGCTCCCTGTACAATTTCCTTTATTTCACTTTTCATAGCCTTCCTTTTACCCTCTATTTTGTGACCATATTCAACCATTTCTGTGAGCATCTTGATTACCAGTGTTTTGAACTGTGCATCTGATAGGTTGGTTATCTCTTCATCGTTTAGTTGAATTTTCTCTGGAGTTTTGATCTGTTCTTTCATTTGGACCTCTTTTTTTATTTTTATTTTTTTGGTCTAGGCACACCTGTTATGTTATAAGGGGCAGAGCCTTAGGTATTCACCAGGACAGGCAACCCATGTAGCTGCATTGTGGTGCTGTATGTGGGGGAGGGGTCCAAGGGAAAAATTCTGTTTGCTTGGTTCTCCACCAGCTTTTAGTCACTTCCCCTGCTATCTGCAAGCAAATTGGGCCCTTCTGGTGCTGATTCCCAGGTGGGTGGGTTTGTGTAAGTTCTAGGACCCTGTGGGTCTCTCCAACAAACTGTCTTGTGAGACTGGGAATTTTTCCCACTGCCAGAACCCCACAGGTTTTTACAGCCAGAGGTTCTGAGGCTTTATTTCCACATGCTGGAACCCTGCATTGCACAATCTGTCTTGTCCCCTGTTGTTCCTCCCAGTTTATCTGCACACAAATATGAAATATGGGACTGCCTGATTTGCCAGCCAATGCCTTGCTGTGTGTC
>PVKU01001386.1:15329-309290 GCA_004027475.1 Anoura caudifer
ATTTAAAAAAAAAAATTAAAGCATGAAAAGCAAGAGGAAGGAAGGAAGGGAAGGGAAGGGAAGGGAAGGGAAGGGAAATCCTGCTCTTACCACCTGGATAGACATGATACACTTCGGTAGCCAAATACTTTTAAAAATCCAAATACACCATCTCAGTGCCTTTTGTCTGCCCCCTGTACTGGTCAAACATTATGCTCAGGATGATAATGTTCACACCTTTTCAAAACCTCCCACAACAGAAGCAATTTCACTAATGAATATATCTGAAGCATTTTATAGTGTGCTATACAAAGCAAGTATTTAATTAACATTACTAACTGACCAGAAGTTTGACAATGGTATTTAGAAGGTAGTATGGACTGCATGTTTGTGTCCCCTCACAAGTTCATGTGTTAAAAATCTATCTCCCATAATGATGGTATTTGGAGGTGGAGCATTTGGAACATAATGAGGGTTAGATGAGGTCTTGAGGGTGGGGCCCTCCTCACAGGATCAGTGCCTCTCTCTGAAGAGATACCACAGAGCTTGAGTGCCCTCTCTTCACCATGGGAGAACACAGCAAGAAGGTGTCCATCTGCAAGTCAGGAAGAGGGCCCTCTCTAAATCCCAACTTTGCAAGCACCCTGATCTCTGTGTTCAAGCCTCCAGAAATTTGAGAATATAAATTTCTGTGGGTTAAGGTACCTAGTCTATATTTTTGTCATGGCAGCCCATAAAGACTAATACAGGTAGTTTATGGATACTAACACTATTTGATTTTATTAATTAAATCCCTAGAGAGACTAGGAAGAAAGACCTAGAAAGTATTAAATACCTTCATCATTATCTTCAGCTTTTGAGTTGAGGGTTTTACCTATCAGTACTTAAATGACTCAAAACTAGGCATCTGGGTTTAGACTGACTTTACATCCTGTTTTGCCACTTTCTCATTTTTTAAGGTTCCAGCTCTCTGAACTACAAAGGCTCTTCTATAAAATCAGGCTAATAACAGGATTAAAAAAGATGCTTCATAAGTGCTTAGAAAAGTTGTTATTCCGTATTATGCAGCTACATGAAAAATGAGTTAGCTTCTAGAGAGAGATATCCAAGATAAACTGAGTGAAAAAATAAAGAACAGTACACATTGATATGGTGCCTTTTTTGTAAGATGAGGAGGAGGAGGAAGATGACGAGGAGGATGACAAGGAGGATGGGTAGGAGGGTGAAGCAAAGGAAGAAAGAGAGGAAGAGAGAGAGAAGAAAGAAAGAGAAAGAAAGAAAGAAAGAAAGCAAGCAAGCTAAAGGAGGAGAAAAATAAGAATATTTCTTCCTATGTGATTATATCAACTTAAAGAAAACTCTAGAAGGATCACAAGACAATAATAAACATGGATATCTGTGGTACATTGAGTGTTGGAGATTGAGTGGGGCAAAACAGGATACATGAGACAAGGGGAGTAATATTTCATTGTATAGTTCTTTTAGTATTATTTAAAATAAAAAAATTACTTATTCAAGAAGGAAGGAAGGAAGGAAGGAAGGACAGACAGCATCTGGTACTTAGTGAGCATTTAAATTGCTCAACATTTTCTTCTGATGAACGTCAGGAAAATATTTTTTAAAAGCTTAATCACATAAACATACACTTTAAAACCTTCAAACAATGCAAAAGGACACAGACTTAAAAATATGATCCCCCTTTACTTCTGCACTAGTCTGTATCTCTCTCCAAAAATAATCAATAACTAATAGTTGTATATGTCATTATTTAAAGATAAAAGTAGGTTCATACTATATATTGGTTTTGCAACTTCTTTTTATTTAATATTTCTTGATGTTCTTTCACTGTTAGCACATATAGATTTATTTCATTTCATGTAACTGACATATATAATAATCCACAATATTTTTACACCACAATTTCACTTCTTCCTTATAGGAAAGCATTTGGGCTGTCCACAGTTTTTTACTATAATATTATAAATTCTTTGTGCACGTGTGAATATTTCTGATGGAAATGTTCTCAGAAATGGACCTGCCAGCCTGAAGGGCTCATACTTTCAAATGCTCACAGATATTGCCACATTGCACTTTGAAAAGACAACACCAGTTTACAATTGCACCACCAGAGCATTTCCCCATATTTCAAAAGGAAATTAATATAACTTGATTTAAAAAATTTAAATGTTTTTGAAGTTGAACTATATTTCAGTAACAGAGTGTAGAAACATACCTTTGATTTTAGTAAGATGACATGTTGAAATTCAGATATGCTAAAAAGCAGAGATCTCGTGGAATAAGGATCAGAGCCTTTATTTATATATTATTTAATTGCATCTGTTCACAAATGTTTCTAAGTTAGTTTTTACGAGGTCACCAAGCTCAATGCAGAGACAATCCTCACCCTTGGTAGAGCCTGACCTCTGACACTGTCATGCAGAACCCCTTGGCCATGGTGCCAACAGCAATAAAGGTCTGGGCTGTACCCTCTACACAAACTAGTGAAAGAGAAGTAGCAGCACATCTCACACTTGGTGGAAGTGATTTAAAGTGAATTGATTAAAGTAGGAAGCCATATTAGTACACCCCTAGTAGATTCTTCTACATATCAAAGGGCTGCCTCTTTTCTTTCCTCTCTTCCACTTTGCTCTTTCCCTCCTCCTCTGGCTCTGTCCTCCTCCACTTTTTTTTTCCTATTACTGTTGACCTACAATATTATTTTGAGGTATGCACAGTGACTAGACATTTATATAACTTACAAAGTGATCACCCTGATAAGTCTAGTACCCATTTGACATCAAAGTTATCACAATATTATTGCCTATATTTCCTGTACTATATTTTACACCCTGTAACTATTTTGCAACTGGCAATTGTACGTACTTCTTAATCCCTTCCCGCTTTTCACCCAGTCCCCCAATCCCCCTCTCCTCTGGTAACCATCAGTTTGTTATCTGTATCTACAAGTCTGTTTCTGTTTGGCTTGTCATTGCCTATCCATTTTTTGAAAAAACTAAGTCTCAGTTGAGAAATCACCTCTGTTTACCTTCAGTTTCTGAATAAACAACCAGGGAGGACTAAGTCAGTTGTATAATAAATACAGAATTTATATGAGATTTTAAATTTGTATGAGACTGTGCACTACGGAATGAGCATAACACCTTCAGTGTCAAGGAACTTCCCATCAACACCATCTAAAGTACTCACCTATTATCCTCAAATTCCAGAAATACAGAAAACCCCAGCCTGACCTATGTCCATACTGTAGCCACTGACCAGCCATGCCACTCCTGCTATTTGCAGGCATCTCTGGTTCTAGAAATATTTTCTCTGGCAAAAAAACATCCAGTGTTTTTTGCCCAAAGCTTTAGTCAAGAGCCTGTCAGAAGTTTCCATCTGAAGAGATCAGAGTTAAGTCAAAATACTTTATATTGCTAGTCAAGATGTTTCCTGTGCTCATTTTTTTCCCTGTCAAAAATACATTCTTATTTAGTAGTTATCTACCCAGGGTATAAATAAACTGTTGTGCAAGCACACCCAATACATTCCAAAGAGTAAATTTACTTTTATTTTTTATTATTATCATATTTTTTCCATTGTGAAGGTCTATTCAAAAACAGAATAATAGCTGGTTACTTTATCTGCCAAAGTTAAATGAAATAGACATTTATTATAACATCAATAGGCGAATTCAACTAACTTACCATATGTATGATCACTATTTCAAGACAACAGAGACCAGCATTTAAAATGCATTTCAGAATTGTGCATTCAGCAATAAATATATAATATACTTTATGTATGTACTTAATTTATACATTTACACTTAATTTAATTTTCAGTCATGTGCAAATAATTTATCCTGTTTTAAAAAGCAACCCCCATTCAACCACCCCAGCCCCAAAGGCCAGTACAACAGATTGTCTGGAGAAACTTAGGAATGAAAGAGAGTCCCCATAGACCACAGCACTGAGGCCCCGTGAACTGATCCAATGGAGCTCTCTGGCCAGGGCGATGTGCCCATCCTTCCCTGAAGACTCAGCCCTGTTTCCTCCTCCAATGTCCTCACCTCTCCTCACACTCACTCCACTGCTCGCACTGCCCTGGCTCCTCAGGACCCAGCTGATCTCCCTTTGTGAAGCTTTCTATGATTATTTCAGTACACATTTCTAACTTCTTTCAATTTCTGAAGCACTTACTGTCTGTACCACCCCTTTTAGTCCTTATTCATTTACTTTTTTATATCATCATTTTATAATCTTTATTTTTCTGATAAGACACCCCACCCTTTAGGAGCAAAACATACCTTTTTTATTTGTCCAGAATAGTGATGAACATACAGTTGGCAAATTTGGTAAACACTGAATTGAAATGTTTAGTTGGGAATAGATGGTTATAGGCACAGCAAATGAATATTACATATTTAAGAGCCCTGAACCATAAAAAGAATTATGATCTGCCAATTTAATAAAAACACATTAATTATGAATTGATAAGAAAAATCAAATGATTAACCTTGGAAAAATACTGGAGAGCTTATCTGATAAGCTGGGTCAACAAGTCTTAAAACTTTATTACTTCCAACTCTCTCTGCAATTTCCACTGAGCACATTATAAAATTATAGACAGCACACAGACAAAACTGGATTCTCTCCCCTCCTGTTAATTCAGAAACATATTTGCAGAGTGAGATAAGCCTGAGTTCTCTTTTTTTGTTGTTGTTGTTTTGGCTTTCTTAAGTCTTAACATTTTCCTCTATGAAATCCTCAAAATAATAACTACTTGTGCACACTGAGCACCTGTTCTGGGCCCAACATGGTGACAAATGCTTTAACTGTGTTATTGCATTTAATTGTCACTCCAGCCCTAAGGGCCTCAACTTATACGAGGATGCTGAGGCACACAGAGTGCTAGGCAGCTCCCAGTCAGTATTTTCGCACCATCATGGGATTCCAAAGCTCTAGCTCTTGATACTGATCATAGCTCTCCATGACTCCCACATCTCAAATCTCAGAATAAGGTCATGATCAGGAAGAGCACTTCCATAAGCAACCATATCTTGGACACCTTCTATTTTACCATCTCATTTTCTCCCCAGGCATCATATCACTTGTCTCATCCTTAGTCTTACACTTGCTTGTGCAGATACTTTGGTCCACAATGTGTTGCCTCTAGCCTGCATGGCGGGGCCCAGCTCCATTCCCTCAAGAATCCTCTTCCAGCCATCCACTCTGCACACCTCCTACCACCAGACCAATTTTTCAATAATGCATTTCCATTTCAGCTTAAAATATTAAAACAGCTCCCACTGCTTCAAGGTCCTGCTGACTCATACCCCACCCTCACATTGGCCAACTTTATCCCTATCACTGCCCCTGTTCCAACAGGGCCGCACCTCTCCCTTCTCCTTCCTTTTCCCTCCTTCCTCACTAGCCTCTTTCCTGTTCTCTCTCCTTCTCTTCTCTCAAGCTTCTGCTTGTGCTAATATCATCTTCAAAACCATAACCAGTTCTAATGCCCTCTCCCCTAAAACACTTATCAGGGTTCTAGGCACGACATGTCTTTAATAAGCACTGTGAAATGTCTTATTTGTCAACATAAGAAGAATGCAAAATGTTGATGTTTTAAGAAAACTAAAAAGCCCACTTCTGGGAAAAAAATCCACTTCTGGTTTACTTTTCTGTGTTCCATCCCATGTTCACAAATACACCAAGTCCTTCCAACTCCCCTAATCTTGGCACATTTACACTGCAGTTTTGTGAAACAAAGGTCACGTGCTCAGCTACAGATAAATAAAAATTCACAAGCATCTCAGGAAAATCAATACAGGTACTAAAAAATCTAACTTGATAATAAATTTTAGTTCCCCTTGCACATAGCTCAGGAATGTCACTATTTACTGGAACTGCTGTAATATCAGCTATTTCAGAGGGGTATTGATTTTGCCACTGAAGTGTGACTAAAGGGATAAATAAACTGCTCTTGGGGTCAATCGATCCATTTATCTTCACTGGTATTTTGTAAAAAGTCAAAGTAGCATCAACTTTGATAAATAAATGTTATCATGAAAGAAATATTGCTGACATAAGGATCTGAAGGAAAAAAGAACCGACAAGTCTGCTATCTGAAAGACACACAATTGGCTTAAGATTTTAGCAGTTTTAATAACAGCTACCCATGTAAGAACATCTTTTTCCACCCTTTCTACATAATCCATGTGGGCCCAAGTAGAACTTTGAGCCCCAGTGGCCAAGAAAAATGGGGGTCACAAGTCAAGCCCCTGTGAAATAGAAATTCAGACAAACAAAGTTTTGTTATTGTTGTTGCTGTTTTCTGTTTAACCAGAAAGTAAGTGCTAGAGTCCCCATGGTAGACAAATGTCTTTGGATGTTTTGAAAGTATGTTTGGAAACAGTACAGCTATTTAGACTTTAAAAAATCGGAATAGGGCAGGCTCTGAAGTGGTTTTGTAGGGCTTTATTGTTAAATGATGTTGTACTAATAACCACTTACTGGCACCGCAATGATCCCATAAAGATTTCAATGCACAGCCGTGGAGAACACAAAACATCATGGCTGTAATGGGTATTAAGGCTCCAAAAGAATTTTAATTCAAGTGTAGAAAGAGTGGAAACCCTGTGAAGAGGCTATAACTTAGCAGGAGAAATTACCCTGCCAAGAAGATTTTACTGCAATTGTGTGAAGACAGCATTACCGTCTTGTGATGAAACAAAATGGTGATGAAAGGACACAAGTTGATGCTGTAATTCCAGCCCAATAATGACTTCAGTTAAGTGACTGTACCCCAGGGAGACACACAGCTTTCAGGATGCAGAGCCTGCTAAAAGACTATATATCTGGGTTAGGTGACCTCAGAAAGAGCTCTCAAACTGTAAAAATTTTCCAATCTGAATATGTAGCTCTTAGATTCAAGCCAGCCCCTGGTTCTCTCCTCAATAACTACCCAGGGCCCATTCAGAAGCTCCTCGTTTTTCATCTTTCCTTCACACAGGCCACAGCTGCCTTCAAAGACCCCTGCCCAGAGGAGCACTTTTCAGGGCCTTGTTGGAGGAAAGCCTGTTCAGCATTTGGTGAGGCTGCTAAAAGGAATATATCTCCTGGGGGCTGGTGCAATGCCCAACAGTAGGCACTGGATACAATGGCATTTACTGACTGAAAGTGTCTGGGTGGCCAGACCAGGCCTGGGATTCTCTGAGAGTCGCAGGATGTTGGCAACACGGTTCCAACAGCTGCTAAAGCCACCCTGGGCGGGAATGGAGTGGTAGCCATGGGTACAGTCAAAGGGGGAAATGCCCATAACGAAAGGCTGTCTGGCAGGCTTGGACAGTCTCAGAAACAGGTCTGGCACATTCCCCTGATGGCAGGTCACTAGAAAGAATCCACAGAGGGTACAATGCTTGTCAGTCTCCTCCTCCTTCAAAACTGAAGGTACAGGATTAGCCACAGTTTGGGTAGAAATGCATGCCTTACTCAAATGGCAATGTCCCTCCTTGTCTGAGGGAACAGAATGTGCATGTGCGCACACCCCCTCCAGCCATTAATTTATTGCAGTAAGTCCCCCTGATATTATGTCACTAAAAAAATAAGCAAGGTTTGGTTTGATGGATGATCTCTCTTCTTTGTTCTTCCCTCTCAATCCTTCTGTGGTATCCTGCCTTCCCAATGCAGATTATTTGAGGCTTCTAATTCCTTTGCCAGGATGTCATCTACATGTGGGTTATATAACACAGCTGGAAAAAATCTAAACAAAACCAGGCAGACTGAGGCTTCCTCTGGGTCTTTGGGCTGTGTGGCAATCTGAGCTTCTCCATTCAGCTCTCTCCCAGGTTCCAACAGGTTCTGCCATATCCTGTTGGCTCGACTAAGCCCTAGCTCTCCCCTGTCTCTCTCCATGGCCAGTGGCACATCTCCACTTGGAGTGAACTCATTATCTTGATCCCCTGCCCCCAACCTACTTTCCTTCATGTGATTACTCTTTCTGAGAATGGCACCACCATTGTTCCACTTACCCAAGGTGGGATTCTAGGAGATAGCCTCAATGAGTTGGCCTCGTTTCATCTGGTGCTTTCCTGAGAAGTGCTCTTCTCTGCACACTCCTCTCTGTTCCTGCAGAATCTAGTCTAGCTCACATTTCCATTCTTTCTTCTCTAATTGCTGCAGTCACTTCCCATCACATCTCCCCATAGTCAGTCCAACTTAAGTGGGTTCTCTCACTGAAGCCATAGTGATCTAAAATACCAGTCTCGTCATGTCATACCCCCCTGCTTGAGATACTGATGACTGCGCCCTTAGAAAGGAAAGGCTAACTGCTTGTCACAGCTAAGAAGGCATTTCAGGATCTGTCCTCGAAGTATCCCTCTAAATTCCCTGCACACCTCCTGGTTCCATTTTCTTCCAGTTCCCTCCTACACTTCTAGACTTTGCAAATGTTTGTCCCTCTGCCCCAGTGCATCCTTTTAGTCTCTGCTTGGAATCTGCTCCTCAAATCTGAAAGTGAGATTCCTCTGGGTGCACCTACAGAACTTGCTGTGTGGGTCACTAATACTGCTCATGAAATACAGATTTTAGATCTATTAGGAAATATATTTGCTCATGACTATTGAAACTGTAAGCTCATGTACCAAAAAAATATAAACTTTAATACACAGTATAAATAATTTATAGCCATATAAAGTTCTAAAATCTGGGAGTCACATGCTACAATTAGTACTGGCTTATAAATACAGGATGGAGAAAATAGTTCTCTTTCATGGTCAGAAGAAAATGAGCATTTGTTTAAAATCAATGAGTAATAAATTCTAATTTCCAGTGGGTGACTCTTCTGGATAATGTTTAAATAAGTAAATATATATGTATATGTAGCTTACTATGTGTTTTTAGTATATTCAGCTGAATTCAATTGTTGACTCAGCTCAACAATTGAGGTGTACCTCATATGCAGGTGTACCTCATTTACATGACAGCCATGCTTTTTAAACTGCATGCAAACTGAATCTTTGTGACTCAAAGTTGATTTTAAATGTCTCATTTGAGCAAATTCTATGCTAATTCCATGTTCAAAGGAAAGAATCACTTCCTAATTTAACTTTCTTGAATAATCCAGACTTTCATAATGGGACTTACTTATAACAATATTATGAAGTAATTAAATTGATTTTAGTCTCAGAATAAAACACAAAGAAAAAACAATAATATAAGATACACATATACACATTGCCAACATCCTACAAAATACAAACATTGAGATGATTAAGCTGTCACTTAAACCTCTCATATACAATGAGGGAAGAAATCCAGCAGGAAAGTTTAGCATTTCTATTCTTTTGTATTCCATTTTATGCTAATTAATTTTTTTTTACTCTCAATTTACAACTATCAAGAACATACAGAGCATTCTATATTGGAGCTATTTTTTTCCCAGAGGAACAGAATTAGTTTCTTGGAAGAATAATCTCAATTTCCCCAATAAATAAATATGAAATAGTTGCTTAGGTGTATGTATGTATGTATGTATGCACGCATGTGTGTGTGTGTACAACTGTAATTGCTTCATTATACTCTATTCCAACCATTATAAGATGCTGTCAGTTGTGAGATACACCACAATGTCGTATGCCATTCAGAAAAACTTCTGTCATCCAAATTATGACACATAATAGATTGTAAGACACATTCCTCAGAGATGTTAAAACGTGAGAAAATATGCATCTTGAAACCAATAAATAGATTCTGTTCTGCTTTATCTCCAGCATTTGGAACAGTGCTTGGCAATAGTAAACACTCTGTAAATATTTGTTGAGTGAGTGAAAAAACAAGGAGTAAATTATAGCAGTGAAATAAATATCTTGCATATAGGACAGTTATGAAAATTGTGGGCACTAATCAAAAGTTTTAAAGAGTAGTGGTTGCTTTTTATGCTAAATTGTCTCTTCTTCTAAATTACAGCTCAGGAAATTAGAATATAAATGATAACTTCTTTACAAACTTCCACTAAATAGATAAAGGTCAGGTTTAAGACATACAAATAAAATCATACATAAATTTGATGAGAGTTTTTAAAGTAGATTTTAAAATGATTGCCCTGCTATGCCATTCTGACATAGTTTGCAATAGATTTTCCCCTGAGTTTTACTTTAAGCTCACGACTTACATCAGACTTATCTCCAAGGTCTGGGTTATCTTAATGTGACTGAACAAACACCCCTTAGGCTTTATCTTAAATCATGCCCTATTTCACAATCGCTGACAACCCACTGATGTCGCCAATTATACCTCTTCCTCCTAAGTATATTTCATGAACAGTTCTCTCTATTACAGTTATCTTCCTCTAGCTGACATCATATTTTAAGATATGCCCAGTAGACAGAACTTCAATAAATGAAGAAGGACTTCAAAAACTTCTCATTTCTTGCTTAAATTTGCTAAGTTTTAGTCAATCACTTTACAGATCTTCTTGATGAACTCTATCCTTCATCTGAAAACTCCCTTTGTCTTCCTTGCTTGTTCTGCTTTCATGGGCTCATCAATATGAAACCAGAACTTGGTTATGTCACTTCTGATAGCTCTGCCACCTGACATTCTACTGGGAACAGAAGCTTGGCTTCCCCAAGCCTTCATCTTCCTGTATAAATGCCAGTCTATCGGGTCTGAGATAAATCTGTGTGTCCTCTGTGCTCAATGCACAGCGCAAAACAGGGTCTGCACCTCTGGAGAATAAGCAAGGACGCCGTGTTCTGTGTTTACAATAAAATGCACATCTCTCATTAAATGGCAATTCCTTCATTTCTAAAGGTTGAATAGAACAGTGCTTACAAATGAATTCCACTTGGTTAAATTTAAAATGCAGAAAATAAGTCCTATCCAAAAATACACTCTGGCTTGGGGCCCTTTTCATTTGATTTTGAATTGCTTTATTTTACACCCTTTCCTCGCAGGATCTTCCGAGGCAAACACCAGTTGATACAAAAATACGAGACTCTGAAATCTGAAATACAGGCATGTCTACTTTTATTGTGGTTCACAGTTACTGAGTTTTTTACAAATCAAACTCAAGCCCCTTCACAGCAACATGATTGCAACTTGCTTTATTGTGAGACTTTACTGTGGGGTCTGAAAATGGACCTGCAATATCTCCAAGATGTGCATGTCCTTGATTGCTCTATTTAGTTGCATTGTAGAGTTTTTAATTAAAAGGGGGCTTTCTTTTTACTGATAAATTTTCAGTGCAAGCAATATTGGTAGCAATGTTTCTCCATCTTGTTCACATTGTTTTGTTCTGTTTCTTTAATGATCAACTTTGCATTTGCCTGTTCACATAGACTCTTCAGGAGTCACTCTTTCTTTGGAGACAGAAAGAAGGTTCCAAATGAGTATGGCAGGTCTACAAGACTGTCTCTCTTAAGATGCTCTGGACCACTAACAATCTGTTCGGTCCTCTTTCCCAAGGGCCTTCTAGGGTCTAGAGTTACAGTCCTTCCCACATCTAGTGCCTACACTGCCCTGTGGCCATCCCTGCCAGCTGCTCTAGGTGAGGCCCAGGTGCCTTGGTGGCCCACCATTCCTCTGCCTTCCATTTCCTTCATTCTTCCCTTTGCTGCTGCCAGATTTGTAAAGCTGGCTTCTTCCCATTCCCTCATACCTCCTGGCTCCTTCTCTGTGCTGTCACTCTCCACATCTCCTCCTCCCACTCTGAGCATGCCACGCTATGGCCAGCATTCAAGGGTGGGAACTGTGCATCTGACATCTGATGGTGGTGTGCCATCCAGGAGGCTCTGCTGCTATTTCCCCTCAGGGGCACCAGGTCTTTAAGGAGTTGCCCTGAAGATGTCTCTTCAAGTTCCTGCCAGCCTAACTCTGCTATTTGGGGAAAAGCTCCTGATGAAAACTTACATAACAGCCCTCTTGGTCTTGATGATCTTAACGGTAAGGACAGCATCTGTTGATGTGCCTTTCATTCTCAGTCCAAATGCTTCTTGCCTGCCCTTCTACCACCCTTCCTTTTCCCTCAGAAGTTAAGATCATATCATCAATTACAGCTTCTCCTCTTATCATTGCAGGTGCTCATTATTATAAAATGCCAAGGAGGAATCACCCTGGTGAGTTTCCTCTTTTGCTGTCCTGTATTTATTCCTTGCTTCAGATCCACAAAGAGGGGTGATTCATGCATTTCAATGCATCAATACAAACAGGAATATAAACCTTCTGTTTCAATTTCATGTTTTAAAAACAGTAACAGATATTTACGAGTTTAATTTAACTACCTGCTTACTAGCAGCCATGCTTGTTAAGGGCTGCAATAAACCAACAGAAAAATTAAGTGCATCACTTCCTCACACCCTAAGTGAGACAGAATTTTAAGAGTCCTGTCCTCACGAATTCTGTTTGTGTTCATAGCAGCAGCAGCAATCTAATGATTCCATTGGCATTGACAGAAATGTTAGCACGTGTCATGCCCTCCACTGCCATCAGAGAATCATTCCCACTCAGTGGTCTTTTCATTCCCCCATTTGATAAATAGGCTGATCATCTTTGCTCTGTACATTAAAAAAGTATTAAAACCAGGCTCGACTAATGTGTGACAAGAGACAGAAAAAGAAAGAAACTTTTATAAGTCCCAACACCAAAATGCTCCAACTTCTTTCCTGCTACTCAATCCAGCAAATTTTAGGCATTCTTACATTTCTGGGTGTCATTCCAAACAATGTAAAGATACAACTCTAAATTACACCTTAAACCTTAAAACACACCAAACCAAAACAGCTACCTTTAACTGCTTTTATCATGCCAGATATTCACTTGATTGTCATATGAATCCCAGAAATTTGACATATTAAGACCATTTTATATATGAGGAAACAGAAGGAAAAAGGTTAGCCAATGTGCTCAGCAGGCAGGGAGCCAGGAGGTGGCAGAGGTGGGCTCCAGACCTAGACTCCCCAGCCACAAAGTGGACACGTTAGAACTGATTTGTCACCCACAAACATAATCCTACCCCTTCCTACTTGGGATGGTCAGCTGTATGTGTCAACTGGGCTAGGATACAGCCTTCCATTATTTATTCAAACACTCATCGAGGTGTTGCTGTGAAGCTGTTTTACATATATGATTAATATCCACAATCAGTTGACTGTACGTAAAGGAGATTACCCTGGATAATCTAGGTGGGCCTAATCCAATCAGTTCAAAGGCTTAATTACAGAACTGAGGTTTCCCTGAAGAAAAAATTCCACCAATTCCACTGGTAGACTATAGTGTCAGTTGCTGCCCAAATTTCCAGCACGATTTTCCTCCTAACATGCTCTGTGTATTTGCCTCTCAATTCCTCACAATCATACAAACCAACTCAATGCAATCAATCTATCTGCCATTCACCTACCTACCTACCTACCTTTTATTTATATGTATCCATATACTTCCTGCCAATTCTGATTCTCTCTTGGAACCCTGACCATCTGAGAACTGTACTGATGATTAAGAAGATGTCATGAGCCAATAGAGTGTTAGGCACTCCCACCTATTAATGTACAGCAAGTCTACACATACACTACACTCCAGGCAAATACTGGATGCACTGTATCCTTGAAAACCAACCTGCCCCAACCCCTTAATGGCAATCAGTTTAATTCCAACAATATGTACAACTATTTTTCCTTACATAATTTAGGGTTCCTTTTATCATTAATGAGGTGGGAAACAATCTTTCCTCCTCATATAATTGATGTCACTCATATATTTATCATGCCATTGGTAAAAAAGATGTTAACAGAATGTAAAATTTGTGTAAGCATCCTAACACGAGCTCAATTCTGTTACACTGTGTACAATTTTATTATTTTGCATAATTAACAAATACATGCGAAACTCAGTCATTCCATGTGCAAGATTAAAGTGAAGGATTCCCAGCATTACCAAAATATTATTCCTCAGAGGCTAATTTGGAAAAGCCCATTCTTCTCGTCAGGTTAAATAATCCATGCTCCTGTCATGCTTCCCCAAGAATCATGTTCCTAGCCTTGCAATCACTTCCCCAGTTTGCCTGTGGAGACTAATTGCTTTTTCCTCTTTCTAAGTAGCTAACATGGGATTCAGTCTTCTCAACTGAGATTCTGAAGTGTTGACAAGTTCTATTCTTAATACGGAGCAAGTGCTTACCAACCACATTCAGTCTCGGGTCCACTATACCTGTCCTTACACCACCACAGTCCCCCTGGCATTCCCCTTCTCCTAAGCAGAGAGAACCCTAATTCTTTACTCTCCATCTTGAGTCTAATACATACTGTCCTTACACCTGTGTGATGCTCACACACCTTATCTGTGGCTGTAATAAAACTCTACACCCTGCCTGTTTCTATTCAGGTGGCTTATACTTGCCTACTACTCTCATTTCCCACAATAATTTTGAATCTGCATTGGCCTTTTTACCCCCTCCAATCTATTGGTCTAAAACCAATAATTGATCACCTATGAGCCACTGAACATAATTTTCAACCTTTCATTCCTGTCACTGATCAAAAAATGTTTAAAAATTCTCTTTTCAGAGAGGGAAGTTCATAGCAATACAGGCCTACCTAAAGAAGATAGAAAAGTTTCAAATAAACAACCTAACCTTACATCTACAAGAACTAGAGGAACAACAACAAACAAAGCCGAGAGCAAGTAGAAGAAAGGAAATAATCAAGATCAGACCAGAATTAAATGACATAGAGACTAAAATAACAATCCAAAGAATCAATGAATCCAGGAACTGGTTCTTTGAAACGATAAACAAAATTGACAAAACCTTTAACCAGACTCATCAAGAAAAAAAGACAGAGGACCCAAATAAATAAAATCAGAAACAAAAGAGAAGTAGTTAACAACCAATACCACAGAAATAGAAAGGACTGTAAGAAATCACTTTGAACAACTATATGCCAAGAAATTGGACAACCTAGGTGAAATGGAAAAATTTCTGGAAATATGCAATCTCCCAAAACTAAATCAAGAAGAAGCAGAAAGCCTGAACAGTCTGATAACAACTAGCAAAACTGAAACAGTAATCAAAACACTCCTGGCACACAAAAGCCCTAGACCAGATGGCTTCACAGGTGAGTATTATCAAACATTCAAACAAAAACTAACACCTATTCCTCTCAAACCACTCCAAAAAATTTTAAGAGAGGAAAGACTCCCAAACACTTTTGACAAGACAAGTATTACCTTAACTCCAAAGCCAGGTAAAGAAAAAGCACAGAAAATTACAGGCCAATATCTCTGATGAACATGGATGCTAAAATCTTCAACATAATATTGGCAATCCAGATCCAGCAATACATTAAACATCATACAGCATGATCAAGTGGGTTTTTTTTTTTTACTTTTCATTTTTTTATTTTTAATTGTTCCTGTACAATTTTCTGTCTTTTGCTCCCATTCCAGCCCACTGCCCCAGCCCTCCCCACCTCCCTCCCATTTCCACCCCCCTAGTTTTTGTCCATGTGTCCCTTACACTTGTTGCTCCAAACCCTTCCCCTTTTCCCCTGAAATTCCCTCCCATCTCCCCTCCGGTGACTACCAACCCCTTCTCAAATTCAGTGTCTTTGGTTATATTAAGCTTGTTTGTTTTTTTTTTTTTTATTAGGTTCCTGTTAAAGGTGAGATCATATGGTATTTGTCTTTCACTGCCTGGCTTATTTCGCTTAGCATAACGCTCTCCAGTTCCATCCATGCTGTGGCGAAGGGTAAGAGCGCCTTCTTTCTTTCTGCTGCATAGAATTCCATTGTGTAAATGTACCATAGTTTTTTGATCCATTCATTTATTGATTAGCACCTAGGTTGCTTCCAACACTTGGGAATTGTAAATTGTGCTGCTATGAACATTGGGGTTCATAGATTCTTTTGGATTGGTGTTTCAGGGTTCTTAGGATATAATCCTAGCAGTGGAATTGCTGGGTCAAAAGGTAGATCCATTTTTAGTTTTCTTAGAAAATTCCATACTGTTTCCATAGTGGTTGTACCAGTCTGCAATCCCACCAACAATGCACTAGGGTCCCCTTTTCTCCACAACCTCTCCAACACTTGTTGGTTGTTGCTTTGTTTATGATGGCAATTCTGACTGGTGTGAAGTGGTATCTCATTGTGGTTTTAATTTCCATCTCTCTGATAGCTGGCAATATTGAGCATCTTTTCATGTGTCTCTGGATCCTCTGTATGTCCTCCTTGGAGAAGTGTCTGTTCCAGTCCTTTGCCCATTTTTTAATTGGGTTGCTTGTCTTCTTAGAGTGGAGTCGTGTAAGTTCTTTATATATTTTGGAGATGAAACCCTTGTCTGAGGTATCATTGGCAAATATGTTTTCCCATACAGTTGGTTCTCTTTTTATTTTAATACTGTTTTCTTTAGCTGTGCAGAAGCTTTTTATTTCGATGAGATCCCACTTATTCTTTCCTTTATGTCCCTTGCTTTAGGGGACATATCAGTAAAAATGTTGCTGTGTGAAATATCTGAGATTTTCCTGCCTATGTTCTCCTCTAGGACTTTAATGGTGTCACGGCTTATATTTAAATCTTTCATCCACCTTGAATTTATTTTTGTGTATGGTGTAAGTTGGTGCTTGAGTTTCATTTTTTTCAATGTAGCTGTCCAGTTCTCCCAACACCATTTGTTGAAGAGGCTATTTTTACTCCATTTTATGTTGCTGCCTCCTTTGTTGAATATTAATTGACCATAGAGACATGGGTTTATTTCTGGGCTCTCTGTTCTATTCCACTGGTCCATGTTCCTGTTTTTGTGCCAGTACCAGGCTGTTTTGATTACAGTGGCCTTGTAGTGTAGTTTGATGACAATTAAAAAAAAAATTATAAAAAATGGTGTTGGGAGAACTGCACTGGTGCATGCAAAAAAAATGAAACTAGACCACCAACTTACACCATACACCAGAATAAACTCAAAATGGATAAAGGACTTAAATATAAGTCATGATACCATGAAAGTCCTAGCGGAAAACATCGGCCATAAAATTTGATATATCCCATGTAGCAATACTTTTGCTGATGTATCTCCTTGGGCAAAGGAAATAAAGGAAAGAATAAACAAATGGGACTACAACAAATTAAAAAGCTTCTGCACAGCTAAAGAAACCATCATCAACATGAAAAGGGAACTGACTATATAGGAGAACATATTTGCCAATGACACACTGGACAATGTTTAATCTCCAAAATATATAAAGAACTCATATGACTTAATGCCAGAAGATGAAGACCCCAATTACAAAACAGGCAAAGGACCTGAACAGACACTTCTCCAAGGAGGACATACAGAGGGCCCATAGACATATGAAAAAATGCTGAACATCACTTATTTTTTATCAGAGAGATAAAAATTAAAACCACAATGAGGTATCACCTCACACCTGTCAGAATGTCCATCATTAATAAATCACAAATAACAAGTGCTGGCAACAATGTGGAGAAAAGGGAATTATTATAGTGTGTACACTGTTGGTGGGAATGCAGACTTGTGCAGCCACTGTGGAAAACAGTATGGAATTTCCTCAGAAAACTAAAAATGGAACTACCTTTTGATCCAGTGATTCTATGGCTGGGAATACACCCTAAGAATCCTGAAACACCAATTCAAAAGAACTTACACAGGCCTATGTTCATAGCAGTGCTATTTACAATAGCCAAGTGCTGGAAACAGCTTAAGTGCTCATCAATAGATGAGTGGATCAAAAAACTGTAGTACATTTACAAAATGGAATACAATGCAGCAGAAAGAAAGAAGGAACTCCTTACCTTTTGTGACAGCATGGATGGAACTGGAGAGCATTATGCTAAGTGAAGTAAGCCAGGCAGTAAGGGACAAATACCATATGATCTCACTTATAACTGGTATCTAATGAAAAAAAATTAACTAACAAGGAAAATAGAACCAGAGACATGGAAAAATGTAACAAACTGACAGCTGTAGGAGGGGAGGTGGGAAGGGGAAGGGACTCGTTAAAGAATATGTATGAATGATGCATGGACATGGATAATGGAGAGGGGACTGGCTTTGGGCTTGAGGGGTGAGCTGGGCTGAAGGGAGCAAAAGGGCAAAATTGGCACAACTGTAATAAAATAAACAATAAAAAATAGAAAAAAATCCCTTTTAATGTATAGCAGCAATACGTTCAATTCAAAATATAAAATGTGCTGATTGGGGCTGAAAAGAGCATAACCACATGTTATGGTCTACCACAGAGACTACTCACTAAATCTATCTGCATTAAAATGGCCATTGAGGAGAAAAGCACTCTTAATGCTTGATTTGGGAATAAATGTACTTCCATTCAGGAAATGATAGAAAACAATCCTCCCATTATTTATTCACAAAGAATTGTTAGTTAACATTTTTACTGCTCATTTGTTTTCATTCCCAAGAACATTTTTAAAAATTAGACTTGATTAATAATTTAAAATACTCTTTATGTAATAGCATTTCAATATAGCATTAAGGAAAGATCTAGATAGGAGAGGTAAAATAGCAATGCATTCATTCTCCACCAAGTACTAATTTTGAGCATTTTGATCACTATATATGCAAAGGGATGCAACAAAAAAATTGGATGAACATTTCTAGTTATTGCAAGAATATTATAAACATCTTCTATACCACTGTGTATGAGGGCATACAGAATAATACCTGTGGGAGTATAATATGAAGGAAGTCTCTGCATCTCTCAAGTGACTAAGTTTAATTTTAAGGACAATGTGACTATGGAAGCCCTTTAAGTTTCTCTTTTCACTATTGCTGCTAGGGCTCTCTAAGTCAATTTACAAACTACTTTTACTTACTATGCAATAATTGTATGAATTTGTTAAGCTACTTTACATCCTTTTCTGAATAAGAGAAATTGCAGTTTGGCAGACTACATTAAATGTAAAATTTTCAGACTCTGACTGGCTTTGCTGTATGGCTAACCCCACATATTTCTTCAAATACTGAATTAAGGACACTACAATTCCTCATCCTTATCCAAGGCTACTCTGACAACTGCTGAAGTTTAACTGAAGGATCTTAAAAGAATGCTTTTACATAAATGTTAAGGAAGGTATAAAAAGGCTTTTGATATGTACACACAGAATAATAACCCAGCATGGTGTCTGAGTCAGAGCTGCTGGGGTGTGGGTTTCCCAGGGTGGAGCATATTAGTTCATTTATTCTGCTAGCTATCTGATATTTAGTCTTTGATGGTGGATTGGCCTGTATTGCAGGAGGTGTGGTATCAAGAGTCTGTGGTTTTGTGTGTGGCTATCACATCCCAATCTCTTTCAATCATTGTTTGACCTATTATTTCTATGTTATTTTTTATAAGACTGAGAATGTTCCAACATTTAGTACAAAAAGATAATATATATATGAAAAGGATTCCTCTCAAAAACTCAGTAGAAACTGGAAATTACAGAGTAGCCTGCCTCAATAGATCAAAACTGGTTTTGTTGAACATTTGTGCCCATTTAAAGATTTGCACGTTTTATGTTCACTCACACAGGAGGTGGGTCTGGCTTCTATGGCAAGTACTGACCTCTGATATGGCAAAATTCTAAGTAGGAAGCTTGAATACTCATCAGGGGTTTCTTGTGCCCCAGAATTCATACAGAATTTTACTGATCAACACTTGAACTCCATTAAAAGTAAAATGTGTGTTACGTTTTATTGCAAAATGTTCCTCTGAAAGAATACACTGCTCTGCCTAGCAGCAGCTGCCATCATCCACCTGAAAGGATGCTGAGTGGTAACTGAATGGTGTGAACTGAGTTCCAGCAGGCAACGAGCTAGAAGTGAAGACATGCATAACTAGAAAATACCTGTGCTAGGTGGTGAAGGCCCCATGTTGTTACAGCTGTGATGTGAAATACCAAGTGCAACCTGGTATTTGAAAGCCATTTAAACATTTTAAAAGCTCTAGATGGTAAAGGTTAACTTCTCTAATGATTCATCAGGACTGCCTTGTAGAGAGTGGCAGAATTTATAAACACAAAATCATAGCTGGCAGGGGAAAGTACTCAAATGAAAGACAGAACGAATGAATGCACATCCACAGACAGAATATCAAGCCTCAGACACAATATTCCTTGGCCTGTGGAAGTAATTCAGAGATCAATGGGAGCAATAGATTGCTCTTGCACCTAAAGGAGAACAATGCCACATTCATATTACCAGGGTACAGTGAATCCTGATTTCTCCATGTGATTAGGCTATAAAAGGAAGGCCACTCTATTTAGCTTAAGAACCCAGCATTATTAGAAGCTTAGAGCAAAAATCCACTGTTACCCATGGGAGAATATTTGTCCATAAAACTGATGATCAATATTCTACATTTAGCTAGAGTATTATGCTTGATGGCAAACACAGTCCATAAATGTCACTTGGTAATTTGCATTAGTAAAAATTATTAGCTAAAAGTCACATTTACAGCATGCATGCTTCCAAATACCACAAAACTTGTATAGGATGTCCTCATATTTATAACTATGCTGTATGTTCCCAATAAAATCCAATAAATTCCTTCTCTGCACACTGGTTGTGAAAATGTTTCTTTGTTAGGGTCTCTTCCAAAAACACCGAGCTTTCAAAAGGTCCTATTTTAACCTGAATAAATGTAGTTGTATTTCCCACCAAATGATCCCTCAAGATCAGGAATCACTAGTGTATGAAAGAAACATGGGGCTACATAATAATCAGGAAGCCATAAATTTAATGAGGATCAAAATCTCACAGGGTCATACACCCCAAATGATAATACATGGAAACAAATTCTTAGCTTACAGTTTCTAAATTAGGGATTGATTTTTGCTCTGCCAAAATTGTATATCCATGAGCAAAATAAATGATCACAATTTATCATAAAGCTTCCAAGTTTTAAACCACTAAGGTGGTTGGTTATAGAGCAAGAGCTAATCCACACACTCCTTCCTATAAGGACAGCACAAAGATGCACATGACGTGTTGTTCTCTTTGTGGACACAGGTACTAAATAGTACCAAAGTAGGGAAGAGAAAGGACAACCTCCACCACACTTCCAATGCATTATCATCTCCCACTAATGCCTCATCTCATCCTAGCCTGAACTCTGCAGTCCTTTCTATGTTCTAAAACACAGGGCAAACCCAATGCCATCTCATTCCTTCCATTCACAGAGAGGAAAGAGGAAGAGCTGAAGTAATTTAATAAAAAGGACAATGTTTTTTTCAGCTATACCTACTATTGTGTCTATTGTGGTAAGAACCTTATATAAATATTTTAAACATATACTGAATTATTAATAGTATGTGTTAGAAATTTTTTAATCTATTTTTGTACATTCTAATATTGAAAAAAATAAGAAAACATATTGCAGATAATGGGAACAGGGCTTCTCATTATCTGAAAAAAGAGTTATAAATACAGAAAGAGAGAAGACTAGGATGAACCCTGTGGAATAGGATTAGAATTAGAAGTTTCAGTATAAACCCTGATTTCTGTTGATATAGAGATTAAATAGGTATATGGGTGGATATATAGATGAATGATGTTAGGTAGACACTGAAGTAGACACAGATGTGTATATGTATATATTCTGGGCTGGCCAAAAAGTCTGTTACATTTTTTTCCATAAAAGATACATTTTTCATTTTTCCCAATAACTTTATTGATTTGGATATTTTGAGTATGTTGACTCTCTCCCACTATTGGCTTCTACCCCTGGTAGAGGCCGGGGTGCTGCTAAACATCTCTCAATGCATAAAACAGCCCCACAGCAAAGAATTATTTGGCCAAAATGTCAATAGTACCAAGAAACTTTATAAACCACTTTTGACACATTCTGTCAGTCACAGAGCTTTCTCCATACACTGCACAATTTTTTTTTTTGCATTTCAGTTGCGTTTTTACCTTTCTTGAAATAATAAAGCATAAAACACCAAAAATGTTACATATCTTCTTCCATCTTCAATTAAAATGACTGCACAAAAATTCAGCAATTTTAATAAGTTTTTTTAATGTACACTAATACGACAGCTCTCACAATACAATCTAACAAAATTGTTTCAAATAAAGTTAAAGACAACTAAGTGCTACTAGAACCATGTACAGAAAAAACATAACAGAATGTTTGGCCAACCCCATACATACTCTGTGTATATGTACTACATATACAAGGTCTGTCCAGAAAGTATCCAGCCATGTAATATGAAAAATAGAGACATTTATTGAAGAAGATACAAGATACAAGAAACATTGTATATAGGACAATGATGCTTCAGTCCCCTTCAAAGTAGGCAGTTTGGGACCTCACACAGTTCTCCCAGCATCTCTTCCACTGTTCAAAGCACTCTGCGAAATTCTTTATTGGAATTGCCATCAGCTGCCCTATTGTATTTTCCTGAATCTCATTGACGTTCTGAACTCTCTTCCCTTTCAAAGATGATTTTAGTTTTGGGAAAAGCCAGCAGTTTCACTATGCCAAATCCGGGCTGTAGGTGTTGCTGAGTCACCTACATGATTTGATTTTCACCAAAAAACTGCAGGAGACATGACGCATTAGCGGTTACGTTGTCATGATGAAGTTGCCTATCACCAGTGGCCCACAACTGCCGCTGTTTTCATTATATTGCAGCTCTCAACTGAAGAAGAACATTGAGGTGGTACTCATTATTATTTTTTTTGGCATGGAGGGTCATACTCATGATGGACAACACTTTCCCAATCAAAAACCCCAGTTAACATGGTCTCGATCTTGCTGAGACTGCCGCACCTTTGGGTGTGGAGAACCAGACAGCTTCCATTGGGATAACCGGGCCTTCGTTTTCGGATCATAGACATAGACCCACAATTCATCTCCAGTTATGACCTTCTTGAAGAAATCTGGCTCATTGGTAGTGGTTTGAATCAAGTCATCAGCAACTGCAGCACAATGTTCCTTCTGCTCTGGGAGCAGAAGCCATGGAACAAATTTTGTCACAAAACATTTCATGACAAGATCCTGTGTCAATATCTCAGATACAGTACTTTTTGGGATCCCCAGATCAGCTTCTAGTTGTTGCACTATCAGTTACTGATCTTTGTGGACTGCAGTCCCTACATATTCAACATTCTCAGGTGTTCAGCTCGTTGCTTACCTTCCAGAACATGGATCACTTTCAACAGATTCTTGACCATCTTAAAAGCACTTATGCCACACTTTTATTTGCACTGCACTCACTGCATTGTCCCCAAAAACCTTCCGAGTAATCCGAATAGTTTCCTCAGAGGAATGTTCAAGCTTAATGCAAAATCTGATGCAGATTAATTGCTCTACTGCCTCAATTATTTGGAATGCCACAGCCACACAGTACACATGCTCACTCTATGGTGTCTACTGCCCCCCACTGACTTGTATAGTGAAGTTGTCATTGTTTACGCATGCACATTCCAGTCTACTGTACTTGGCTGCCAGGTTACATTGATGTCATGCAAATCATTCTCATTATATTAACTATGCTGGACTTCTTCCAGACAGACCTTGTATAGTTTAGTAGCTCTGTCTACTGAAAGGGCCTAGAAGCAAGGATGTGTAAGTATCAATGAGCACAAGTAGTACCCAAACCCTGGTCTCTAAATACATTTGTGGGAAAAAGAAAACAGAAAAAGGAACAAATGGAAAAAGAAACAAAATGATTCCAGAACATCTTGCTGTATCAGAAAAGGGAATAATGAGAAATAATAGGAAAATGTCAAATGGAAAGCACCCAGCTTGAAGGGACTCCCACTGATCAAGTCTAGGATAACTTGAGTGTTAAAATAATGTGAATAATCAATTATAACCCATGAATAAAACAGAAAATCCATGAGTGCATACCGATTAAATAAGTAAATAAGGTAGAAGGGAAAGCTCCTCTTTACACAGGAATGCCAAATAATAAGTGTAAAAGTAATGATATAGTGAGAAGTGCACCATTTGGCCAGAACCACTATAATATGGATTCAAGTAGGAAACATCAATGAATGCTGAAACTAGTGTGTGAAAGCTCAATGAGAAATAAGATGACCACATAGTGTCACAGACACTTATTAAGAATACTTATTAATGACTTCAGAGGGGAAACCTGGAAGATAAGCCATTAACAAAGTGATGACATTCACATCACCAGTCATGGGACAAGTCACTATCCTGGTCCTCTGGCCATGAGCTTTAAGAAGAATTAGCACCTCTCCTGTGGCTTTCCTGTCAAAAATGCAAAACTTGAATCTACTCATTCAAAAACACTAAATGAACCTAAAATGAGAAACAGTCTATAAAATACTGGCCTCTGGTTTTCAAAATGTCAAGATCTTAAAAGATACAACTAACTAACTAAATAAATAAATAAATAAAATGCCAAAGGAACTGAAGCATCTACAGAAGCCAAAGAGACATGGCAAGTAACTGTGCTGCATGGTTTCAAGAGATTCCAGGACTGGAAAAAGGAAGAAAACACCATTAGGACAATTTGAGAAAATAAAATAAGGTCTGTAGATTATAGCATTGTACTGAAGATAATTGCTTAATTTTGATCACTATATTGTGGTTATATAAGAGAATGTTCTTGTTTTGGGTGAAATACACACTAAAGTATTTAGGAATAAATGAACATCATGTTTGCAACTTGTGTGTGTGTAATATATTTTATTGATTATGTTATTACAATTGCCCCATTTTCCCCCTTCACTCCCCTCCACCTTACACCCCCTCCCAGCCACATTCCCCTCCTTTAGTTCATGTCCATGTCTCATAAGTTCTTTAGCTTTTACATTTCCTTTACTATTCTTACCCTCCCCCTGTCTATTTTCTACCTACCATCTATGCTACTTGTTCTCTGTACCTTTTCCCCCTCTCTCCTCCTCCAACTCCCCTGTTGATAACTCTCCATGTGATCTCCATTTCTGTGGTTCTGTTCCTGTTCTAGCTATTTGCTTAGTTTGCTTTTGCTTTTGTTTTAGGTGTGGTTGTTAATAATTGTGAATCTGCTGCCATTTTGCTGTACATGTTTTTTATCTTCTTTTTCTAAGTTCTCCTTTATTATTTGTTCTAATAACTTTTCCACTTGTTGCTCTTCCTCTTCTCCTTCTGGTATCCCTGTAATTTGCATGTTGGAACGTTTAAAGATGTGCTGGAGGTTCCTAAGCCTCTCCTCATTTTTCTGAATTCTTGTTTCTTCATTCTTTTCTGGTTGGATGTATCTTTCTTCCTTCTGGTCCACTCCATTGATTTGAGTCCCAGTTTCCTTCCCATAACTATTGGTTCCCTATACATTTTCCATCATTTTACTTAGTGTAGCCTTCATTTGTTCATCTAATTTGTGACTAAATTCAACTAATTCTGTGAGCATCCTGATTACCAGTGTTTTGAACTGTGCATCTGATAGGTTGGCTATCTCTTTGTTGCTTAGTTGTATTTGTTCAGGAGCTTTGATCTGTTCTTTCATCTGGGCCTTTTCTTTTTTCTTTTTTTCTTTTTTTGCCTCAGTGTGCCTGTTATGCATGAGGGATGGAGCCTTAGGAAATCACCAGGGCGGGGCAACCCAGTCGCTGAGTTGTGATGCTGTATGTGGGGCAGGGTGGGAGAGGAAACAATGGCACTTGCTCTGCTCTCTGTTGGATTTCAGTCCTTTCCTCCGCTCCCCGCAAGCAAACTGGGCCTTTCTGCTTCTGATTCCCAGGTGGGTGGGCTTATGTACATTCTAGGACCCTGTGAGTCTTTCCAATGAACTCTCCTGTGCAGCTGGGAGTTTCCCCCAGCACCTCAACCCCCACAGGTGTTTTTAATCGGTGTTTTGTGGCTTTATTTCCGGCCCTGGGTTGCGCAGTCTGTCTCTTCCCCAGTTTCGCCTGCTTTATCTGCGTGTGAATGTGGGACCACCTGTTCTGCCAGCCCCCACACCCCTCCACAATCCGCTGCCTCGATGGGTCTTCCAGCTGCTGCCTTGCGCGCCTGGGGTCCACCAGCCACCACTTTGCTGTGACCCCTCTCCATGTGGCTGCCCAACTCCACCCCTCCAAGCAGTCTGGATGAATAAATATGTCTAACTCAACTCCCTGGTTGTCGGACTTCCATACAGTTCAATTTTCTGTCAGTACTGCATGTTTTTTGTTTCTAAATTGTTGTTGTCCTTATTTTGGTTGTGCGAGGAGGAACAGTGTGTCTGTCTACACTTCCAGCTTGGCTGGCAGTGCGTCATGTCTGCAACTTATTGTCAAGTGGTTCAGAGAAAAATTTTATGTACATACACTAATATATTTTACACTATACACACAATATACAGAAATTGAAGAGAAGAAAAGAGAAGAGAAAAAGAAGAAAAAAGCAATGTGGTAAAGTGTTAACATTTGGGGAATCTGAGTGAAAAGTGTAAGAAAAGTTTGACTATTCTTGCACCTTTCAAATATAAAATTATTTAAAAATAAATATTTTAACATTATAAAGATAAAAAAATTAAAAATATTAACTCAATAATGGAATAAATTAATTAAAATATTATACATTAACTTCTAACTGCAGTTAACATGAAAAAAATACGGACCTACATGTGTCAACAGAAACAGGTGGTAAAAACATGGTAAGTGACACAAACAAGTCCCACAATGTCAATAGTACAGTGCCATTTCTGTAGTTTAAAACACGCATGAAACATTTCTGTAAGCTATTTAGTGAAATTCTTTTTTTTCCACAAGAAAGTATTATTAACTATAGTCACATTATCATACATTAGATTTTCAAAACTTACTTTCTTTTTTCCTTCTTTTTTTAAATTTTATTTTAATTGTTGTTCTTGTACAGTTATCTGTCTTTTACTCCCATCCCAGCCCACCACCCCAACCCTCCCCCCCTCCCTCCCATATCCAACCCCCGTCATTTTTCTCTATGTGACTTTCATAGTTGCTGCTCCAAACCCTTCCCCTTTTCCCCTGAAATTCCCTCCCCTCTCCCCTCTGGTGACTGTCAGCCTGTTTTTCATTTCAGTGTCTTTGGTTATATTATGCTTGTTTGTTCATTTTGTTGATTAGGTTCCTGTTAAAGGTGAGATCATATGGTATTTGTCTTTCACTGCCTGGCTTATTTCGCTTAGCATAATGCTCTCCAGTTCCATACATGCCGTGGCGAAGGGTAGGAGTGCCTTCTTTCTTTCTGCTGCATAGAATTCCATTGTGTAAATGTACCATAGTTTCTTGAGCCATTCATTTACTGATGGGCACCTAGGTTGCTTCCCACACTTGGCTATTGTAAATTGTGCTGCTATGAACACTGGGGTGCATAGGTTCTTTTGGATTGGTGTTTCAGGGTTCCTAGGATATAATACTAGCAGTGGAATTGCTGGGTCAAAAGGCAGATCCATTTTTAGTTTCCTTAGAAAATTCCATACTGCTTTCCATAGTGGTTGTACGAGTCTGCAATCCCACCAACAGTGTGCTAGGGTTTCCTTTTCTCCACAACCTCTCCGACACTTGTTGTTTGTTGATTTGTTTATGATGGCCATTCTGACTGGTGTGAAGTGGTATCTCATTGTGGTTTTAATTTGCATCTCTCTGATAGCTAGTGATATTGCGCATCTTTTCATGTGTCTCTGGATCCTCTGTATGTCCTCCTTGGAGAAGTGTCTGTTCAAGTCCTTTGCCCAATTTTTACTTGGGTTGCTTGTTTTCTTAGAGTGGAGTTGTGCAAGTTCTTTATATATTTTGGAGATGAAACCCTTGTCTGAGGTATCATTGGAAAATATGTTTTCCCATAGAGTTGATTCTCTTTTTATTTTAATACTGTTTTCTTCAGCTGTGCAGAAGCTTTTTATTTTGAAGAGATCCCATTTGTTTATTCTTTTCTTTATGTCCCTTGCTTTAGGGGACATATCGGTAAAAATGTTGCTGCATGAAATATCTGAGATTTTCCCGCCTATGTGCTCCTCTAGGACTTTAATGGTGTCACGGCTTATATTTAAATCTTTCATCTACCTTGAATTTATTTTTATGTATGGTGTAAGTTGGTGCTCCAGTTTCATTTTTTTGCACATAGCTGTCCAGTCCTCCCAACACCACTTGTTGAAGAGGCTATTTTTACTCCATTTTATGTTGCTGCCTCCTTTGTCGAATATTAATTGACCATCGAGACTTGGGTTTATTTCTGGGCTCTCTGTTGTGTTCCACTGGTTCATGTGCCTGTTTTTATACCAGTACCAGGCTGTTTTGATTACAGTAGCCTTGTAATTCAGTTTGGTGACAGGTATTGTGATCCCTCCTACTTTGCTCTTCTTTCTCAAACTTGCTGCAGCTATTCGAGGTCATTTATGGTTCCATATAAATTTTTGAAGTGTTTGTCCTATGTCTGTGAAATATGCCATTGGTACTTTAATAGGGATTGCACTGAATCTGTAAATTGCTTTGGGTAGTATGGACATTTTGATGATGTTAATTCTTCCAATCCACGAACACGATATATGTTCCCATTTGCCTGTGTCTTCCTTGATTTCTTTCCTCAGTGTTGTATAGCTTTCTGCATACAGGTTTTTTACCTACTTGGTTAGGTTTATTCCTAGGTATTTATTTTATTTTATTTTATTATTTTATTTATTTTATTTTATTTTTTGCTATATCAAATGGGATTTTTTTTTCTTGATTTGTGCTTCTTCTGTTTCATTGTTGGTATACAAAAATGCCTTTGATTTCTGGATATTGACTTTGTATCTAGCTGTTTGGCCAAATTCATTTATTAGGTTGAGCAGCTTTTTGGCTGAGTCTATAGGATTTTCTATATACACTATCATGTCACCTGCAAACAATGATAGTTTTGTTTCCTCCTTTCTGATTTGGATGCCTTTTATCTCCTTTTCTTGTCTAATCATTGTGGCTAAGACTTCCAACACTATATTGAGTAGAAGTGGTGAAAGTGGACATCCTTGTCTTGTTCCTGATCTTAGTGGAAAAGATTTTAGTTTTTGCCCATCGAGGATGATGTTGGCTGTCAGACTCTCATATATGGACTTTATTATGTTGAGGAATGCTCCCTCTATTCCCACTTTGCTGAATGTTTTTATCATAAATGGGTGCTGTACCTTATCAAATACTTTTTCTGCATCTATTGATATGATCATGTGATTTTGTCTTTGCTTTGTTTATGTGATGTATTACATTTACTGATTTGTGAATGCTGAACCACCCTTGCATCCAGGAATCAATCCCACTTGGTCATGGTGTATGATCTTTTTAATGTATTGTTGGATGCCATTTGCCAATATTTTGTTGAGGATTTTAGCACCTATGTTCATTAGCGATATGGGCCTGAAGTTTTCTTTCTTTGTTGTGTCTTTATCTGGTTTTGGAATTAGGATGATGCTGGCTTCATAGAAAGAGTTTGGGAGTCTTCCATCATTTTGGATTTTTTCGAATAGTCTGTGAAGGATAGGGGTTAGCTCTTCCTTAAATGCTTTGTAAAATTCTCCTGTGAAACCACTGGGTCCAGGGCTTTTCTGTGACATGAGTTTTTTGATTACTGCTTCAATTTCATCTGCTGTTATTGGTCTGTTCAGGCTTTCTGCTTCTTCTTCATTGAGTTTTGGGAGATTATATTTTTCTAGAAACTTGTCCACTTCACCTAGGTTTTCAAATTTCTTGGCATATAGTTCTTCATAGTACTTTCTTACAATCATTTGTATTTCTGTGGTATTAGTTGTAATCTCTCCTCTTGCATTTCTGATTGTGTTTATTTGGGTCTTCTCTCTTTTTTTCCTGATGAGCCTGCTTAAAAGTTTGTCAATTTTGTTTATCTTTTCAAAGAACCAGCTCCTGGATTCATTGATCCTTAGAATTGTGCTTTTAGTCTCTATGCCACTTAATTTTGCTCTGATCTTACTTATTTCTTTCCTTCTACTTGCTCAGGGCTGTCTTTGTTGTTGTTCCATGAGTTCTTGTAGATGTAGGGTTAAGTTGTTTGTTTGAAATGTTTCTATCTTTTTTAGGGAGGGCTGTATCACTATGAACTTCCCTCTGAGGACTACCTTTGCTGTGTCCCATAAGTTTTGGGTTGTTGTGAGTTCATTTTCATTTGTTTCCAGAAACTTTTTGATTTCCTCCCTAATTTCATTCTTGACCCATTCATTGTTTAGTAACATGCTATTCAATCTCCATGATTTTAACAGTTTTGGGTTTTTCCCCTTGGGGTTGGTTCCTAGTTTCAGTCCCTTGTGACTGGAGAAAATGCTTGGTATGATTTCAATTTTCTTGAATTTGTTGAGGCTTGTTTTGTGTCCTATTATGTGGTCTATCTTTGAAAATATCCCATGTGCATTTGAAAAGAATATGTATTTAGTTTCTCTAGAATGAAGGGCTCTATATATAACAGTTAAGTCCACTTCATCTAGGGTGTTGTTCAATGCCACAATATCTTTGTTGATGTTTTGTTTGGAAGATCTGTCGATTTTGGACAGTGGGCTGTTAAAATCCCCTACTATAATTGTATTGCTGTCAATATGTTTCTTGAAATCCTCTAAGATTTTCTTTATGTACTTAGGTGCTCCTAGGTGGGGTGCATATATATTTATAATGTTTATGTCTTCTTGGTGGATTCTTCCCTTGAGTATTATGAAGTGACCTACTGGGTCTTTCTCTATGGCCCCTTTTTTGAAGTCTATTTTGTCTGGTATGAGTATTGCTACCCTGGCTTTTTTTCCCGTCCTTTGCTTGGAAAATTTGTTTCCAGCCCTTCCCTTGGAGTCTGTGTAGGTCTTTTGTCCTGAGGTGGGTCTCTTGTAGGCAGCATATGTGTGGGTCATGCTTTCTTATCCATTCAGCTATTCTGTGTCTTTTGACTGGACCATTTAATCCATTTACATTTAAGGGTATTATTGATAGATACTTATTCATTGCCATTTTCATACCTTCGTTCCTCTCTCTCTCTCTTTTCCTTCCGTTCCTTAAAGTAGTCCCTTTAGCATCTCTTGCAAAACTGGTTTGGTGGAGGTGTATTCTTTTAGACTTCTTTTGTCTGGGAAGCTCCTTATTTGGCCTTCTATCTTGATTCAGAGCCTTGCTGGGTAAAGTAGTGTTGGTTGCAGACCTTTGGTTCTCATTACTTGGAATATTTCTTGCCATTCTCTTCTGGCTTGGAGCGTTTCCATTGAGAAGTCAGCTGCTAACCTTATCGGGGCTCCTTTGTATGTTACTTCCTGTTTCTCCCTTGCTGCCTTTAAGGTTCTGCCTTTGTCTTGGGATTTTGCCATTTTAACTATGATGTGTCTTGAAGTGGGCCTCTTTGGGTTCCTCTTGATTGGGACTCTCTGTGTTTCCTGGATTTGCGTGACTTTTTCTCTCATTAAATCAGGGAATTTTTCCATCATTACTTTTTCAAATAGGTTTTCTATCCCTTGCTCTTCTTCTTCTCCTTCTAGTATCCCTATTATATGGATATTATTACATATCATAATGTCTTGCATTTCTCTTAATCCCTCTTCATTCTTTCTGAGCCTCTTTTTGTTTTCTTGCTCTTTTGGGGTGTTTTTTTTTCTACTTTGTCCTCCAACTTGCTGATCCAATCTTCTGCTTCATCCATTCTGCTTTTCATTCCTTTCACTCTGTTCTTCAGTTCAGAAATTGAATTCATTTCCTCTTGGCCCTTGTTGATAGTTTCTATTTCCTTTTTCATGTTGATATAATTTGCAGTGAATTCACTGTAGCTTCCCTGTAGATTCTGGTAGCTCATTGAAAGCTCATGGAGCTTCCTGACAACCATTGCTTTGAACTCAATATCTGATAGTTGAGTTGCGTCCATTTCATTTAGCATTCTTTCTGGGGCTTCCCCCTTTCCTTTCATTTGGGGATTGTGTTTTTGTCTTCCCATTGTTTTTGAGGCTCTTCTTGTTAGCCTCAGCTTCTTAAATTGATCTGTTCTGGCTCCCTGGTTTTATGGTGTGAACTTCTGTGCTAAAATACCTGTGAGATTCAGTGGTGCAGTCTCCTTCGGGTATCCTGGTGTTCACAGCTTCCACTGTTTCAGATGTTGGAATGCCCCTTCTTTGGTACCAACTCTGTTTTTTTCACTCTTCCAGGTTTTTTTTTTCTTTGTTTTTGTCTCACTTGTGGGTATTTAAGGAGAGAAAAGAGGAAGAAAAAAATGAAAAAGGAAGAAAAAAAGAGGAAGGAGGAAGAGATAAAATTGGAAAGAATGAATAAAACAAGAAAGAAGTAAAGAGAAGCAAAAGGAGTTGAGGACTAAAAAAGATAAAAATAATGAAAAAATAATAATAAATTATTTTTAAAAAATGAAAAAGAGAACAGACAAAAGAACAAAACAAAGCAAAACAACAAGAACAACAACAACAAAAACTCTTGCTGTTTTCACACTTGCCAAGCCAGATTTTCTGGTCTTGCTGGCTGCAAAGGCTGAGGGGTGATGGTATCGCTTTTCTCCCTGTTCAGCACTCAGTTATCTTTGGGCTAGTCTTCCCAGGGCTAGCCCAGTGCCTGTCCACACATGGCCTTAGGCATATGTTCTGGGCCTCCTAGGGAGCATGCACTTTCTCGAGTTTATGGGTGTGAGCTCTCCTACACTGTGCACTCACCCTAATTTCATGAGAGTGAGCTCTGGGTTTCCCATGGATCATGTGCACTCCCTGGGTTCACATGCATGGGTTCTGATTCTCCCAGGGATCGCTCGCATTCCCCGGGTTCCCTGCGTGGGATACAGGTCTCCAGTCATGCAATTGTCTCCGTTCGCACACGGGATACAGGGGTCCGAGTATGCAGTGGTCCCCTCCATGCACCGGCACCTTCAGCCACAGGTCTGTGGTCACACAGCTGTCTGCTGTCACATGGGCATGGTTACATGGTTGCACGCAGTTGCCTCATTTGCAGGCGCAGCCATCTGCTGCCGCGCGCGGAACCGGCTCCCTCCCTAGAGCCCCAGAGCAGAACTGGCATGCACTGGGCCACGGCCTCAGCAGCCCTTCTCTTCGCGCTGATCCCTGGGCTCTTATTGTTCTGAAGTACTCTCCTTACCATCCGATTTTTCAATGTCTGCTACATTGAGAGATCTCCTACTCTCAAATATGCTGTGTTTCCACTGGTTGACTGTTCTTTTTCTCCACAGATTGGCCAGGTTCGTCTTCCGTGTCTAGTGAAATTCTTATTAATTTTTTAACATGGGGTGACACATTTTCATTTTGTACCAGGCATTATAAATTATGTAGCCCCAGAAATTCAATGTTTTCTTCAAGTTAAAAAAGGATTTTTTTCTCAAGTTCATCTTAAGATTATTAGCCTGTGATGATAAAAGTGAAAACAAACAGTATTCTGCATTTCAATGTTGAGTTGCCCTAAACTAGTGTTCAGTTTATTGGATATTCTTCCGTTGTCTGAATCCGTGGCTGTTACTTACCTGCTGAAACATTACCCCTTCCAAAGTTTTCTTGAGCCACCCATGTGCAGTCCTTGTCTTTCTTCATAGCCCAGCACTCCACCTCCTCACCTATTCTGTTTTTATCACAGCACTTACTCTCAGAAATTCTATTATTTATTTATGCAGTTATGCATGTTATATTCTTGTTCGAACATAAGCTCTGGGAGGTAAGGTGCTCTATATTCCTGTCCCCTACTATACTCCAAGGAGCTAAAAGAGTTCTTGGCACACATCAAGCATCTAATGTCTGCTGATAAAGTGAATTTAGAAAAAAAGGAAGAGACAAAAAGAAAGATTTGCAGAGATGGAAAGAGGCCTAAAAGTGTCTATGCTTTTACAACAAGCTCAGAGCAAGATTTTCCGAGACTTGAGGGTGGCCAAGGACACCTGGTCCTTGGAAGCCACATTCTCCAACCCCGCCCTCAGTAAACTAGAGGCAACACTCCAGAACAGTTAGGAGCTGCCACTGGGGCAGCAACCTCCCAGTGCCATCAATTCTGGTCACCTCACATTTTCATTTTGATTAAACTACGTGAGAATATCATCCTTAAGAGGCCACAAGGCAAAGATACCTGCAAAGGCAAAGGCCTGACAATAAGGCCAGGGATTCCCTGGAGCCACCTAGGTAAGATCAGAATTGTTAGAGATCTCTCTAGAAGATGTGCACTTTTGAGTGTCTGCTTTTGTTTATGCTGTTCCCCATTACTAAGACCCCCAACCTCTAGGACTGATATGACCTTCCTTCATAAAACCTGCCCTAACTAAAACTAGAGCCACCACTGGATAGATGAGAGTTTAACAGAACAACTGCCAGCCTGCCAGCCACACCGCAGGCCAGTGCAGCACCCTGCCTGATGTTAGGAACAGAGGGAGCCTGGCTGCCCTTGGCCTGAAGGGCCAGAGCCCAGGCACTGCTAACAGAGGGCCTGTCTGGAGGGGGTATGATGGGACCTCAGGCTCCTCCCTCCTTCTGGTCTCCTCATTGGCTGAGCTCAACAAGAAACTACAGGCCAGAAAAGAATAATGGGTACTTACAGGTAGCTTCCAGACACTAAGCAGGAAGGAGAACAGGGGAGAACAGATCTGAGAGAGGCAAAGGAAGAAACTCCAAATAGTCACAATGACCTCTCCCTGCTCTAAACATGTGTAACAAGGGGTACACAACTATACCCTCTCTTGCTTGAGTTCTGCCCTTGTTTCCTGTGTGCTGGCCTTCCTTCTCTCAACTAGACTCTATGCTCTTCAAGGGTAGGGCCCACTTATTATTTTTCCTGTGTCCTCTAAAGAGCTTATCATATCATATCCTATCATATCATATAGTCTCAATAATTTAGTAATCATATGGTAGGTTACTAAAAAGGCCGTCAGATTTTCTGATACTAAAAATGACCTAAAAGTATCAGAATTACAATTTTCTAATAATATCTATCTCATTGATAGTAGCCAGAATTCTGCACTAACATATTTCTATATGAGATACAACACTTTATAGTAAGAAAAGTAAATGATGAAAGTAGTTTGCTATTTGACAAGGAAACTACATTATCTGCTTCACAAAAAGCCTGAAAACATTTCTGTGGGGTACTTATTACTTGGCCATTATATGAAAATATTACAGAAATAAAAATCCTAAGGAAGAGAAAAATATCCTAGCAAATCCTTCCTTATAGGACTGAATAGTAACATGCTAGTGTACAATCAATTCTAATACAAGGGGGGGGGCAGCCTTTCTCGTTCAGTGCAGTTTTCTAAAGGGAATAAATAATTTACTGTTCTTTCAACCAAGCCATTCTCTCCTATTATTTTAAAAAAGTATGTTCTGGTTGCTGTTGCAAAACAAAACAGAACTGTTTTTTTTTTGTTTGTTTGTTTGTTTTTGCTTTTTTCCCCTAACTTGCCCTTTACATGGCTGTATATCTTTTGATTATAAGCATGATAACTTGGAAGTCATAAAAAAAGCTTTCAAAACACCATCATCTTTCTTTGAGACAATAAGAAAAAGACATTCAATCCAAGTCTGAAATATCCTGGGAATATTTTGGGCTACTTAAAATAATTTAAAATTATTTAAATTTGACAGTTTGTACATCACATTTATGTTCTTAAAAACTACTAACGAACATCTTCATTGCCCAATTCCTAGTTCCTTGGATGTTCTGGACGTCAAAATTACTGACCAAATCACCACACACAATGCCCCACTCCTGCCTTCCACAAGGATGGGCCACCATCAGAAAAGCATCTGTTCTGGTGTCAGTGTCTGTAATATTAATTGCTCCAATCTTTGACTAACAATCGGGATTGATCATTCATTCATTCAGACACCAAATATTTATGATGTGAGATGGACATAAATAACATAAATCCACATTGAATAACTGCCAAAGGAAGTGCTAACCTGAAGGATACCTTGCAAAAGTGGTATTTATTTAAGTGCAGTATGAAGGATAAGTCTTCCTTAAAACCAAGATCTAACAGAGCCAGCCCCCAATGGCAAACATCACGTATGTTTTAACCTCATTTTCAAAGATTATTATGAAAAAGAACAACAGCAACAAAAATACTAAATTCTATAGAAAAAGTTCAGTATGCAGACTAAATTTGGATATCTTAACCCTTTCTTTGTCATCCAAAACCACTTTTGTACAAACCACTACATTTCCTTTGGCCTCACAGTAAAGGCAGTTTTCATCTGGGCCATGAAAAAGCCTGCCTTCATGCTTTGAAAAGCAAGGAGGTACTATTAATTCTCTAGTAATCATTAATGTTATTGTCTTATGGTACACCTTAGGTTACTGCCTGGTTTTTATGAATATAGACAATAATCATTAATTCCCTGTAGTAGTACACATTTCCCTCCACTGTAATGTTCTCCGTCACGAAGGATGAGGATGGAAAACATTTGGGGCACCTAATTCTTTTATGAATGATCCATGAACATAAAACTATTCATGTTTATCTCTTAAGTGTAATTACCATATTTTTCACATCAATGCCCATGGCTGAAGACATCAATTAAAACTAATGTGTAATTTTCATGTTTCAAATGAACTTAATTGTGTGAAGAAGATCTATTGTATGCCCTCCTGTAGATACCTTTCAGGAGATGTTACTTTGTCAATTCTAGAAAGCATTGTGTAATATGGGGTGGTTCCTTCTGTAAAATAACCCAATGCTCTGGGCAGCTGCCATAAAAACCAGAGCAACCAAGTCTTTTCAGATTATTTTAGGTCTGATAAGTGAACTTTGCTCATACTTAGAAAGCTAACACCAAGTTCAACTTACCTAAGAGAACTTTCATAAAAATATTTTCCTTATTTAAAAATTTTTATACCAATTAATATTTTCCCCTACTAATAGTTCCTTTAAGGCAAAGGTTAAAAGTAATACAATTCCACAAAATAAACCCAAAGTAAGTAGAAAACAGAAAATAAGAAAAATAAGAAAAAAATTAATGAAATAGAAACCAAACAAAACAAATCAACAAATCCAGAAGTAGGTTCTTTGAAAAGTTGATAAAATTAATAACCATCTAGCAATAATGATCAAAATTTTGTAGTAAAGACCGAGAGAAAATAGAAATTATCAATATTAAGAATAAAACAGTGGATACAACTACAGACTGTACAAAACTTAAAAGCATAGTAAGGAAATGATATAAACAATTTTATGCTAATAAATTTGACAACCTGGATGAAACAAATTCCTTTAAACATACAATTTATTAAAGCTGACACAAAAAGAAATAGAAAATCTAAATAGCTCTATGTTAAAGAAGCTAAATTTGTAAATAAACAACTTCCCAAAAGAAAACTCTAAGACTAAATGTCTCCACTGTTAAATTCTTCTAAAAATTAATAAAAGAAACAATACCAATCATATACAATCTTTTAGAAAATAAAGAAGAGACTACTTTCCAACTCATAAAGTCATTATAATTCTGGTATAGTAAAACCAAAGACATTATCAGAAAAGAAAATTATAGATCAAAATTCCTTATAAACATCAATGTACAAAAATGTAACAAAATATTATCAAATCACCTAGAAATATGTAAATATACCATAATCTAGTACCATTTATTCCAAAATTAAAGGATGGAAATCAATTAATGTAGTTGACTACATTAACAGATTAAGGGAGAAAATTCATATGATAATTTTAATAGATACAGAAAAAGCATCTGACATCCATTTATGTTAAATAATAACCCATTTGTGTTATGTTAGAACACCCATTTATGTGAAAAACTTTCAGTAAACCAGAGACAGAAGAGAACTTCCTCAGCCTGCGATGGGTATAAAAAAAAAATCTACAGCTAAAAACACTTAATAGTAAAATATTAAATGTTTTTACCTAAGGTTGGGAATAAGACAAAATGTCTGCTGTTAGCACCACTAATATTTTACTGGAGGTCCTAGCCAGTGCAATCAGATAAGCAAGAGAAATAAAAGGCATGCAGATTGGAAAAACAGAACTAAAACTCTCCTTATTCAATCATGACACTGTATGTATTTAAAAAGTCTGAATAAATCTGTAAGAAAACAACCAGGCCTGATAAATGAATTTAGCAATGTCACAGGAAACAAAGTCAATATATTAGCAATAATAACAGCTAAACAAGATTATTTATAAAAATATCAAAAACTCAAGCACTTCGGGATATTTTAACAAAAGACATATAAGATCTTTAAACTAAAAACTCTCATACATCACTGGGAGAAATGAAAGAAGACCTAAATAAATACGTCTTCTTCCATGAATGCATACATGGAAAAACTCAATACTATTAAGATGTCATTTCTACCCAAACTGATCCAAAGATTCAATATAATTCCAGTCAAAATCTCAGCAGGCTTTTCTAAAAAGAAAATGCACAAAATTAAAATCTGAGACAATCATAGACCTTAATATAAAAGTTAAAACAAAAAAGCTATTAGAAACAATGAGAATAATACCTCATCTCTGTAGTATTCATTCTTCCCAGTAATGCATAACATTAGTCTAATCATGAAAAAATTTTCAGATAAACCCTAATTGAGGGTTATTCTACAAAATTCCTGGAATGGTCATCAAAAGTATCAAGGTCATAAAAGATAAGGAAAGATTAAGGTTGCATTTGGAAAAAACTAAGGACTTGTGACCATTAAATGCAATGTGGTATACTGGATTAGATTCTAGAACACAATAAGGACTTTAAGGGAAACCTGGTAAATCTGAACAAGGTCTGTAGTTTACTGAATACATTGCATGGATGTCAATTTCTTATTTTCAATTATTGTACCCATGGTCATGTAAGATGTTAACCTCAGGGGACGCTGAGTGAAGGAAGGGCATTATAGGAATTCAATGTACTCTATGAACTCTTCTGTAAATCTATAATTATTTTAAAATAAAAAGGGTTTTAAAAGCTATTAGAAAACATGTATAATATATTCATGATGCTGAAGTAGGCAAAATGCCTTAGAGAGAATACAGAAAGGAATAAACATAAAAGAAAAATAAGTTGGATTTTATCACAATTAAAAATATCTGTTCATCAAAAAGTACCATCTAAAGAATAAACAGGTTAGCCACAGGATAGGAGAAAATATTTGCAATGCAGATTTCTAAAAAATGTCTTGTATGTTGTGTATAAAAAGTACTCTGATACCTAAAAAACAACAAGAACAATACAATAAAAGACAGGCAAAAGACCTGAAGAGACACTTCACAAATGAAGATAAGCAAATGGTCAATAAGCACATGAAAAAAGTGTTCAACATCATTTCTGTTCAAGAAATGCAAATTAAAACCACAATGAGACACTTACACCAACCCATAAATAAATGAAATAAATGAATAAATGAAAAAGACAAACACCACCAAATATTGAAGAAGATACAGAGTAACCAAAACTCTTCAATATTGCTGATCAAGTATAAGACAATAAATCACTTTGGAAATCTTTTGGAGCAGTTCCTTAAAAAATTAAACACATCTACTCTATAATCCACCAAATCAAACCATGTTGCAAAACATGGTTTGATTACTATTTTATTCTTAATAACCCAAACCTAGAAATAGCCCAGATTTCCATGAAGGGATCAACCTACTTTGGCACATTCATATAGAGGATTACCACTCAGCAATGAAAAAAAAAGAGATTACTGATGTAGTTTTTAAAAAGTTTATGATTTTTTAAAAAATCCATAAATGAAAAGTACACACTTATGATCCCATCTCTGCAAAATTCTAGAGTAGGTAAAGTCAACATGGTAACAGAAATCAGATCAGGATCTGCTTCTGGTGACCAGGGAAAGTGACTAGAAAAAGGCATGGAGATGACATGGTTTAGTTTTTGCATTTATTCTAATTCACTGAAAGGTACACTTAATAACTAAACATTTCACAGTTCCTAAGAATTAAGAACCATTGTGAATTCTTAAGTTAACATGTTTTTTTTCTTTATGCCTACACTCTTGCCTACCTGTGGGGCTAAAATAAACCTTTCCAGCCCTTCGGCCACTTCTCCAGGAATGGTGGTGAATATTTTTTTTACTCACATATTTGGAGCTCTTGCCTAGTACAAGCAACTGCTCAACCAGGTGTACCTGAAATACTTCTCAAATGTCTATACTACATTCATGCACGTGCCAGCCATTTCCAACAATGCCATCTAGACCATCAAATATTACAAACTTTTAAAAAGAACAGAGATTTTCACCACCCCCTCACCTCTGGAAGAATTTTTTTAATGTATTTTATTGATTATGCTATTACAGTTGTCCCATCTTCCCCCCTTCACTTCCCTCCACCCTGCACACCCCCTCCCACCCACATTTACCCCCCTTTAGTTCATGCTCATGGGTCATACTTATAAGTTTTTTGGCTTCTACATTTCCTATACTATTCTTACCCTCCCCTTGTCTAATTTTCTACCTACCACTTATGCTACTTATTCTCTGTACCTCTTCCCCTTCTCTCCCCCTCCCACTCCCCTATTGATAACCCTCCATGTGATCTCCATTTCTGGAAGAATTTTAAACAGCCATGACAAATGCAGTATGTTTTGAGCAAACTCCTTTCCTCACCCCACAGGAAGCATGGTAGTAACCTAGCTTCATTCTAAATATGATGACACAGGGGAAATCTGAAGATGACAGAACTAGGGTCCTGTTTAACCTTGATTCTCCAGGATGTTCTCACAGTTGCCATCTCTTCAAACCAAATGTCAAGTTGCTCAAAATTAAATGGTTCTTTAGGGAGTTACTAGACAATGTATGCAAAGTTGATAAGGACTTTGGTCAGAACCACATTTGTGATGCTAACTGGGGTACAGACTGTCAATTTCCAGATATATGCCCTTAATGCTGAAAAGCATCTGGAATAGCTGGAAAGAAAAATGCTTTGGGCTTAAGAATTAGCAGGTACTTTATTTCACATTCTACCCAAGTATTCTCAAGAACTGCAATTACACATTCTACAAACTTAGGAGCTAATTTGTATTTTTGCAAAAGATGATTAGGATCTTCTAAAATCTAGGTCGGTAGAAAGTAAGGTCCAATGAACTCATTCAAAAGAAATAAAGCAGGAAGAGACAATAGTTGTTCAATGGCATATAAGCGTGTCTATCATGCTGTGTAAGTCATTTGAATCAGATATTTTAAAATGACTTGTTCCATAGTTTTTTTAGATAAAAACTCAATTTTTCTTTGGGAAAAAATATTGGCAAAATAGAAAATTTTTGTATACTTGGTTTCTGACATTAAAATAGTTTTAAAAAAGGAATGAGAACATGCCATGATCTATCCCATTACAAATGTACTGAACATACTGAACATGTTTATTGCCTGTACAGTCACACCATGGAATTTATTTTTGACACTGCAATTCTTACAATTATAGTTAAACCAAAGTACAAAGTAAAATCAGTAACAGCTACACATAAAGGATAAGAAAGTCCCACTTTAGGAATCATCTCTGCTTTCTGACTATGGAATGGGTGAGAGCCTCAGAGCACATGGCTTAGTGCAGGTCTGCTGGGAGTGAGCATGCCCATAAACGAGCCTACAAGACATGACTTGCAAAACAAGGGCATCAGATTTTTACCCAACTAAAGCTACTTCCTGTAAGTTTGTTGTAACATCCCTCCTTAAGCTGCCCTGCCCTGTCCTTCCTCCAAAAACCACTGAGCAAATATTTATTCCCTACAGTGGACTGGGGATTGAGGCAATTTCTTTTACCCTGCCTCAGAGGCTTAAGTTCTTTTAGAAAACACACATATACACATACAATGCATTTCCTCCCACTTCAGTTAACACAAATCTTACATACAAGGTTCTACTTGTATGTCATCTCCTTTGAGTTGCTTTCTTAGTCTCTAAGGAAATCGACCTTCCTATTAACATCACAATTTGCATCTCTACTGTGGCTCTTACTTGATCCTGCTGAGATCAGTAGTTTACATCTAAGGTACATTCAGTGTACTCCAAGACTCTCTCTATTCCTCTTGAATTCTGCCCACAACGTTTAGCACAGCACCTTGCATACAGCTAGTGATCACTAACTAACAGCTGAATTGCTGACCTTTTCATTTAAGTATGGAACCTGTCATTAAGAGCACTGTCATTATTAGGGAGAGGATGGAGTGAAAATCCTGCTTCTAATGACTATCACCATTCTTCAGTCTGTCACATTACACAGAAACTCAAACTTCTCTTTAGCTTAGTTTATTGCTATGAATTCAACATTGATGTGGCAAAAATAGCAACATCACAGTTACTCTATCACATACTATGGTCCAGACTGAAAACCTATTAAAACAACATATAGAACCCAAAATTTGAGTTCATCAACTTAATTTTCCTGTGTCTATACAGTCCAAAATGGGATTTCTATTTTAGAACTACAGCATCAAAAACAAATGACTAAGGTTGTTTCATTATTATGATGATTACATTTTTTTTCCTTTTGTACATATTGATTCATTAAAATTTACTTCAGTCTTGGCATGAATAATCAACCTCTATTTTTTTCAAGCTCAATAGTGGTATTTTCCTACAAAATATGTTTATTATTGTAGATGAATGCAAGCCCTTCCAAGGAATAATTTTCATTGTCACAGAAAATGATCTAGGAATTTATGTCTACTGCTTTTGATCTCTTTGAGGTCGAGGTCTACATATTAATGTTTTGTGTTCTCAGCAGACAGCACAACACCTGGCACATAGTAGGTACTCAACTGAAGTCTGTGGAATGGATAACTCAGTAATTCATCTTGGGTAGCAAAAGGATGACTCAAAATTGAAGACAGCATGCTGAAATCTCATCCTTCCACTGCCTTTAAGCTGCCTTTCTATGCTTCCCTGGGGGTCCAGTCTCTTCATTTTTGTGGCTGGGTGGAGGGCAAGGTGGAGGGCACACACAGAGGAGGGCTGCAGACCCAGACCCTGACATTGGCTTAGCATACAGAAGACATTCAGTACATGCTTCAGTTAGATGGCTCCCATTGTTCTAAGGCTCACAGACTGACCTTCTTTTCCCAGGAAGTTTTTTTTATTATCAGGGACTAAAGCAAGGTCTCACAACTACAAATCAAGAACTAGTAATGTTGGGAAGTGAGCCCATGTACCCTTTTATAGCCAACTGTACAGCCTTTGCTATCTTCTTAAATTTAACACCTGCAAAGGCTGCTTATAGGAAAATGAAGTCACCCTTTATACGTTTAGTAAACATTAATTGAGTCCCACCCAAATCAACTGTGGCAGGAACAGAGGATACAAAAATAAATAATTTGACCTTAATACTCATGGAGCTCCCTGCCATGGGGACACAGTCATAATATAAACCAATAAACACAATACCAGAACCCCATACACATGCCTGAAAAAGAAAGAGAGCAAGCTGGAGAATGAGAAAGGCAAGTTCAAACACATGGGTGCAAAAGCACTAAAGTACAGGCAGGCCTTAGAGATAGTGCGGTTCAGTTCCAGACCCCTGCAATAAAAAGAGCGCCACAATAAAGTGAGTAGTAATCTTTTTGCTGGTGGAGGGTCTTGCCCTAAATTTGTAAAATGCAACATCTGTGAAGCACAACAAAGCAATGCGCAATAAAACGAGATGTGCCTGTAATTAAAACCAAGCTCCCGATTGCACCTGCCATCCTCTACAGTGAGTGTGATGTGCAGAGCAGGAGCCGGGGCAGGCACGAGTTCTTCACGCTTCTCATCTCCCACACCGAGCTGTGTTCTACTGTTTAAATAGACATACTTTCCATACAACAAAGCCCCTATACCCAAACCACCTACCTCACACATTATTAATTTATGTATACATAATATACACACCCACAGAGGACTGAATATATTAGAAAAGACATAAGCTGTTTTTATGAGAAATTTAAGGCCTCTCGAGGGCAGTTTGATTAAGTGCAATTCTCATCTCACACACCAAGGACCTGGATATGAGGGTAGGCCTGGTGCACCTGCAAGGCTGCAGAACTAGATTTAGGAATGATCTATATTTTTATTATTCTACATCGTGTTTCAAAAATACCATACACACTTAATGCTTCCATAGACCTCCTTCTAGAAACCTAGTTTCTTTCCTGCTTATACAAACAATTTTTAAAAATAAAATAAAATTTTTAAAGCCAAACACAATCAGAATTTTGCCCACAATGTAAATCTCCTAAAAATCTAAAAAAAAGCATTGTAGCCCAGCAATGTGATGCCAATCCTGGGTCACTTCTACTGAGTCTCCCACCAGCCCCTGGGGCTTCATACATGCTCAGCCATCAGCTGCTGTGTAAGGTGGTACTAGGACTCTTGAGAGCAGCCTCCTGCTTCCTTATGCCCCTTTCATCTTCCTACTTTTCAGCATGCCCCTACCTGTGCAAGCCAACACATGCTTGGAAGTCAAAAGCTAGAAGATGAGCAATTAGTCAGTCTTCCAAAGATTTCCAAATGAATCGGAAACAATCCAGCCCCAAAGCCTCTCCAGAGCTCTAAACCTTAAAAATATTCAGCATCCTAATCAGAGAACCATGACTGTATGCTGAGAAGCCACAGAGCACATGGGAGGCATTACATGCTTCAGAGTCTGTAAAGCTTTTGTGGGACAGATGTATTATGGAAAAGGAAACTGAAGTTTAAGGCTACATAATTTCATGAAAACCTCAAAATGGTAGCTAAATAGCATTAGGTGTTTTTCATATGCACAATATGAAGCCAATGACCCCTCCTGGAATATGAGTTTCCTGAGGTTCTTTGTCCTCATAGATATTTGCAAGTGGAGGCTGATATTTATAGGTCATCCTTGAGGAACATACTCACCTAATTATATTTGTGTAAGTAGAACAAACTGGACTTTGTTTGCCAGTAGTATCAGGTGGAACTTGAAAGCTATTCCTGATAAAGGAATCTCTCTTCAAAAGCTCAGTAACTGTATCTGCATAAACTAAGTTAGGTTACTCTTTTTATCCTATTGCTTGGGGTAAATAAGGCCAGTTCTACTCATGCTTCAATAGGGAACACAGAAAGAAGCCAGAAAATGAGATACAGCTCCTCAGGCAGACCTTGGCGGTTTGTGGGGTAAAGTAATACCACTGTTGTGGCTTGTGATAGCCCCAACTTCAATTCACTTGAACGAAGAATTTTATCATCATCCCAGCTCCTAGTAATCTGTCAAATGCATCCACATTAAGTTCAGACCAACTCTCCTGGAGTTCCCACAGCCCTTGACTACAAGAACTGTTATCACAAGACCTTGCATAGCAGTGTACTTCATATAAATCACGTAAATGCCGCAGAAACCTAATTTCCGTGATTTGAATTAAATGCTGTATGTTAAAGATCCATTTTTTAAAGTACAAAAACCATTTTAGACCAGTTCGATTCATTTCAGGCCATAAAGAAATGGCATGAGTTAGCAAAAGTAACTATGAGAAGACTCACAACCAATTATATTACATAATCAAAATTAAGTCTCTAGATCAACTCAGTTCAAGAAGAAGAAAAAACACATTCCTCCATTTTATCATTAAGTCTGACTGCCTACCTTCTTCAGTAATTTTATGCTGACCTCAGTTATTTTTTTTTAATGCACCTAGTTTCTTGTTCCCAGGACTTCTCATATTAATCATCTGAAACAACCACATTACTCACAGCACATCTTCCTACAGAATAATGCCCTCTTAAAACAAAGCATTTTCTGACATCACACTGCATTGCCCTCACTTGGTTCATAGTGCAGTAAAGTAAAAAAAATTCAAAAATTTTAAAATAAATGTTTTGAATATAACATTTTACAACCAAAACAGCTTTACAACAGCATTCCAAAACAATTAAAAAGGCTGGAATGCCAGCAGATGTCTGAGCATGAGTATCATTTTACATATAGTTTGACATTTTCAGTGAAAGAGAACCAGGGTAAGTACAGTATCAAACACTTAGAAATTTAATTTTTTAAAATGAACATCTGACTTCATTATATGTTTCAAATTCAGGAAAAAAAAATCCTGGGACATTAGAATAAATAAACTACTTTCAGGATTGTACAGAAATGGATACCAGCTTCTCGAAACTTAAAGAGGATGCTAACTCTGGGCTCAGGGAGTGTTCAATGTGCGGGTGAGGTCCACAAGATGAGTTCTGTTTATTTGAACCCTGTGGCTGCTTGCCAAGAAATGAGTTAAAAAAATGGTTCATATCTGAAGAATGAAACAACTTGCAAATTTCTTTTGCAATGACAGAAATCTGTTAACAAGACACACAAGCAGAGCTGAACAAACAGTGGGCCCTCAGGAAGGGCCCTGCAGTGCTCATAGTAACATGAGCTCCAAGTTCACAGTGAACCTGAGGCTGTACTGTCAGCTGTGTCTTTGGTGTGGCCCTTCTCAGGCTGAGCCCTGACTCCAGCCACGAATTCCATGTGGTCCTATAAATGTGCCAGAAACCCGATTTGAGAAGGAAGAAAAAAATTCTTTGGTAGGTGAGGTAGGTTTCCTCCCTCCTTTCTCTGTCGTTCACGTAACTCCTGCACTTCTGTACTCTGGGACAAACTAGACTTCTGAACAAGATGATCTGTAACCAAGGTTCAAATGTGTCTGTGTTGTTTAATGCCTGTACCTACTATGCAGATCTATGGGAGGATGGCGAGGGCTAGCCCTTGGGCTTTTATATTTCTTCAAAGCATCAGCCATTAATGTACTAAGTTTACCACAAGGACCCAGGAAGTTAGCCTCAAAACAGAAGCTCAAGTACCTGTGTTTTCCAATTCATGGTTCTCAGAGACATGCTCAATTTCTACGATATTTTTATGATATGAGACAGGGGTGCATTTTTTTAAAGCAGGTATTTACAACGGTGCTCACAGTACATTGAGTGTGATTCAGTAACCTGACTAAACTTTTACATGCTGAAATTCCAATAACTGCTAGTTTAAGATTTGGAATTGAAATTTCACCTGAGATCTCTTTCAAAAAATGCAACATTCTAAAGATTAAAGGCTTAGATATGGCGTGGAACTAGTTCCTTGGAAGACCCGTAAAGGAAGCGGTGTGCTTAAACTAGAGGTGGTGGTATTTATGTTAAGCATTTGAAACACAAGAGTTGACAGCTGGTGGAAAAGAGAATTAAAGGTGGTTGGAGATATTTAAGAATAGGATTGTCCCAAGAGGGGAACAGGTTGCAACTTCAGTGTCAACCCCAGCTGAGCATCGTGACCTTCCTTGGCTCCCATGACTTCCTCTGTGCAGTGTCCACCGTGCACTCCCAGCTTAGGGCACCAGTGTCTCTGGGCAGCCAGTCAGTCCTGGACACTGGTTTCGAGCCGCAGCACAGGAACTGAATGGGACCTTATATACAAAAAACACAGCAAGTGAAAAATGAAAGCCTAGCCCAAAGTTTCCCCATCAGAAGTTGGGCTTAGGCTGGACTTCTGATGCTGCTTCTCCACCACACCTTGGGAGGGGACAGTGAGCAAGTGTTGTCTAGATCCAATGTGTGGTCTCTTTTAGTTCCATGGTTTGACATTTATGCTGACCTATTGAGTGGGTATTTTCAGGTCTAGAAGGAGAAATATGTTATATTTTCATAAAGGTCTGGATGTTGGAAAGTTTGTGAGAAGCCTCCTCTGTGACCCAGCATATAGAGATACAGGGGCAATTCCCTCAGACCTACAAAGCCTCAAAGGTATGGCCCTTAGGTGCCTCACAGGCAGGTAAAGATAACCAAAGCAAATCACCTGTCAGGAAGCAGAGAGTGAAAAGAGAGAAGGAATGTCCTATAAACCTCCACCTGTGGGATAGGCCAAGAGATGCCTCAGGATTTAACTCAACAGTGAGGGTTGCACTGAACCCAGACATAGTAAGAAGGTAGATCCACGTGGACTTTCTAGACACCTTGTCTTATAATAGATGTTTGCATATAACTGATTACTGTGTTACTAGTCTGTCTTCTCCTTTGACACAGAAGGGAAGGAGCTTGCTCTCTATTCCTCAGACCCAATTGGGAAGGAGCACTTCCAAACCCCACTCAACCCCTGACTCACAACTCCCTCCTTGGGCAGGAGGCCACACCCTGTTACTGCCTAAGGGACAAGAATCACTGCTTGTGGCTGGGCCCGGTCTTTCAGGATCCTTTTATAAAGACAGTGCACTTCGTTGTGGTCTCCTGCTACGCAGGAGGCTGAACCAGCTGGACTTACCCTCAAGAAAAGCTGCAGCTGTGTCTCTCCTGACCCAAGTCCACTGCAATTGGCAAATTTAATACTGGGACTGATGGCTATGTTCTCTGTTCCCTTTTATCAGCTAATATTTCAACCTGCATTTGACTCATTTTTCAATCAATTCTCAACTCAGGAGAGGAATAAACAAGTATGTATGCACATCTCCTAACACCCCAACACCTTTATGTCTGAAAAACAGAGGTCACCTAATGTGGTTTTTAATTTTTTTATTGTGTATTTCCATTACCATTTAATCCCCTTATACTTCCATCCCCCAGCAATCACCACACTGTCATCCATGCCCATGAGTCCTTCCTCCTTTTTGCTCGATCTGTCCACCCTCTAACCTCAATAGCTATCAACCTGTTCTCTTTCTATGTGTCTATCTGTATTTTGCTTGTTAGTTCAGTTTGTTCATTAGATTCCACATATAAATGAAATTATATGGCATTTGTCTTTCTCTGACTGGCTTATTTCACTTAGCATAATGTTCTCCAGATCCATCCATGCACAGGGCAAAGCACAGAGATGGCAAATGACTACTGTCACCTCCAGCCTGAGTGGCATTCTTTCCTCCTGAATCATGAAGAACCTCAAAATCCCTCTCAACACGGCATTCATGGGGTCAGCCACTACTAATAAACTGCCATTGTAGCATGAAATATAGCCTATTTGTTATTCTAGATTTTTGCATACTGGACACTGACTTTCTGAAGAACTCTATCTTACTATTCTTAGCCAGACAGGTTATCTGTGGCCATCACTCTCAACATTCATTCATTCACTGTACAAATATTTATTCATCAGTTTATAACTCAAATGGGGGAGAAGGCAGGCATTTTCTTTAGGGAATTTCTTTAAAATAAAGTCCTGAGGATAGTAAAGTACTGTGAGCCAACTGAGAAGTAGTCATAGTCTCACTACACCAGTGGGTACAATTTAGAAAGAAAGGGGTTGGAAAAAACATTCCCAGAGATGGCAGGCCATCCCCCATTAAGGAAGGTGGCAATCTCATGTCACAAATGATGACTGAGCACTTCCTGAGACTTTAGTCCCACCATGGTATTTCTAGGACCCTACAAATAGCTAGGACCTACATCATAGGGCCTATGGTCTGTCCTAAAACTCTATCAACACTTCTTTATTTTGACTGCACTTGTAATTTGAATACACTTTAATTTTTTCCATTCCACTTCCGGGTATTAGGACAGCAGAGTAATCAACAACATGGAGGTAGGAATTGAGAACATCTGCTTGAAACAATGCAACTTCAAATAAAGAGTCTTCTTGGTAAGTAAACCAGCTATTTATCCTCCATCATAGGAGCTGCAAGATGAAGCATTCAATAAGAACAAAAGGAAGAAATGGAAGCAGATGGGAAGTAAGAATATGAACTCAAACACAAACAAAAACCCCCCTCCATTTTATACCCCAAAATCAGAAGAGGAAAAACACAAACTAACTGGCTGGTCTTGGAAGATGTTAGTTGATAGATAGATAGATAGATAGATAGCTATAAATATTCATAGAGTGAATGGAGAGAGAATTTTCTAAGATGCTTAGAAGGAAATATAAATATAACCTCAACATTACTGTGTTTTTCATTTTGAGTTTTTCCCTTCTTGCTTCTTCCTATCCTTCAGAGACTTTAGCCTTTGGGGAAACAGATTTGGGTATTAGCTGGATATTAACTAGAGGATCTAAGTTTGCTGGTAGGAAGGATTAACAAGAGCTGGCCACATGAAGCTTGGCTAATCCCTCATGGGGGGTGGGGGGGGGCACCAGAAGCAGCTATGGCCTGGTGAGGCTGTACAGGTATGACTTTCCAGGAAATGTGGAGAATCGTTTCCCGACAGCTTCATATTTTAAGTGTCAGCACCTGGCCTGCTTTGATGATGGGTTTTACCCTAATCAGACCACCCAGGAACTGAAGAGACACGGAAGCCAGCTGAGAATAAAGGCATTCCTGTTATCTGTCAAATCCATACACATTCCTACACAGATGGGAGGCGATGCCATTGGAGCTGAGTGCTTATGCAGTTTATAGTTAGAACATCAAGTAGAAGTCACATAATACTAAAGGAACAGAATCTGACGTCAAGCTCAGAAGTCCCCAGGAAGGAAAATGAATCAAGGTGCATTCGTTTTGTTTGGAGATGGCTCATTGAGAGAAATTATTGGATTTAGGAAGTGTAAACACACTTGTGAGAAAGGCAAACACTTTTTAAAGTAGTAATGGCCTTCATCAAGAAAAGGTATCTTTCCTTCAATAATTGTTGGCATGCATCTCTGCCCTCAGTCCAAACTGCAGCCAGAGTTGGATTAACTGTGGTGTTGTCCATGATCAGTGTTCAGGTGTCCTCCACAGTGTGGCCCTCAGAGACTCAGATATAACCCAAGGACATCTATGACTATTTAATGGGTCCAAAACCTTAAAAAACCACATTCTAAGATAATGGTTTATACTCATGAATAAAGTAGAAGAAAAAGTACAATGTATTTCATGGTGGACAGGCATTAAAGTCAATGATGTCCTAATCTGAAAATCTGGAAGAGAAAGGAAAAGGTATTTCACAAAATACGCAGGAGCATATAGGGGAGATGCAGGTATAAAGGCCGTATAACTTAAATAAATTGAAAGAACAGTGACAGACTTCATTTAAAGATCCCATGTCTAGTGACACACAGTCTACCTAATGAGAATGTTTTTGCGAGGGTGGTCCTAACTGGGGAGACTGTCCTAGACTATTCAGAGTATGCGGGCCCTGGATTATATGGAAAAGGCTACACAGAGAAAGCATTCATTTGTTTATGTCCAGAATCATCTATCCTTTCGTACTGGCTTTACCCTTTTAATACCTGGTAGCTTTTAACAGATGCTTGAAAATGACAGTGGCCTAATGTGGATCCTGGCTCCATCATTCAGATCTCCACAGCTGTGTTCCAGCTACTACTAACTTCTCAGAGCCTCAGCTTTCCCATCATTTAAAATACCTAGCCCCTTATATCATTTTAAAGATTAGAGTACTTAACTCAGTCTTAACACATAGTAACTGTTCCACAAATGGTATCATTGTCATTCATTCAATAAACAATCACTGAGTACCTGTAAAAGAAGAATAAAATCAGCTGTGTCTTCAAGGAAGACTTAGAGGAATGATGCACATATGCACAACCAAGTCAGACTAGCTACAGAACTGCAGGCATGCTCTCTGATCTCACTGACTAAAATTCTGTCATCTGCCAGATAGGTGTAGTAAGAGTATGTGTCCGATGTGGCTGTGGTTGTAACAAGGAACGGTGAGTTACATCCATGGAAAGTGCCTGATGTAGCACTGGGAACACAGTAAATAATGAAAACATGATGTGTCAATGATTTATATGTCAACTCAGCTAGTCCAAGGTACCCAGATATTTGGCCAAATACTAGTCCAGATATCTCTGTGAAGGTATTTTTAAATAAGATTAATATTTAAATCAAGAGTAAAGCAGATTACCTTCCACAGTGTGGATGACCCTCATCTGATCAAGTAGAAGGCCTTACGAAAAAAAGACTGAAGCCTTTGAGGAAGAGGGAATGTGCCTCCAGATTGCCGCCAGAGTCAGAGAGACTGCACCATCAGCTCTTCCCCGACTGCCCAGCCTGTTGCCGGCCTGCAGATTTCGAACTCGTCAGCCCCCACACTCGCAGAGCCAATTCCTCTCTCTCTCCCTGCTCCCCACCCACCCTATTGGTTCTATTTCTCTGGATAATCCTAACACACAAATGTTATTATTTTATTATTATTTTATGGCCAAGAAAGACAATAAATGTGAGAGATCAATATCACAAACAAGAATTCATCTTCATTAACTTCTTTTGCAAGGACCATCCTGTGTGATCACAGCTGCCTACAAACACTGACAGAATGTCAAAAGTAAGATCTGCCTAACATGAACCTGGTTGTTTCCTTTCTATCAGAAAATAAACGCAAATGTTTATTAAGATAAACTTAAATAACATTTAAACTTCCTGATGACTCCATGGGGCAAAGACTTTTACATTTAACTCAACTAATCACAGAGCACAGGACTAAGTTCTTTGATTGAGAAGAGAAAAAGGCCTCCACAAGTCCCCTTCATCTCTCTGTTAAAGAACACCTAAGCCCCTTTCCTGCAGAACAGTTCCTTTCAATTTAGATTGACACTGTATCTAAGGAACATTTAAATATTTGCAAGAAACTGAAACAAATTACCCAAAATGAAACATTCAAGGACTATATGCAGCTTTAGAAATACTAGGACATATTAAATTAGAAACTAACAATTTACTTTAACTTCAGACAGAGATAAATATAGCTATTTGTCAAAATTAAGCTTCCCAAAACATTTGATAGTTTGCCTACTTCTGCTAGAATAATGAAACACTTGAAATACAGAAGGTGAAATCTGTATTTTTTATTATCTGTTTATGGCAAATTTTTCATCGCATGGTACACCTGAACTAATTACTAAAATTCTGTGGCACATCAAAAAATATATTTTTTGCCAATCTGACAAAAACAATAGGTATAATTTTGATTCATTCATACTAGATGGCTATTATTGTCCTGGCTGTTGTTATTCTTCACTTGACATCTAAGGGAAAAGAGGTCAGCGCCCCTGACTAAATAGTCAGGTATTGCATGTTTTAAAAATTCTTGCAGCACACTTGTTGAAAATCACTGCTCTGGGGATATGATGATGATTTTATATTCTAGATGGCATGGGGAAGAGCAAGTTGAAGGGAAGAAAACAAAGATAAAAAAGAATAAAATTAATGCACAAGACAATTTCAGAAAATAAGGGCAATGTGATAGGAGTAACTACTTTAACAGGTGGATACTTTAGATATGGTGGCCAGAAAAAGCCTTTCTGTGAAAGTCATATTTAAACTAAGATCCTAGATTAAGAGAAAAGAAAGCCTTATGGAGAGTTAGAAAAGAAACATTCTGGCAAAACACAGAGCAAGTGTAAAGGTCCTGGGGCAGGAATAAGCTTAGCCGGTTGGAGGATAGTGCTGACTCACAGAGAGGAGCACTTCGTTCTCACTGAGGAGAGGCGAATGTCAAGGGGAGTTTCCCAGGTTGGCCTTGACTGTAGCCAAGTCCTCCTCTTCCTCTCTAGAGCACGGGAATTCCCACCAGAGAAGGGGCACAGCAACCAAATCCTCCCTCCACCCACTCCACTTCACAGCTGGCTCAGTGACATCACTAACTGTCCCTCACTCTCAACATACTTTCCTTCCCTGAGCCATAATCACATGGGATTTGGAGGGGGAAAAAAAAAGAACAGAGGAAGCCCCCCACCCCTTCTTCTGTATTGAAAGAAAATACTTCCTAGTAGCACTGCTACTTAAAAAGCAGATGTCATGAATAAGACTCAGCCTGTTCCCACATCAAAAGCTCACTATACAGTCCCTGATCAAAGTCTGCCAGGTACATCAATTCAAAAGGTCAACTGCATCTTAACCAGTCATACGTCACACTAGTGTATCAGAGAAACAGCCCCCAGAACCTCAACCCTGAAGTGAGACCAAGGCAAGAGAGGGTGAGGCAACCTATCCCCCTTCCTCCAAACCCTAAGTCAGTTCTAGTGATGTGTGAGCTGCTATCCTCCAGTGGCTTCACAATATATACCAAGAAGACAATGACATCCTTAATCTTCTGGTTTAGTTACCATTATTTAAACATTAGGACATGTAGAAACACACTAGTTCACTGACTCTGGAGGCAATATATCTAATTTTCAGTGGATGATGATGACATTATACAGACCAGGATTGTTTGATCGTTAAAAGAAAATGCAACATTGTCCTCTTCTCAAACCAAAAAGAGCTCTTCATTTGGGAAAAAAATGAGTTTTTTTCAAGTGAAAGTGTTTTTCTTTATTTTCGTAAAGATCTATCCTTTCTCTCCCTTCATAGATTTACTGCACTCAATAATTGTCAAATTATTACTTGGTGATCTACTTCTAATGAGTTCCACTTGGTTAAAAAATAAGTCAAATGTGGAATAATAATTTCTCATTGGTTTTCTATTACCCCTCTGCTAACGGCCACAGTCTCCCATCTAATAATGAAGCGCCATTTTCTGGTGATTTCCCTCTTGTATGTTGTTCTCAGTCAGGCATTCAGTAGTCCCAGTAGTTCTGGGACAAGCACATCCCTTTTTCCCACTGAAGTCCCTACCTGCAATTTTTGTCTGGATGTCAGATTATTAGACTGAACGTGGGCTTTCAACCTAATCCAATTCTGTCTTCCATGAGATCCTTGTGTTTAAAATAAGCCTACTTATATAGACTTATTGTTCTAATGATCCAAACTGGGATTGGAGTTGATAATATTGGTTTGGAGTAAAGATTCTCTCCATGCTGTAGTGGTGTAAACATTTCTCACTGTAAGATTAAAGCTACTTAAATGTATTACCTTTCCCCTTATCGGTAATAACATCTGTATTTAGAAATGCCCTAATAAGTAAAGTAGGATTGATTAGACAAAAACCCAACTTAAGGCAAAGCCTCTGTGAAAGACTAGTGGTGAAGAACCGGAACTCTTGCTTCTTTAGAAATGCAGACCTTCCTTAGAAAAGCCCCCCACCACCTGCATCAAATGGCCACCACTGGCCGGGGCCCCAGCACTGAGCAACTCACAGCAAGAGCCAGCCCTTCTTTCACTGCCGGCCAAGAAGTTTACATTCTAAGAAGAGTTGGCATGCTGTACTACTTTTTGCTTTTTGAATGTCTCAGTGGTTACGGCCTGCAAGGCACTGAGTGACACAGCTACCAAGGAGCCCTCTTTAGCTGGGCTGACATACAGTCAACGGCCCATGTCCACAGAGAGCATTGTTTCCCAAGCTAAAATGCAATAATCAAAAACTAAATGATATCGTATTTTACACTCAATTAAGAAATGAGCCTTAAGAGATTATCTTTTAGATTCTTAAAAATCAGACTTAGAGAAAATGGGAGTCGTGAGGAGTTTATGGGAATCTCTGATAAAAATTCATGAATGTGATTCACCCATTTAAGTATCCCACAATTAGACACCTACTATACCAGGTACTCTGTTAATGCTGGAGTAACAAAGGCGAGATGTGATCCCTGCCCTTGAGGAGATCTCATCCTCAGAGATGACTGAATATACAGCATAACTCATAGCACAGAATGATAGGGTTGATGTAGAGACAGGAACCAAGCACGGAAGAACCAGCAATCATAGAATGGCCTCTAGCTGGTCCTTAGGAGACAAACGTGATTTCTAAGAACTGGAATGCTATTATTGAATGTTAATTTAGAACAGAAATTCTTCCAAAAACACAGTCCTCATTCTGCCTTTGTTCAGACACTCTTGGGATCACATTAGTACATATTTACAGAAAACAGAAATAAGTCTCTATGTGTCTAGTTCAAGTAAAACGACCACCAAAAAACCAGCTCTTTGACCAGGTAAAACCATGAGTCTAAGGGAACTACAAAGTAAACTTTCACGCTTTCCTTGAAGACTCATGGTAAACAGACCTCTTCTCCATTCCACAGATGGGGTAGAGAGCTGGTGTCAAAGGGCTGCACTGAGTCTTCTCTGTTCCAATCATGCCTTCTCACCTCAGAAAGTAACCTGCCACCCAGGCTTCTCCTGTGATGGGACCAGCCCTCTCTCCTCTTCATGAAGGTGGTGAACAAGAAGGAGTTGGGAACAGTGTTTGCCTTTACAATTGCTCAATTCTGTCCCCTGTTGTCTAGCCGGGAAAAATGAGAACCTTGTCATCTGTCTCACCCTCACTGGGAAACTATATGGGATCCAGATTATGCAAAAAATGATTCCTTCAGACAGCTTCTTGAAAACCTAGTCTGCAGGTATTCTTTACAGAAGGCTTAGCTCTAAACTCTGGCATAAATAATGATTACAGAAGCCATGCCCTCTGAAAGTAAGCCATGCACATGGAGACTCTTGGGTTTACAAAAAAAAGGCTGTCGACAAATGTCTTACCAATGACGCAGTGCTTCTCAGGAAAACTGTGAGGGGTGTGACAGAGGGACCTGCCACACACCAGTGGATATCTGATGGCATTCAAAACCTACTTGTTGAGGACAACTGTAACTGAACAACAAATATTAAAAAATACTTATTGAATGATTAATATAAATGACCACGTATATGCAAAGGCAGTTAACCAAACTTTGGCAAATACTAATCTTGAGTCACCTGTTTTAATGATTCTCTAAGTGTTTCAAAGAAAATAGCATTCAAGAAACACATGTCCCTCTTGCAGTCCTCTCTCTGGTTCTAAGAGACACAGCCCTACTGTGAGGAGGTGGATCTGTCTGGAAGACAAAGCGGGCAATGATAGTGAAGAGCAAGAGAGGCCCAAAACCCTGCGGGGGGCTCTGATGCACCACGGTCTTCAGAATTTCTCCACAACACACCCCAAGCTCAGACACAGAGCTTCCCTTGCAGACTGACAGTAATCAAGAATGGCGGAAAACAAATTCATCTGGGCCACCCTAATTAGGAATCAATAATAGATGAATAGGAAGTAAGTCAAAGTTGACATCTTTCAGATACTTGTGTAAAAGGGTTTGTTCAAGGATATAACAGTACTGAGGTTAGCAATGTGGCTACAACATAAGCGACCTGCTAAGGACATTGGGGTACAGGTGTACCCGCTTTTTGACAGTTTGCATTATGCCACTTGGCTTTACCAGATACCTACACCACTACCTGTTTTTGCTAACTGAAGAAATCCAGAGAGGACTTTCACTTTTACAAAGAAAGGTGAAAAGTGAAAATAGTATTTATCACTTATTGTGCAGCAGCTGTTACAGAGGCAGCAGCACCCTAAGCATCAGAGTGGTCCTGCGATGCTGCTTACCTGGGAATCACCCTAAGAACCTCAGCATCCAGCCCCAGAACTCTGAGCTATGTCATTGAGCATCTGGACTTTACCTTCATTCATTTTGTGCATCTGTTAGCAAGATGAGTCCCACAGTATCAGAAATGCCTATGACAGGGTGTAACACTGGATGTAAAACTGGATATAATTAAGTGTATTTTGTATGACTTGGTAGGTTATTTTTTGGATCTGGGAAGGCTCAAAAACCTCTTCCATATAAATTAATGGTTACTGTTTCTTCACTTTATCCCATTTCAGCTTACAAAAGGTTTCACGGGAATGCCTTACTTTCGGATAGTGGGGGAAACCTGTATCTTAGGCACTTTTAATTCCCAATTATGTATTGTATAAATAACTAACAAATCAATCTCAAACCTTTATGGCTGTGACTATGTCTTTGCATTTGCATATCACCCAGAGGGCCTTGAACTGCATTCCAAATAAAATGATCCTGATTAAAATATGTCAATCACGCTAGCCAGATGGCTCAGTTGGCTACAGCATCGTCCCCATACACCAAGGTTGTGGGTTCAACCCTTAGCCAGGGCATATACAAGAATCACTCAATAAAGGCATAAATGAATGGAACAACAAATTTCTCTCTCTTTCTTCCCCTTCTCTCCCTTCCCCTAACTCTAAAACCAATAAATAAATAAAATAATTATTGAAACAGAAAATCTCAAAGGAGGAAGGAGATGAACATGAATAGTGGACAACAAGGGCCTCATTGAAGGACAAATTTCCCTCTCCTAAATTAGCTTCTTCAAGATTCTCCTGCCATCCCCAAATGGACGTGCCTGCCTAATGCTGAGAAAGAAAAAAAGTCCTAAAGACACCGCCCCAGGAAGTCCATGGCAGAGCTACCAGTACGTGCAACCCCCTCTCATCCCAAACTGGCAGTCCGTGTGGGAAAACACCTGAGAAAACCACAGTGCAAACACACACGTGCACACACAACAACAAAAACCTGGTCTTCCCTACCATTAGCTCATGACAGCATCCAATTCTCCCCACTTGAGAAATACGAATATTGGTAAGAAAATGGGTGAAAAACCTCCAGATGCAGCCTCAGTTAATTCCTCCAAATAAAATTATACTTGGAAAGATGAAAGTAGAGACATGAAAGAGGGCATTTGTTGAAAACAGTATTTTCAAATAAGCTCTTATTTCTCCCAGTTTCAGAAAAGAGGTTTGCTTTCCTGTATAGTTTTATTTCACTTAGGAGGAGGCCATGCTATAGGAGCAAGCTGGGAGCCAGTCCAGATTGGGGATCAGAACAACTCTGTATTTCAGTCCCAGCTCTGCCGCCTTCCAGGTGACCTTGGGCAATTACTCAGGCTTCATATTCCTCATCTGTAAAATGGAAAAATAATAGCACCAATCTAAAGGGCCTGCCGAGAGTTAAATAAAATAATGTGTTTAAAAGTACTTAACCTATTCATTTAGGAGATCTTATTGCTGCTAACATTCATGGATCTAAACTTTTATTTATTTAACTGTTTCCATGTCCTTAAGTAAAATATTTGTTTCTTTTTAATTCCCTTAAAGGTAAGAGAAAAGGTAAACTTTGGGGAAAGTATGTGTACTCATAGGCATCTATGTCTTCTACAGCTTTAAAATAATGTTTCAAACACCAAATAATGAAATAAACTGTCTTTCCACACAGTAGCCATGAAATATTTTTCACTCTTCCCAAGTACTTCTAAACACACTTTCTTGTATTTTTCCTTGCCATTATAAAGAAATTTTAAAAATCAAATTTCCAAGAGCAATTTGCTGAAACAGACAACAAAGCATTACTAACAAAATGATTTTATAAGCTAAATCTTAGTGATATGTGCAACTGGATCAATTCAGTTTGGACAGTCACTTGATGAATCAAACACTGTATGTTTGCCCTTGAGAAAAAACATCTTTGTGGTTTTTGATCCACAAGGACGATCACTTTTGCAAAAACAATTGAGAGTGGCTGTGATTCTCCCAAGGATTTCTCTTTTTTTAAAAAAAGATACCTACCATGTCATCATCCTGGCTGCTCAATGGTCAGTGGCTCTGCCTATGATTCGAGCAGTTCTCCTACATCATTTCACTGATGTCATGAAATCCCTCGTTTTGGTGATAGTTGCACTTCACATTTCTAAACTGCATTGCATTTGCGAGTTAGTGTCATATTTACCACCTCATAGTGAGAGACAAATAGACAGATGCCAGGTTAGGAAAGGAGAGAGATTTAAGCAGAGGTTAATTTGATAATTGGTCAGTTGATTAATAAATACAACTACTTGATTTTCTCTGCAGCCCCTGCACTGACTGAATTCCCTGGGAACAAAGGGGCACCAGTTAAGTTCAGTTTCTCTTCCTCGACTTCAGAACAGTCCTTTGCTTTCCAAGCACCCAAAGCCTTACTTGGTTCCCTCCATCCTATAGCACCACCTTGAAAACACTCTCCTTGACCTGCCCTCCAATGTCTTACTCTTCTTCTTTCCATGGTTTTCCAGTCCTACTAGTATTTCTAAGCTTTACTTTAAAAAAAAAAAAAAAAAAAAAAAACTCCTTAGAATAAAAAAACTCACCTGAACTATACTATTTATGACTGAAAAGGGGGTGATGTGCAGAAGCCCTCTTAAAGAACACACTTCCCTTTACCAGAGCCCTTGTCTCCTATTCAAAGGACTAACACCTGCAAGGCAGATACACGCTCTTGGTTCGGAATGTGCAGCTGGGTGCCAGTCCTGGTTCTCTAGCTTACTATGAGACCTCGAGTAAATTCTTGAACCTCTTTGGGCATTAGTTTCCTTATTTGTAAAATGGGGGTGATAACAGTTACTGAGTCCAGAGTCAGTAAGAGGATTAAGTGAGATAATATATGGTAAAGTGCTTAAAATGGGGCCTGGTACCCAGTCAGTACTAGGTGTTAATCCTTACTGGGGACTTCAAGCATCAATGCTCACAACATCAGGCTCCATACTAGAGTCTTGGGAGAGACAATACACATCTCCTGGGCCCTGAAACCTGAAAGCAGCCTGTAGGGCAGGAACTTCAAAATGTCTCCCTCACATTCACAGGCTGTGTGATTTGGGGGAGGGGAAGCAGGAGTAGACACCAAATGCTGCCTGTGATTCTTGGCAGCTGTATGACTCTACATTAAGTATCTGATATCTTTAGACTTCTTTCCTACATTGTAAAAAACGGAGATAACAATTCCTAACTCACAAGGTTTTTTGAATGAATGTATTAAGACACATTTGAGTCCTGGCTGTTGTGGCTCAGTTGGTTGGAGCATCATCCCATAACCGAAAGGTCGAGGGTTCGATTCCCAGTCAGGGCACACACCTAGGATGCAGGTTCCATCCCTGGTCTGGAAACCTACAGGAGGCAACCAATTGATGCTTCTCTCTTGCATGGCTAGTTCTCTCTCTCCCTGCCTCTCTCTCTAAAGGCAGTGTAAAAACTGTTCTTGGGTGAGGACAAAAGGGAAAAAAAAAGACACATTTCAAAAAGCATCTAAAACAGACTCACACAGATACTCAAAAATGTTCATTTCCCTTCTCTTTTTCATAAAAATAACCATAAATTCAATTTGCAAATACCTGGAAGAGAATGTGCCATTTAAATAAAAGTCATTCTGATTAATTTTAAATACTTCTATGTCAAAACTACAGGCTTTCAAAGACTGAGGATCAGGAATAGCTATAACTTCTCAAATTCATCATAATTTATTATTTCATCCTGTACTGAAGTGGCTGATCAATGAACCAAGAAAATTATATTGTAATATTCTTTCCGGGTATATGTTTTATACAGAACGGGAGGAAAAATGCCAGTTGTTAAAAATAGGCAGGATGTGAAAATGAGAGACCAAGGAAGAGATGGCAACAAGTGTAGAATCAACACAGTGAGCTGCAATAAAGGGGGAGAGAGACAGACATAATGGTGTGGAAGGACCCACGCAAAGAGCTGGCGTCTTCCGCCCATGACCCCCTGCTTCCTTTGATGCCAGTCCACAGCAGGAGAGACCCAGCTCGCACTCACACACCTGAGTGAGTTACTGGGGAGGTGTAACAAATACTTTGTAAGAACAGAGGGGTTGTCTTGTGGGTTTGATTGCTTGGCCACAGTCATGGCTTAAATCTGCCTTGTGTACTATATCCAGTGTCTTTTCATGAATGTGTGTGAATGGAGTGAAGAACTAATATATATTTTTTCCCACTATTACACACAAACAAACCAAAATCCTCAAAGATTTAAGTCCTACCAATGGAGTGTCCGAGATATTTTTCCATACCCACTAAGCATCATATAAATGCAGGGAAATTACAATGCTGTGGTTGGTACACCCACAAAAGACCCCCACATAATTAACAGTTTGCCATTCTGATAATTATACACAGAAGGCGATTGCTTAGATTTTTTTCTATCTTCAGTCATATGTGAGGGCTATTCTGACTTACAAGTGTAGAGAAGATAGATTTCATATATTTTTCTAATACACAATGGCATAAGCATGTATGTATATATGTGTGTGTATACATGTATCCCAACACTTTGTGGAAAAGTTAACAAGGTCATGGTGTGCACACACAAAACACTCCTTGGGAGTGCAGCGTTTAGAAATGCTTTGATTATCACCAAGGCGATGTAATAAAATGGGGATAATAAAATATAATTAAACATTAATTACAGAAACTATCAAAAATAATTGACTTGTACAAAGCACAGTACTCCTATTAAAAAAGAAACTCATGGATAATAAAATATATACAGTATTCTATCCTCCAGACATAATTACTTCAAGGCAGCAATTAAATTCATAGAAAACTCTTAAGTTTGTTCCGTGACACTTTACCACTGTAAACTCAAGACATCGACTGAGAATGGCTCCCCAAAATTTCTTACAATTGTTTAACATCTTAATGGAAAATACTGCCATAAACTCAAAGATGTGTGTGTTATAAACAAACAGAAGTGAATTTTAACACAGTCAGGACTCTGCTGCACCTGCTGTATTTCTGATGCCCACAGGACGGACTTTTTCTCCCTTTACAAATGTCTAATGCTCTTAAAGCCAAGGCCAAATGTAGTTTAATATGAAGGGGGAAAATTTGTTTTAATGCAAAAATAATTTTCTGCAGAAAGAATGGCAGAACATATCTTCGCTAATAATTATGCCAATTTTTTACACCAGTGCATTTCCCCATTTAAGGAAGTAGGACATCATTTCCTACAGCCATTCAATGTTCTTAAGGGAAGCATTAAATTTTTAAATGGGTATAAAAATCTCTTTTTTTGGCCTTTTTACAGAATAGTCAGAGTCCAGAGAATTCTCCACATGCAGGCAGCTATAAACATAAATAAACTTCTCTACACTGTTGTGGGGTTGGGGGAGGAGGCTAAGACTTCAAATGCTTTTACACTGATAAATTTTTGCCTACTTGAAAATGGTTTTTGTCAAAATAGGTGTGTGGGTGCAGTGATAGGCAAAATCAAAGCAGTAAATTCGAGAATTCTACATGCACGTGTGCATATGTATAGACCAGCTTTCAAAACTCCAAATGTATTTAATTTTATTCCACATACACTTTGTTTTTGTCTACTCAGATGCTCTTAATCCAAAAGATGTCTTAGTCCGAAGACACTCTCAGTACAAGTGAAGATAACATGACCGGGACATTGAATTCAAGGAAGAATTGAATGGATGTGTGCATACTGAGAAAAGAGCTCAGAGTGAGAGTACTGAGCAAGAGGGGAGACACTGCCAGCAAGCACAGGGCCTCCTTCACTGATGTGACAAATAAGCCTGAGCCTTTGAATAACTACTTCCTGAGGTAGAAGTGAAATGGAACCAGGATTGACATGTTGTATAAACCACTGCACTGAGAGCCACTAAATCAGGGCTATGTGTCACTGCAGCATCACGTTGCCTAAGCTGACTGATGCAAAGTCTGACATCTAGTTTTTATAAGCAAGTTATGGTTAGAGAACCTGATTTTAAGTGAATACAAGCGTTATCTCTCATCTGAAGTGCCTGGCTTTTACACTAAAAGAAATTAAAATGATTCAGCAACATTCCTTAAATATATCTAATTTTGACTTGAAATTATGCCAGTAAAGAAATTTCAGAGGCACATGTACTCATCATTCACCTCTATTCATGACAGAACACTTCAGTGTCACTGAACTACAGGCAACAAATTTTTGCCTGGAATTTGGGGCTAGGCCACTGTGGCAAGGAGTTTGTGAGAGAGGAATGGGAAATGAAAAAGGAAAGAAGTAACTCAATAGTACATGATAAGTCACCACTGTTGCCTTTGACTGAAGTGGAAATGTGAGCTCCATGCTGTAAGAATCACAACATGAAAGGAGACTGAGCATAAAACAAAATAATATAAGCACCGGACTACAAAAATTACAATTTATGAAAGTCCAGCAAACGTAGCTGAGAGTGCTGTTCTGTAAAGGCAACACCCCACACTAGAGCCATGTGGTTCAGAGACAAAATACATTCTGCTGCCTATGATCTGAAAAGGATGAACTACACAGGCCTCTCACATTCACAGGCTGTGTGTGTGTGTGTGTGTGTGTGTGTGTGTGTGTGTGTGTGTCCCTGCATCATTAGGTAGACATCTGCCTGAATTAAAGGTGAGGTACCTCTACTTAATTAAAATGTTGACCCCCAAAGACTTGGTAGGGCATCCAAAGTTATTTTTTTAAATGTATCACTCCTAAAAGGAAAGGTATTAATGTTTAACACTTTAACACTGCATGCAGAACCAGATTAAAATCAAAGGACAATAATCCAGCATGACAGTTCACTTAAATTTACCTCCACAGCCTGTCAAGCCAGAATATTCATTCAAGTATGTGCAGGAGATGTGAAAGGAGAGAGAGACGAAAACAGAAGTGAGTTAGTGAATTTTTTTACAGAGTGAAAAGATACAGCACAGAGTCCCCAAAACACCAACTCTGTGGTCGTCGGCCTCAGTAGGGTGTTCAAAAGGCAGTGCTGCAGCCAAAGCTGCTGTGAAGTGTGAAGAGGACCGTGAAGGTTAGAAAGACCCTTCAGATAAAGTAGTGGGTGGCAGGCAAAATCTCAAGATTCATGGATGATAAAGTCCGAGCATTAAATCTTCCTCAGAGGAAAGTCCACTCAGTGTGTGGAAACAGAGTTGTGCCTGCTGTTTGATGTATTCTCAGTGTCTAAAGCAAAGGAGGCAAGGACGTCTTTCAAAGGTAGATTAGTAAGACGTTGGAAGCAGGTACTGGCCACAGGCCTGACAGTGTGACTTAGGCTCACTGGGGACTCAGAACTTCTGGCTGACCTGACTTTCCAACAATAATTAAAACAAGATAACTCTCAGAATGGTGGGTAATTTTTCCTCCTGGAACAAGAAAATTGGTGTTTTTGCTGTATTTGGCCCCTGCAAGGACACTATTTTCAGTTCTAGACACATTGTAAGAGACAATGTCCAAACATGAGCAAACAAAAAGATAAAGGTTTTGGACATATTGAGCCTTAGGGGACCTGCAGATGTATAGCCTGGAAAATTGGGTGGAATGGGAAAGTTAATCCTCAAACATTTCAAGGTTTATTAAAAAATACAATTCAGTAAATACTTACTGAGCAACTCCCCATAGATGGTCCCTGGAGGGACAGTCCAGATCGGGAGGCCAGGCCCTGTCCTCAGGGTGTGGGCAGTTGAACGCAGGTGGTGGAGGGTGGGACGAACAGCTAATTTGAGGCAGGACTGGGGAAGCACAAAGAGCTGTGGGGACTTCGGGGAGGAAAAGCTCATATTTCAGAGAGGACATTTTGGGGGATGAATAAAATTTCGAAAGCCAGAGATTTTTTTTGAGGAGAGAGTAAAGAATAAGCATATTATCGGGAACATGATGAACAAGGAGCTGGAAGTGCAAAATAAAATCTATGAGGTTGGAGGAGCAAGTCTAGTCTGGCCTGATAAATATGGTATAATGAGGATAGTAATGGCAGATTGGTGTGTCAAATCCGTATTTCCAAGGCACTCTGGTATTTAAAGAGAATTTTTATCACATTAATACAACACTGTCATTTAGGGAAATGAAGCACAAGTCTTACTCACAACCACTCAGTTTCCAGTAATAGTTTTTAGTCCAACACCTTGTAAACAATCAAAGATGGTTGTTGAATTAAACAAAAAATTAATTTATATTTTTCAAATAGTGCTTAGCATAAATATATATATGAGATTACGAGTATCTTTCTTCCTAAAAATCAGTCATATATTTCTCCTTTCTACCCATCAGTAAACACAGTCCACTCTTGTTAAATGTACCCTTACAGTATGTGCCCTCATTTAAACTCCACATGGGCTGCTTCTTTACACTTGGCAATTTATGGCTTCTCCCCACCACACTCAATCACATCCACACCCAAGGAGAAAACCGTACGTATTTCAATAGTGTTCCAGACAGAACAAACAAGGGTAAGGGTTTTCTGTGTTTTGTTCACTATTCCATGCCCAGGGCCTAGAAGAGTACCTGGCACAGAGTTTGTGATCAAAAACTATTTTGTTGTTGGATAAAGTAAACAGACTTTTAACTTATGCAGAATAAGCCAAAATAAAATTATGTGTTTTGTTACTAGTTCGTTTGGTTAGGCTACCCATGATTTTAATGGACAGCACAACTAAAAAGAGTAAATCCTTTCTTTCTTTGATGGACGCTACAGTTGTCAACATCTAAGCAATTATTCTCCCTGAACTCATCTTTAAATTTTTAACTGTGTTTCAATAATAACAATAACTATAATAATAATAATATAGGTTTCTCTACTATGATTTTTAGGCACAACTAGAAATTTCTGGTCACATTTAACTTCACATTTCCAAACTATTAAAAGAAAATAGTCTTTCTGATGTTGTATTTAATATCATTATTTATAGTTCTTTTTTTAATGTTTAGTAAAAAACCACTAGCACCATATGGGCTAACTCAGAGATATCCTGCTGGGATATTCCATTTTATTAAGTGCAATTATCCTTATAATAACCCTGAAACATTTGCCCTTCTAGCAACTGCTGAACCTATTACAAACCTTTTATTAAAACATCAACCTTGCCATCTATGTTGCATTATTTTTCATCTCTGCCTCCCCTACATCTGCCCTCCTTTGCACCACAAACCACCTAGTACAGGCACCCTCCACATAGGACCAGGTGCTTAGAGCAGCTGAGAATGGAATGCTAGCAGGTTCTGAGGCAGAATGGGCATTAACAGTGCACACATCAAAGAGGTGAGCCTTGCAGGGCCCCTTCTGAGCACACGGATAGGCTACTTCAGCATCTGGCCTCCACCTTTTGCCAGTCACCATTACACTGTGCTGTTGCCTTCTGAGCTGTCTGGATCAGCTGCCAAGCCTGTGACCTACTTCCACACAGCCCTGTGCTTCTGGCTCTCCCACTGTCACATTCCCCTCCACATGGCAGGCCTGCTACCTGTTTCCTCAAAATCAGAAATCACCCAGAGCTAACCAGACACTTTTGCAGCATCCTGGTCACTGTCTTCAGAGTTTTAGTCATTTTGAAAGCCAGTATCCCATAGTTTTACCCATCACCCATCTCCCCTGATATCTCACCACCCTGCTTCCCACTGCCTCAGTATACAGCAAAGCAGGACATAGCTGACTTGAGGGAAGGTGACTTGTTTTAAGAAGTTACTTTCTAGCTGTCAGTTTCATATTACCAGCTAGAAGCCTCTTTCATCTGAAGATTACATCCTATGGGTGTCACGACCATTAAAAACTGTGGTGATTAATTGCCCAGGTCTGGCGAAGAGACACATTGATCTTTCCTCCCTCTGAGTCCCCAGTGTTTCTTGCCCATGTCATTCACTTGGCAATTAATCACATTTTGCCTAGAGACATCTGTGGTTTTAATTTTGCCGTTTCTATAGTTCTTTGTTCCCAACCGGCCATTCCACTTGGCACACAAAGGTTCTGTAGATTATGTATCTGCGTTTTCCACAAACTATACAAACTAAGTCTCAAAATGTCTGTGGACTGACCTATGGATGTCAGGTCTGGATAAGATGGTGTAGACTCCTTTTTCCTTGCTCTGCTCTCTAATCATAACAATGAATTCTGGAAATAACACGAGCAGCAAGTGAAGGAAAAGTCTGAGAGGTGGCAAGAGTAAATAAAGTAACTTGGCTAGGGGCCTTGGGTGCAGAGGTCCTCAGACTGACAGGCTTCTGAGGACTGCCCCATCCAATATAAGGTGACCCCGTCCTGGCATTTCCCAACCCACAACTCACAGCAACAGAGGACAGCCCAGGTAGACTCATTACTTCTGCGACCTGAATAAGGCAACACCAGGTAAGGCAGAAACTGGTAAGAGGGATACATCAGAGGCCCCGCTGACAAAAATCGACCAGGAGAGATGTTCTCCCACCCTGTCAGGCCTGAGATGCCCCGTGCAACCCAGACACACTATGCAAGGGCAATCCTGCCACAAAAACACCTGACCCAGGAGGCATTCTTTACCATAGTCCTTCCCATGGGCCAGGTACTCCCTTCTCTGATCTGGGAGCATCGGGGAACCCAGCCTGCAGAAACTCCTTCCTTTTTCTCAGGCAGCACCAGGACACAAGATAAACCAAGCAGATCAAAATGGCATTCTAATGGCTCTGAATGTTAAGTGCCATTGTAATCACAGCACACAAAAGTTGCCTGTGTGCTAAAACTAACAAGAGAGGCTCAATATAACAGCCATACTGTCCAAGACAAAAATTTAAAATCATCCATCATACTAAGAACCAGAAAAGTCCAGGTTGAATGAAAAAAAGATAGTCAACTGATGCCAACATTGAGATGATCAGATATTACAATTATCTAATAAAGACTTTAAAGCGGTTATCATGAAAATGCTTCAATAATCTGATAAACAATCAATAAAATCTCTTGAAACAACTGAAAAACAGAAAACCCCAGGAAAAAAAAACCTAGAAGTTATAGAAATAAACAAACTGAAATTGTACAATAAAAGTATTATAAAGAATATAAACATACTGAATAGCCCTAATAATAAAGTCTGGATGATAGATGACAGAATCAATGAACTTGAAGACATATCAATAGAGTTTACTATATCTGAATAACAGAGAAAAAAATATACTAAAAAGGAAAAATAAACAGCCTCAGAGACCTTTGAGACAATAAAAAGAAATCTAATATATTTTATCATCAAAGTACCAGAAAGAGGAGGGAAAGTATGAATGAAAGAATATTCAAAAAATAATAATGGCTGAAAATGCCTTCAATTTGGTGAGAGACATAAATTCAAGAAACTGAATGAATGTCAAAGAAAATTAAAAAGGAACATATTATGATACATTATAATTAAACTTTTAAAAATTAAGGACATAAAAATCTTGAAAGGAGCTGGAGGGAGAAGATGTATTACTTATAAGGGAACAACAATTCATATAAAATTATATTTCTCATCTGAATCTATGATGGCCATGAGGAAATGGCACATCATTTTTCAAATACTCAGAGAAAAGAACTGTCAACTATGTATTCTCTACCTGGCAACAATATCACTCAAAAATGAAGGAGGAAATAAAAACATTCTACAATGACAGAAAACGAAGAGGATCTATGCTGGCAAACCTACCAGAGTGGCTAAAGGAAGTTCTCTAAACAGGGAAGGGAGCTACAGAGAAAAGCCTGGCACTTCTTTACATCTGAACAGGTAAAACTGCTGGTTGAAACAAAAATTATTACACCCTCTGATGTGGCGCACAATGTATACAGAAGGAACACGTAGAACAATTGGATTTAAGGAGAGAGCGAGAAGGGTAAAAATATCCGCATGGCAATAATATTTTTACATGACACTTAAAAATGGTAAAACATGAATACTAGTAGACTGTAAGCTTTCTATGTGTATTGTAATAGAGTTACCATTAAGAAAACTATACAAAGAGATATACTTTTTAAAAACTGTAAGTAAAACAGCATACAATCATTTAAAATACTCACATAGTCCACAGAAAAATGAGAAACAGAGGAATGAGAAATCGTAAAAACAAACAAACAAACAAAAAACAACAAATATAATGAAAGACGTAGATCCAAGCATATCAATACTTACCTTAAATGTAAATTGTCTATATAAACCAATAAAGAAACAGAGATTGTCTGACTGGAAAAAATAACATGATCCAACAGTATCCTGTCTACAAGAGTCTCACTTCATATGCAACACCACAGGTAGAACAAAATAAAAGAATGGGAAAAGATGTACCAACTACATATCAATGAAAAGGGCAGATGGGACTATATCAATGTCAGACTTAAAGACAACTGGGAAAATTGCATAATTATAAAACAATCAATGCAATGAGAAGGCATTACAATCCTAAAAGTATATGTACCAAACAACCACAAAATGCCTCTTAGTGAGTGAAACAAAAACTGAGAGAACTGAAATAAGAAACAGATGAATCCATAATTATAGCTTGGGATTTAAAAACCCTACTTCCCGCAACAGGTAAAACTACTAGACAGAAAATCAAGGACAATATAGAAGAACTGGACACCACACTTACCAAGATGTAACATATGTAGAAAACTCCACTGAATTACAGCAGAACACACATTTCTTTTTTTTGAGTGTCCATGGAATGTTCATTAAGATAGAGCATATCCAGAGCCATAAATCAAAACTCAAATTAAAAAGAATTGAGGTCATGTGCAGACCATAATGGAATTGTATTAGAAATAATAAGAGGACAATCTCCAAACCCCTGGAAATTACACAACATATTCCTAAATACACCATAGTTCAATAAAATATCACAGGAAATTAAAAATCCCTAGACTGGAATAAATATGATAACTCATCATATCAAAATATGTGGCATTCAACAAAGCAAACAACAACAGTGCTGAGAAGGAAATTCATAGTACTAAATGCCTACATCAGTACAAAGGAAAGATGCAAATATTAGATGCAAAAATATTCAACAAGGTATTAGCACATCAAATCTAGCAACAAATAAAAAGAATTATGAACCTGACCAACATGAGGGGTCCTGGTGATGGAGCTCCTTGTATCTTGATTGTCCTGATGCCAATATCCTGGTTGTGATATTGTACCATGGTGTTGCAAGATGTTACCACAGGAGGGGAATGGGTAAAGGGTACAGAGAATCTCTGTATTACTTCTTACAATTGTATGTAAATCTACAGTGATCTCCAGATAAAATATAATTAAAACATCTGTGGGTGCTGAATGTAATTCAACTCAATCATTAATCTTAAGGATCTTATGTTATAAAAGACTGAGCATGTTGTGGTTGTTGGTTCTTCAGGGGTCAGACTCCCCCCAAAATGAGGGTTTTTTATTGTTCCCCGAGATACCAACTTTGTGAAGGACACAAAATGAATGAAAGATAAAATATGTAAATAAACTTTCAAAAAATTAGTGTGGATGCTACACTTAGTAGATTGTAATCTGACTGAAATTACTTATCTAAAGAAAGGCCATGTTCCCCCTGTGGGATTCAGCACCAGGGTAACAGCTGGAAGGGCACCAGTAGCAAACGGGGAGAAAGTAAAGTGACTGGCAACAGGGTGAGTGCCAGGACAAAGCTTCCTTTTGGCCAGAATTCCAGAGGCCAGGCAGTGGCACTATCCTCTCTCTGAGCCCTCCCCATCACAGAACAACAGAGCAGTGACACAGGATGCCCTGCCCTGGCAATTACCTAAGGCTCTGCCCTCGACAACTTACAGGCACGCATTTCTACAATAGGCCATGCTGCTACGTCAGGGATTTAAAGCAGCTTTACTTAATACATAGAAAAACAAACAAACAAACAAACAAAAAACAGGGAAGCTGCCAAAACGAGGAGACAAACACATATGGCTCAAATGAAAGAACAGAACCAAACCCCAGAAAAAGAACAAAATGAACTGGAAATAGGCAACCTATCAGATGCAAAGTTCAAAACACTGGTTATCTGGATGATCAACAGCATAAAAGACCCAGGCAGAAATGAAGGTTACATTAAGTGAAATAAAGAAAAATCTACAGGAACCAACAGTGGCAGGGATGAAGCCAAGAATCAAATCAATGATTTGGAACAAGAGGAAAGCACTCAATCAGAACAGCAGGAAGAAAAAAGAATTTAAAAAAAATGAGGATAGGCTAAGGAGCCTCTGGGACATCTTTAAATGTACCAACATCCAAATCATAGGGGTGTCAAATTGAAAACTTATTTGAAAAAATAATGAAAGAAAACTCCCTAATTTGGTGAATAAAATAGACATACAAGTCCAGGAAGCACAGAGTCCCAAACAAGACGGACATAAAGAGGACCATACCAAAAAAAACACATCATAATTAAAATGCCAGAGGTTAAAGACAAAGAGAGTATCTTAAAGGCAGCAAGAGAAAAGCAGAGTGTTACCTACAAAGGAGTTCCCATAAGACTGTCAGCTGATTTCTCAAAAGAAAACTTTGCAGGCAAGAAGGGACTTGCAACAAGGATTCAAAGTGATGAAAACCAAGGACCTACAACCTAAATTACTCTATCCAGCAAAGCTATCATTTAGAATTGAAGGGTAGACAAAGTGCTTCCCAGACAAGGTAAAGCTAAAGGAGTTCATCATCACCAATCCATTATTATATGAAATGCTAAAGGGAATTTTATATAAGAAAAAGAAGATCAAACTGCTGAACATTAAAATGGCAATAAATTAACAACTATCAATAACTGAATCTAAATAACAAACTAAGCAAACAAGCAGAACAGAAACAGAATCATAGATATAGAGATCATTTGGAGGGTTATCAGCTGGGAGGGGAATGGGAGAAAATGGAGGAAAGGTACAGGGATTAAGAAGCACGAATTGGTAGGTATAAAATACACAGGGGATGTTAAGAACAGTGCAGGAAATGAAGTAACCAAAGAACTTACATGCATGACCCATGGACATGAACTAAGGCGGGGATTGCTGGAGGGAATAGGGGTACCAAGTAGGGGGGGAAGGGGAAAAACTGGACAACGGTAATAGTATAATCAATAAAATATATTTTAAAATAAAAATAGCCTTGGCTGGTATGGCTCAGTGGATTGAGTGCCAGCCTGCAAATCAAAGGGTCGCTGGTTTGATTCCCAGGTGGGGCACACGCCTGGGTTGCTGGCCAGGTCCCCAGCTGTAAACACATGAGGGGCAACCACACATTGATGTGTCTCTCCCTCTCTATTTCCCTCCCTTCCTCTCTCTCTAAAAATAAATGAATAAAATCTTTAAAAATTAAAAATAAAAAGAAATCCTCAAAAAAAAAAAAAAAAAAAAAGAAAGAAAGAAAGAAAGGTCATGTGAATTAGAAGGGTAGTAGAAGCAACCATGCCAGCACAGGGGTGGGACGGGGGAGAGAGAGACAGAGACATCCATCCCAGCTCTACCCAGGGGAAAAGGAAGAAGCCTTAGACTAATCTATTCCTAATACCGTCTTAGGAAGACATTTGCACTATTGAGATGGAAGCACAGAACTGTACTAACTGGACTTCTAATATTCCAGTCCTGCTCTATCTCCTGGGGTGGGCAGTAAATAAATTTAGCAATTCATGATAAGCCTGGATCTCATCATAACTAGCTGAAAGCCATTGGTGTTGGTACAGCCATATCTACCTTTTTTTCTTCCAAGAAAGCCAGATTTCAGTCCAATATTCTCCACCAAATTTGTAGTTCTTTTCCTGCATAAATGAGTAAGTGGACACTCTGGTTTCACATATCAGTCTTGCCAGATTATGTGAGTGCCATCTTAAGAGTCTGGTGGCAAAACAAGCTGCCTGAGCCCAAGGTCCAGCCTATGTGCTGTGTCAAATTCACCACTGACATGGCACCAAGTGGCCTCTTAGAAGCGGGGTTGACTCTCATGGCACTGGTTATTTCCTCTGTTTTTTCTGGGGTTCAGTGTGGTCTTTTTGAATCTACTAGTCAGTCTTCTGCCAACACTACCAAATTAAATATAATGCTTTCACATTTTTTACTATATTAACAAAATTGCATATGACCAGTAGAAATAGGAGAAATATACATATCCCCTATTCTGACTAGCAAATGAAATAATTTGGTGTTTTTGCTTACTTTAACACAGTATGGAAATTCAAGATTTTAAAATTATTGTTGTAATAGAGGAAAGAAATTACTTTCTTGCAATCCTAGACATTAACACTTTTATTAACTAACTCCATGGAGTTTATGATATGGAAGACTGGAGTAAGACCCTCCCCAAACCACTTCATCTGTCATTAGGATTCCCAGTTATCTCTTAAAGCCCTGTGCGCAGGTGAGCTGTCAGGAAAAAGTAACTAACTTAGATGAGAATAATTTAATAGCATTTAAAGACAAAGTAAAACAACATGGCTATAATGGCCACAGAATTTATATAAATGAAATATTGCCTTAAAAAATCATCTGCTGTTCATGGTACTAACTAACTAACTAACTAAATAAATAAATAAATAAATGACTCAGGGAAACTGGACCCAGAAATGATGGCCTCAAAAGAAAATGAATGGCAAAGGATATAATCAGTATCAAAATAATCAGTAATTCAATTGAGATTTTAAGGTTATTGATAAATTCAATTTTATCATGATATTTATGAAGAGAATAATCGATCCTGATTTAAATAACTTCATTAAGATAAATATGAAAACAGGAAAAATTGGAAACATATTAACAGCACTCTATGGAAAATTGATTACGGGAAGGAATTAAATTGGCTTAATGATGTTCCCTCAGGAACCTCATGAAAATTAATTTATGCTGGGCCAATTCTGATTAAAATGTTGGAAGTCAAAACATCCTAGACTGATGACATCATTCTGCTGCTTGAACCCTCTGCTCTCTTAGTCCTGCTATCCTGCCTTCTCCCTATTCTTACCCCACCCTTACTGCTTTCTCTTCCCCAGTTTTCCTTTCACTTTAATTTTCCATAGCTCATTCCTTATACATAGGGATTCCCCAAGGTTCTATTCTAAGCCCCTTCTGTAAATTCTGTCACCCTCCCTCCTTTCCTGCCCAGTCACTTTCCCTCGCCTTGCCCTCCCCCCTTTAATGCTGCTGACTTCAAGCTCCCTACCATGCCTTGCCCTTTCTGAGTGCCTGCTATAAACATGTCTCCAGTGCCTGCTAGGCTCTTTCCATATGATTGTTCCACTGATGCACTGAAGTCAAACCATTCAAAACTAGACCTACCATCTTTCTCCACAACCTACTGGACACAGTAGAAACTGGCTCCAAACAGCTTGTGTACTGAGATGTGTGTCTGTTCTAACTCCACATTCGGTGACACCATAGGAGGATAAAATCAGCTCTGGTGGGAGTAGCTACAGCAGGGAAATTGGCAAGCAGGATCTCTCCGTATTATTTCTTGGCATTCCACTCAAAGACACCACTTTATTCAAGCCATCACCAGTGTGCGCCTAGACCGCTGCCATAGTTTTCTAACTGGTCCCTTGGTTTGTGTCTTTGATTACACAATCTATCCCTCACACAGCCACAGGCTTCTATCCCTTAAAATGCAGCTCGTTACATTCAATTCTGCCTCAGTAGCTCACCATTTTCTAAGGAACAAAGTCCAAAACACAGGTCATCTGTGTTTTCTGAACAGTAATATGTGCCTACACATTTCCATGTGTGATTTTCCTTTGTATTCCCTTAACCTCAAATGTCCCCATCCTCATCCTCCTCTCAAGGCCACTCAGCAGAGAAGTCCCTTTTCTGACCTCCCTTGGGAATCAACTAGTTCGTCTTAATGGCTACACAACCTTTGTTTGCAGCACTGTCTGTTCTTCTGGCCCTGTGCTTCTGTGTCTCACAAGTGCCCAACATGGTGAACAGGCGACTTCATTTCCACCACTTTTTAAAACCTCTTATTGCTCTTAACTGATGGAGATTCTATTTTTCTTTCAACCACATATTTCCTTCCTGTTGCTTCTCTAACCCAATCTAATTATTCCCAAACCATAAGCATTTACAGAGTTAGGAATGCCTACTCTGCCTGTAATAAGACGAAAAGATATTGAACCCCAGGTTGGGTGTTCCAAGTGCCTGTAATTAAAGCAAATCTTTTTTCTCCTTTGGTTGATTCTATGATTAAAAGGGAAAATTACTTCATTAAAGATAATTTAGCTGACATTTCTGATTTGGTACAACTTGGAGTTGAGATGACTTTCACCCCCTGGAGTAAGTCAGCATGCAGTAACATTGAGGAAGCAGGAGCAGGAAAGCCCTCAATATCTAAGAGTAACAGGTAAACCGGAAGTGAGAGCAAGAAAACACACGGCCTAGAGGAGGTTTGGTTTGCCAGTAAACACCTCAGGAAAGCCACAACCACTTTTGACTTCATGGAGACTCCATACAATTTTTCCACTGCCCTTCATCAGCCTTTACTTCCCTCTACCTCTTTGCTCCTCACTCCTAAGAAAAATGAAGCCACATCCTCTCAATTACATGCCACTACTTAGTAATGTGCCATTGCAACAGAAGAGAATCACAGACCTAGGATTATAGCTGAGATGAGGTGAAAATGAAGCAAAGGGGAGGTGACCATAGAAAGAACACAGGCTCTGGAGTCAGACGGACTAAACTGCTTTCTGCCCTGTACCCTGGCTGTCTTCCTAAGACCCAAGGAAGGAATGGAGTGCAGAAGCAGTGTTCTGGTTTCTGTTCTTCCTCTTCACTACGGCAGGAAGGTAAGGGGATGACTGAGAGGCACTGCTCGGCTATGCAGTCAGCATCTCCTATTCCAGACTCCCTGTGGATGCCCCGCCACCCAGTCCTCCACTCCCTCTAACCCCTTCAGAAATAATGCTGACATTCGCTTACTCTTTTGGTGACTGGTGACCTTACTACCTTGAACAAAATGTACTAACTGGTAGAAAGGTCCATGTTCAGACAACTCCACCTACACATTCAGGATAGCTTAACCCCTCTTGTCTATGAATACAGGTTGTTTCATGCACAGACAGTTATTAACATGAAAACCTATACCTTTTCTTTCAGATCATCTAGATCCACATTGAAAATTAATAAATACCTACAAATCAAATAATTGCAGTATTTATAAGCCTGACTATTTATTTACCATCTTTTATAATTAGGGCCTTTGAAATTTTACATATAATTATCACAACAGCACCATGCATTAATATAACATTTTCCTCCTAAGAAACACAAAACATTTACAGGGTTATCTACCTCAGCCTCACTTTTGCACTGCCCTTTGGACTGAGAGGAAACATAGCATCACAGAATATCATACAAATGGTACCTTTCTGTAAGAGGTAAAGAGATTCTCTGGTAAGAGATGAAAAGGGAAAAAATGGCAAAATACAGGGGATGAAAAGATGGGTTCCACGCTTTTTCTTTGGGACATTTGTTCTATGGCTGACAACAACATGCAGACATCCTCTAACAAACACGAAGGAACAGTGCCCCTTCTTCCCTGGGATAACTCTGGGACCCAGAGCACATGGTCCAGAGCACCTGGATGGAGAGCACAGCACAGCCCTTCCCTGTGTCCGTCATCTTGACTCTCTCCTGCCAACCCTTTCTTCCCGGCCCCTTTCAACAATCACAGATCTTCCACAGCTTGAAAAAACCACTGATTGATCCTGTTTATTTGCTAGAAGCCATCCCCCTCCTCCTCCTTCTGCCTGCATCTGTCTCTCTATCTCTCTCTTTCCCCATCCCTCACACCATCATTCTTCATTACTAAACTTGATTTAGAATCAAAATCTCTATTACATTATCACTCACCTACTCACTTTGAAATCTTCTACCTGGTGGCTTAAGTTGCTACCCAATGATTTTTCTGTTTTTTACTATGCTCACAAAAGTTAACAATGATCTTCTTTTTGACACAGAAATGAGCCTTCTTCACAACTTCTCAAGGCATCTGACACTGTGGACCCCTGCCTCTCTCCTTAAGGCCATGCTCCCTTCTCTTCACTTACAAGCCACTCTACATCCTTTTCTCTTCCTCCTACAGTTACTCTCTGTTGGGGTCTTCTGCTGCCCCCAACAACATGGGGTCTCCACAGCTGGGTCCTTAGCCTCCTACTCTTCTTTCTCCAAATCTCTTTCCAAAGAGATTCCATTATTGTTTCATTGGTTTAATTATCATATCTAGGATTTTCATTTCAAGCACCTACCTTATATCTTCAAATGCTTTCTCAGCATTACACCTGGATTTTCTAACATCAACTCAAATTCAATATATCCAGGTGAGAACTTATCAATTCTATACCAGGTACCATTAAATTTATGCTACAAGTCCGCTTCTCCACTTTTATTAGCAATGTGCCTTTTATTTCTGAAGATTTCTGAGCATCTACATTTATGAGAGTCAAAGATCTCCCCTGCCTTGTCCAGAGGGTGGCTGTAATGATTAAGTGGTGTTTACATCTATGGAATGCTATAAGTACCTAAAGCACTGTCATATCAATTCTCCTGCCACCCCTATTACTCTAGGGAGCCATTTCTATTAAGTCACAAGAACAATGGCTTCTCTAATTTGTTCTCCTTTCATGTCAGCATATGGTGCATGTCCAGGTCCTACAGCTTTCCTTTGAGAAGTCTCACAAGTTCATTCTTTCCATTTTTATCCATTCTTCTCCACTCTTGCAGCCCGGGCCTGCACACTGTCCTAATCCAGACATTTCTCATTTCTCCATTCTTTACCCATTCTGCTACCCCAGAACAATATTCCTGAGATTTAACTTCCACAATAATCTCTTCCTGTTTCCTAAACTGATTGTGATTCCCACCCTGCTTAGGAATGCATCCAAACTTTTCTGACTGGCTTTAAACTCCTCCACAGTCTAAGTCAAAATTATCTCCAACTAACCCAAAACCAAAACCATCTACTCCTAAACATACTTGTCACTTCTCCCCTCAAGGCTGAAAGTTCCTTGAAAAACTACATATGTATGTTTTTTTAAAAATATGTCTTATATTTACTTTTATGTAATCCACACTGGATAGTCCACTATTGACTAAGCATGTAGTATTTGATCCGTCTCATACTGAAAATTCTAAGCAGGGTAATATGATCATAAAACTATAATTTGAAGTCCATTTAGGTTTAAATAATGTCATCATCTAGCCCTGTATGGGGGAGTCAGGCTCAAGGCCAAACCAAAATATGAGCAACAAAAGTCAAGATGTTAGTTGGAGGTTTCAGCCCAGTATGATTGATCTGGAAACGTATCTTCAGGCCTAGTTAACAAAATTTTATAGGGAAAAAAACAAAACAACAATTTGATTTCCACTGTCTAAATCATGAGAGGAAAACCAAAAGAATTTGACCCATTTATTTACTGAAAAGACAGAAGAAGCCTAAATCCATTAACAGGTAAAACAACGCAAATTAGATCCACATCAGGCCAGTACCCTTCCCTGTAGCACAGAAATCTTCCCACTTAGGACCAGCTGACCATCTGCCAGAGGCTGTGGTCCCAGTAAGCCCACTGGGTACTGAGAGCATAGGACTATAATACTGGGTATCACCCAGAATATATCAACCCCTGGAGCTGGGGTCAACCAGGGTCTAGTGCAGCTGCCACAGGGAGTGTGTCAGGCTCAGGAGACACAGACTGCTTCACAGTCACCCATGTGTCTATCCTCAGATACGGAGGCCACATGGAGGCCACAAGATCTGTTCACATGAAGATCTAGACAGAGGTAAGTCCAAGAAAATCACTGACAGCTTCTTGATTAAGGGAATGACCTTTCTTATAATTTTAGGGATCAGGGATACAGGTGTCAGATAAGACAAAGGGTGACACCATGCACAGTTTCATGGACTATACGTATTCTACATCTATATTACCTTACTTTTCATTGTGGATGCTATTTTCATTCATTCAAGTTACAGGCCCTTTACTGTATGCTCAGCACTGTTGTAGGTGCCCAGGATATAGCAGTGAACAAGACAGACATGGCCCTTAATATATTGAGGAGGCAAGCAATAAACCAGAAGATGAGTAAGGTAATTGCAGTTGGCAATAAGTGGTATGAAGAATTTACAACAAGCTAGAAAGGATGGAGAATGACAAAGCAATACATTGATACATACAGATGGTTATGTATATATAAATGGGCAAGCTCTTCTGCTCAGGTGATTTTATTTGGTGAAACAGAACACTTTTTGACATACTTGACCTGATCAGAATGGACTATAAAACAACCCATGATAATATTTTTTCTGATATGCTTTACACAATTTTCCAAGTCCTACATTCACATGACCCTTAGCTGCTCTATGCTGAGTGCTCACTGTAAGTAAACCTGTTCTCAGCATTTGCTAGAACCACTTACCTCTCACTCACTAACTAGGGTCCTGTGTTTTATTATTACAGCACAAATACAGCTAAAAAGCAGTCCACACACTCAACAGGAAAACACCTCTTTGCTGAGATTTGAGGTGAGGTGAGAAAGCATCTGTCCTCAGACTTCTCCGTTGGTGCTGTTTTAAGCAAGGTGGGAAATGAGAGCAGGTAAGCAAGTTGTTCACCTGACTCTGCTCTCCCACCACTGATACTGATTCGGAAAACTTTTTGTATGTTTTTTACCCAGAGAGTCAGACTGACACCTAAGATGGTTATATTTTATCCTATTTTATGCACAGAGGGGGATGAAATCACTTTAATAGATCCAAATTTCCCCTAAGTTTGATATCACTAAATCTGTGCTACAACAAATTATAATTATACATTCAGGTCCACTGAAACAACGCTCAACATTTCGACCTGGGCATACAAATTTGCACTGCATAAGGCCTAATTGCCTAATTTTAATTCCCAGTGTTTTGCCCTTTCTAGGTAGTGTCTTGTGTTTTTTAAAAAATGAGACCTTTAATGGAAAATTATTGCTACAGGTACAGGTCCTCCATTTCCATTCTGTCTCTGCAGCTATGATTTTAATTAGTTTGCCTGCTTATAAGCGGGCCCTTTGCTGTGCCCTGCTCTGGGGCAGGGGTGCCCACAGAGGGCTCCTCTTCTGAAACGCAGGCGATAATGAGCTGTTTCAGTAATAAGAGCCCTGTCCTGAGCCAGGAGCCAGAGCACCGGAGACACCCCAAGGAGCAGAAATGCTCATGAATTTCTGAGGCTGTCTTTCTAATTTGCATTTAAACGTAACTCCTGAAGAACAATTTCACCTGTGATTTTCTGGGCTGGGGAGTAAGGGACTTTAGATGTTGAATATGTACAAATTACGTTAACACAATAGAGGTAAATGAAAGTCAAAGGCATTGTTATGTAAAATGTATAGGTCTCATCCAAATGTCTATTTGCTATCAAAAGTTGTTTTATTTTTTTCCCCTTAGGTAAAATGTGATGCAAATTTTTTCAAATTAAGTGAATCTTTAGAATTCCTATTTGATTGAAAATACCTAATTATTCCCCATTTTCCTGTAACCTAGACTTCATAAACCTTAGCAAGAGGGGGATTAGTTGGTGCCTGGCGACTTCATACAATGGATGGAACCCAATCTAATTTAACACCTGTGTGCTCATCAATAAGTGTACTCAAGCACAAAAGTGAGCACAATGTTGAACGATTTTGACACTGACTGCATGACAACCACAGATTCTGTATCCAAACACTCGCAGACAAGAAGCTAATTGCAGTGATGAAAGGCATACCGTGAAAAGCATGAGTAATCATTGCCGCGTTCCAAACAGAGCCCTCTCTCCTACCACCAGGGCCCTTTGGCATTTATCTAAACCTGTCTCTACCCAACATGACCACCCTTTGTCCCTCCGACCAATGAAAAAGGAAAGTGACTTTTCACTGCTGCTCCTGCAACAGTGAAGGGTCTCTTCCATGTGTGGAGATTCAGTTCAGTAATTGAGTATGAAATAAATACAAAAGCTGACATATGTCATCACACTGCAGAAATGAAAGGCTAATTAATGAGGGGAAGGAGAGAAGGAGGGAAAGAAGGGGAAGGGTCTAGTCAAGGAACATGTATAAATACCCATGGACATGGACAACAGGGAGGGACTGACTGTGGGAGAGGGTCGGGGTAGTGGAGAGCAATGGCAGAAAAGTGGGGACAACTGTAATAGAACAACAATAAAATAAAATTTTAAAAAAGAAAGGCTAACTAATGAGATGTGCTTGAATCCCTTCTCCCCATTCCACCGTTTGGTACCAATGGAGACTACAGGCATATTGTTTTTCCAAGTTGAACATGTTAACAAACCCCACTAGGGCCAAGGGCAGCACAGAAAATGTATCACAATGTTGGTGGTGTGTTAACACGAAGGAAATATGTCATCGGGTGCCATTCCAGGTAGGTGATCATTAACAACACACTTCCCAAAATACATAACTTCAACCACTAAAAAAATGTTAAGATTTTCTACTTAATTCAGAACTTAAAATGACCAGGACTTTGTGAGGCAACCAAGAAATCTGCTGAACCAGAAGGCATTCTTTTTTTTTTTTTAAATCCTCACCCAAGGACATTTTTTCATTGGTTTTAGAGAGAGGGGAAGGGAAAGGGGAAGGAAGAGAGAGAAACACTGATGGGAGAGAGAAGTATTGATCAGTAGCCTCCCGTATGTACACACCCAGACAGGGGAACGTACCTGCAACCCAAGCATGTGCACTGACCAGGAATCAAACCCACAACCTTTCAGTTACAGGACGCCACTCCAACCAACTGAGCCACACTGGCCATGGCTGAAGTGGAAGGCGTTCTTAACCTGGGTATCACATTCATTACTCTAATTCTAAGGTAAACTTGATTTTATGTTTCACTAAGCTCCTTGGGCCTTTTCTCTTGATAGCCATTAAACTAGGAAGCAATCAATACAAGTCTGATTTCAGGCTGGAATCCACTCAGACCCATGCAAGCATTGATCTCTCATTTCAACCTCAGTAAACTGGTATAGAATTGGGTATTCTCAAGTATCACACGAAGCAGACAAAGCTCAGCAATCCATCTAAATTATCCAAATATCTGGACGGAACTTGGATAAGCTGTAACTGCTTATGAAATACTAACAATGACAGCGGAGAAGTGTTCTGATTTCAAATCTATGGGTGCCAACATGGACAATGGAAATATATATAACTTAATAACTGCTTATAAATCAAGTCATTTACTAGGGCATTTTGCTAATATAGCAGGACAGAAATGAAGAAAATTGTTTAGGAAATCCAGATTCTCATGCATCCTGCCTGTATCTTTAAAGTGTGCACGTGGGCTGGAAGAGCAAAGGCATCTGAGTTTACATTTTACTGTACAATGTTTGGAACCCACTTGGCTGAGATGAGTGACACATGTGCTTTAATGAGCACCTGTGGCCACAACCCTTCATACCAATATCTCATTATATCCTTTTCTCCATTTATTTTTTGCCAGGCTACCATACTAGCTTATAAAAGGGCTGTGCAAAGGAACATCTCACTTAATTCTGGAAGAGCACAGCCATGGAAATGAAAAATTAAATACAGAAATACAAAGCTAAGAAACAGAGTTTGAAAGCAACATTTTACAGATAAGGCCCAAGAAGGTGACAGATGTACCAAGGTCCATACGACCAGCCAGGAGCAGAGACAAGAGAAGAATCCATTATCCTGGTGCTTGTGTAGGTTTCTTTACATAGCTCACTGCTTTGTAAGGAGGAGGTTAACACCGACACATATGCAAAATTAAATGCTATTAGATCTTATGGATTTCTGGTGGGAATACTTCAGAAATGAAAAAGCATTTTCAATTTAAATCAAATTAAATATCCAATTATGTCACAGAGAACTATACCTCAATAGGAATCTGTTTAACTTTACACTTTTATAAAAAGAAAATTCACTTTTTTCTTTCTGGTAATAAATTAAGAGTTTTATGCATAATGACTCATTTTCACCTCTGCTTAAAATGCAGCCTATTTTAGGTTTGGGGACTAGGATTTGAGGTCCAGGGACTAAATGGAATTGTATGAAACAGTTCCTGTATGTACATATACATATTTTTCTAGCAAAGGGTTCTTAGCTCTTATCAGATTTTCAAATAGGTCTATGACTCTCCCAAAGATTAATAACACCTATTTCAGAGAGAGCTGAGGCTTTGGCGAAAGTAAGAAATACTTACTCCACAATCTTGTTTCTCTCAAAAGCTCCTAAATCTCCTCAATTCACAAAAATGCTTTCAAATTCACAGAGAAAATCTGTAATGCCTGTAAGAAAAGTAAATCCCAGCTCTCACTAGAGGAGGGAATGGGCAGCAGTTGATTAATTTTGCAACGATGAATATTTAACATAAAACTTTTTACTTCATTTCAAGTAACCTGAACTTCAGATGTGACATTTTCAGCTAAGAAACCATTTCTTTTTTAAAATCTTTGTCTCTCTTATTTTTTCCTAAAAAGGTTTATATTTACTTGATTTCAATTTCCCAGACAGCTTTTTCTTCTAAATTCAAGTGACTGGAATTGAAATTACTCTACCTGGGGAGAAGAGAAAGCTGAAAGCCAATTTAATATTGGCTTTCAAATACATGAAGGGAACTCAGAGAGAGGAAGATAGCCAAAGGAAATGGTCTTTGAACTAAAATGTGAGGAATCAGAGTTTGCTCTTAAGCTAAATTTCCTGACATGAAGTGTTCATAAAATTAAACTGAGAGACTGAAAGACCATTTCTGGAGACTTTAAAAATAGGATAGATTTTTAATGTCTGAGATGGTTGGGATGTGGTCCTGCGTGAAGTCAGGAGAATGAAATGTTGCCACCAGTGGTCTCTACCCAGCCTAAAAAATCTCAGGGTACAATGGGTGTATCGGGAGTTCAAACGCTAGCCAAGAAGGTCCAGAGTCCTCTCTCTAACAGGGGGTGGCCACAGCCAATCAATAAACCTCACCAAGGTACCATCTCTCCCCCAGCCACCACTTTCACCATGTCACTCGAGGCCTGCTCCTGTCTGAGGTTGGAAAGGGGTATCCACAGGGAAGAGGGCAGTGTTTCCTAACCCCTCCACCCCCTACCAATCCCTTGGAGATCCTAAATTGTCAAGAAAGACCTCAGGTGTTATAGTAGAAATTACATGAATGCCAGTTGTTCTTAAATCATATCAAACTTGACCACACTTTTCTCTTGATGAAAGGGAGCAGAGAGCTCTGCTTCCAAACAACCATCTATACACTGGGCTGCTTTTGCCATTTTTTTTTCCTTTTTGATGGACAATCCTGCCCCAACTTAAAATGGAGGAGATGTCTGCAGACTTAGACCTGCAGGCTGGCCTTAGAATCCTGAAGGGGAACCCCAGGGAACACTTAAGGAAAGGGGAGCTCAGCTTCCCCCCACCTGCCACAGTCCCGTCCTAACAGGCTCAGAGATGCTGAGTGGTTCAGGGTCCTGGAAAACACCTGGCTGGTGTTTATCTGCATGCATGCCCCCAGCAACCCTCCGTCATGATCTCCCAACTCCTCCTCCAGGAGGAGGCGCTCACTACCTCCAAGTAGCCCATCTCCAAGTTGTTCTGATCCAAACAAGAAAAGGAACTCAGCTGACCTCCCCTCTTCCTCTTGTCCATGTGTCCATGGCTCACCAGTTTGTGAAACTCAAAGTCTAAATGCAGGACATTCACCTGGGCTATATGGTTCAACAACAGCTACAATGCCCATTCCCTCAGAGGTTCAGGAGCAGAATTGCTATAAGGTCAGTGCCATCTCTCCTTTATTAGAAACAAAATACACTGTAATCTAAAAAATATGTCTGAATATACTTTACAAGTGAAGACTGCTGCCAGAACTCTGATCCACAGGAAAATCTAAATAGGGTAAAATGTGTGTATTTATGTTGGTGTCTATCACAAAGCAAACAACCCCAGCAGAAACTGAAAGAGGCTAATAAACTTGATTATGAAAAAAATATTTAGAGAATCACATTATGGTTTTATGGATATTTCCACTGTCAAGATTGTTTATTAGTTAATGGAAAACTCCAAGTGTCAATGAGAACAATCCAACAGTGAGAATCATGATTGACGTCTCCCTGAAAACACAGGCTCAGCAGCCAACATGACAACAGAAATGCTGGACATCATCACAAGAGTGAGAATGTCATCCTCCTCACAGACAAAGCCACAGTGTCGGATGTGTGCCTGACACTGCTGGAAAAGATGGACAACTAAATGGTCAAGGACTCTGCAACTAGAAGAGATGAATGCCGAAGAATGAACAGGATTTAAATTAGTCAAAATCTGAGAGGGTATAAATGGGGAACATTTTATTAATAAATACATTTGTCTTCTCCACTACTCTCTCCAAAGACAAGGACTGGGGCTGTCAATCTTCCAATCACCCAGAGACTCTGCAGGGCCTTGTACACACTAGGTGTTCAACAAACATTTACACTGAATTGGATTGCATTTTCTTAAAGGAAAAGTCAGTGCCTGAGAACTAGCTTATTTTAGGAGCTTTTCTATGACTCTCACAGTCTTTGTAGAAAAGAAGTCAGATGGCTGATCACGAGCTCAGAGCAGCTATGCATCTAAGGCTGCAAGAGAATATTTAGATTCAGGTAGAAGCCTCATAAGCCATGGAAAGGGACCATTCAGAGTCCATAGGGAGGAAAAAAAGACCTTTTTAAGTTTTCTTTTTTCTTTATCCCTTTCTTCATCTTTAAATAAAAATCATTCCCTAATTCTACTGTCTGTATATTAAATATTTCCTTTCCCACTGCAAATCCATTCTGAACTCTTGAGTATCATAAAGAACCTGAATTCCATAAAGTATAAGCAATGCAGATAAGCAAACACTGTTCTGAGTACCTTACTGTCTCTATTGCTCACTATCTGTGCTTTTCAACTACACTTCCTACCATAATCATAGAGCCTTAATTAAATATAAGTTTCTGGCCAATTTTTTTAATGTAAAAACTCATGACAATGGCCTCGGGTGTACCGCTCCATTATTGTTAGAGCACTCTATTCAACCTCATCTATTGCTTGACTTAAGTTAATATGAGATTTTGAGTTTCATATTCATAGCAGTAAGGCCACTTATGCAAATAAATATTTGTTGTTTGCCTTTCCCTGCTGCTCGCAATTGCTGCAGCCTCACAAGCCGTCTGGCGCACTTGCTTGGCCTTTGTGCCAGGGCAGAAGAGACAAGATAAGACTGAACAGACACAACGTCGATGTTTTCCTTCCTCTGAGTGCAGATATAACGACACTCTGGCACGAACGTTCATGAGGTGGCAGTTAGAGACAGGGCACCTCCTCAGAAACAACTGTATAAGGAGGACACAACGAAAGGCAATGATTTCTCTTTCCCAATATGTGGCAATTTTTAGATTTCAAAAGAATAACAGACAGACACATTCTCTGAGAGGATTTGATTTGTGGCAATTGCTTTTCTTTCCCTGATTCCATTAATGCCAGGTTTGTTGACCTTTTAAAGCACAGGCCAGGTCTTTTGCTCTTGCTTAATACTCCCTGGGCAGCTATTATCTGTATCAATTTTCTCTCATCCAGATCAATTCCATTAGAAAAATGTGTCTTTCAGTCACTGTATTTTATTTAACCAAAATATTTGTTGGCATAACATCCTTATATAGACAATCTAAGAGAACTTAAAGTCATAGAGTTATTTTTCAATTACATGAGTTGTTTCTGATTGTAAAAGTAATTCCTGTTCACTGTGTACAAATTTGAAAAGCATGAAAAAATTTTAATAATCAATAATGCCACCAATCAAAACACTCTCTTGTAATAGACTTTGTAGTTATAAAATTGAGATCATCCTTTATATGCTGTTTTTTTAATTGGATTTTTAAAAATATTTTTATTTATCTACCTTTAGATAGAGGGGAAGAGAGGGAGAAAGAGAGGGAGAGAAACAATGTGTGGTTGCCTCTCATGCACCCCCTAACTGGGGACCTGGCCTGCAGCCCAGGCAGGCATGTGCCCTGACGGGGAATCAAACCAGAGACCCTTCGGTTTGCAGGCCGGCGCTCAATCCCCTAAGCTACACCAGTCTGGACTATATACTGTTTTATAAACTTATTTTTTCAGGTAACATATCATGAAAATTTTCTCATGACATTAAGTCCTCTTCAAATCACAGTTTAACGTCATGTAGGGCAAAGGAATTATCTCCAATTCCTTAATGTGCTAAATACTATTGTGATTCACGTTCCTGTGGATGATATTTTAAACTTCTTCACTCATATTCCAAATTGCTCTTCAGAAAACTAACTTCTTAATTTGTCTGAAATCTGAAAAGCTATAAATGGGGAACATTTTATTAATAAACACATTTGTCTCCCCACTAACACTCTGTTAGTATACTGCAAGAGACTCTGCTCTCCAACTTTCACAGTTTTTAAAATATTTGACAGGTAACATGTTGACACTAATATTTTCATTTGCTTATCTTTATGTTCACTTTTCCTTTTTTTTAATAGCTAGATATCTTCTTGGTGAACTGTTTGCTCACAGGAACTTTACCAACTTTTAGAGCATTGGTTTTTTTTCTAATAGATATTTCAAGAATCCTCTGAACTCTGCATCTGATAGACTGCTTATCTCTACTTTATTTAGTTCTTTTTCTGGAGTTTTGATCTTTTCTTTCAACTGGGCCATGTTTCTTTGTCTCCCCATATTGGTAGCCTCCCTGTGTTTGTTTCTATGTATTAGGTAGAGCTGCTATGACTCCCTGTGTTGGAAGCATGGCCTAATGTAGTAGGTGTCCTATAGGGTCCAGTGGCACAGCCTCTGTTGTCACCCAAACTGAGTACTTGAGGTGCACCCTTCATGTGGGCTGAGTACACCCTCCTCTTATAGGTGAGCCTTGACTACTGTTGGCAGGTCAATGGAAGGGACTTACCCAGGCCACTCATTTGCAAGGACTGGCTATGACTACTGACCACCAACCTCCGCCTTCCATGGAAGGTCAGCTGTGCTGGGTCAGGTTGGTGGGGCTCCAGCCCTGGTGCTCTGTAGCACTCCACTGGCTGTGCAGGCTCTGGGGTTTCCCAGGTAGTGTAGGTCAGTCTCCACCCCCATGTTCTGTCTGGGGCCACCCTGCCTGAGCTATAAAGCAATCTGCAAATGGCTGCTACTTGTGCTGGGCTTGGAGGTTCACAGACAAAGCCAAGCTGTGAACCTAGGCTAGCTTCTGATAGTGCTTGGCCTAGAACTACTTATCAAGTTGTACGGGGGTTGGGGACTCACTGAGGCTGGCTGTTGCTTGTTTGACGTTTAAGAAGTTGTGAAGCTTGTGCCAAGACCAGCCATTCATATGAAGAGTCACTGTTAACAGCTTGGGTGGGCCCATACAGTTGAGTAGGGCAGAGTCTCAGGGGATCTCCAGAATGGGGCCTAGGGAGGACCTCAACAGTATAAAAAAAAAGATCCTGTCAGAAACAAAGCATGTACTAATTGAAATAAAGAACAATTTACAGGGAAACAACCATAGAATGGATGAAGGTGGAAATCAAATTAATGATTTGGAACATAAGAAATAAAACAACAACCAATCAGAACAACAAGAAGAAAAAAGAATTAAAAACAAAAACAAAAAACAAGGATAGTGTAAGTAGCCTCTGGGACAATTCACGCATTCCAACATTCATATCATAGGGGTGCCAGGGGAGAAGAGAAAGGGTAAGAAACTGGAAATCTATTTGAAAAAATAATGAAAGAAAACTTCCCTAATTTAGTAAGGGAAATAAACATTCAAGTCCAAGAAGTGCAGAGCGTTCCTAACAAGATAGATGCAAAGAGACCCACTCCAAGACACACCATAAATAAAATGCCAAAGGCTAAAGATAAAGAGAGAATCTTAAAAGCAGCAAAACAAAGGAAGTTAGTTACCTATAGGTGAGTAACCATAAAACTGTCAGCTTATTTCTCAAAAGAAACTTTGCAGGTTAGAAGGAATTGGCAAGAAATATTCAAAGTTGTGAAAAGCAGGGACCTATACCCAAGATTGCTCCACCCAGGAAAGCTATCATTTAAAATGGAAGGGCAGATAAAGATAAGAAAAAGTAAAGGAGTTCATCATCACCAAACCATTATTATATAAAATGTTAAAGGAACTTATTTAAGAAAAAGAAGATGATCAAAACTATCAACAATAAAATGGCAATAAATACCTATCTATCAACAACTGAATCTAAAAAAAAAAGCAAACAAGAAGAACAGAGATAGAATCATGGATGCAGAGAGCATTTTGATGGTTACCAGATGGGGGGGGCATAGAGGAATGGGTGAAGAGGTGAGGGGATTAAGAAGTACAAAGAGGTAGTTACAGAATAACCATGGGGATGTCAGGTTCCCTAAAGGAAATGGAGTAGCCAAAGAACTTATACACACAACCCATGGACATGAACAATGGTGGGGGGATTGCCTGAGCTAGTAGGGGGTGCTGGGTGGAGGGGGACAAAGGGAGAGAAATTAGGACAACTTTAATAGCATAACCAATAAAATATAATTTAAAAAAACAAAAACAAGAAAAATAAAGAGTCCTTTGTGTTAAGGATATTAACAGACTGTAATTTTTCCCCAGTTTGTCACTTGTCTTTAAATCTGGGATCATGTTTAAAAATTCAAATTAATAGGAACCTCTATCTGTGCCATTTCTCATATGAACTGCAAGCAGTCACTGGGAATTGCTCCATTTAAAACAATCAAAATACAAAGATGTATTTTATGTGCTGAACTTGTCCACTGACTGTTAACCACCTAAAATATAAAACCACTAGACTTTTTGAAAAAGAGAGCCTTTGACTGACAAGTATAAGAAGACAAAAACTGACAGTAATTTCCGTCTTTTTTCTTTAATTAATGATGTGAGCCCAGCAATGCCCCAAAGATATTACACAAGGCTCTTCCCAAGCCAGAGGAGCCACACACCAGCAAGCAGAGGGAGTCTGGGACCAAAGTGTCCTCCAGAACGCAGTCTGGAGTTCCAAGGTGACCAAACAGGAGGAACATAAACAGAACAGAAAAACACAACCCAGTGTGAGCAACTGCGTTGATTATTTGAATTTCTGGGTCACAATGTGGCATGTTAACTACTGGAAATGTTGTGAATGACTCTCTGGATCTGATGGACCAACTTCCCTCACATTGTAGACCCAGAATATCAAATTTATTAGAAATTTTCAGAAAACACTAAACATGGAGAATTTAAGTCAAAATGAAACTGAAAACCAAGCAATGAAACTGAAAACCAAGCAATCAAGAAGCAAGCTAACATCAGAAATAATACAGAAAATCAAAAAGGACAAGAGAAAACAATTTCCTAATGAAAGACTGAGGAGGATTTAACAGTAGACAAAACTGAAAAGACATTCATTCCTGCCTTTATGAATGATGTTCACTTACCCACAATTACTCAGGTAATTGCCACATACAGGTGCTTTTTCCTGAGGGACAGGACATAGCTTTGTCATAACGTGTAAGTACTAATCCATACTTCAAATACATCAAGGCCATGGGTCAGGCATCCATGGGACAATCTACATATCACTAATAAAGACAAAAATCTCAGCCCCTTAAAGAATTACTCCTGTCTGGGCTGATAAGAGCCCAACCATAAGAGGTTAGAAATGTATCTGATGAAATCTAAGTTCTGCTTAGTCAGAAGAGCCTGGAACAAGTGTTGAGATTAATTTACTTTTCCTTTAGTCACCATCTATCCCAGCAGCTGAAAGAACAGAACCAAATGAAGCCAGCTCTTCACCAGGCCCATTCCCTCCATTCCGCTTTGAATAGTTTATACTTCTCAATAATTCATATAAAGGATAATGATCATATCTATTTTTTCCTTAGTCCAATATGATACAAATCATTTCTTGTGCACCATTGTGAATTATTTTTAAATGTCTTTGTTATTACTACTGTTACTGTTGTTAATATAGACTGACGAATTTCAAATACTTGAAAAAAATCCCTGCCATCAGGGCAGACTGGGCCTGCAAGGCTCTAGTGCAGTCTGCCCTCTGAGCGGAGAGGCTGAGAAGTGGTGGTGCCAGTGTCTTGTTCACCTTCCACTTCAGAAAGGCCAGGAAGAACAAACCAAAAATTATCTGGACGATTCCGGTGAGAAAAACTCATTTTTCCCTGAATTCTTTGTGTAAAAGAGGCTTTAAAGGACTGAATTACTCATATAATTGTTCTGGTTGGTCTGCATTTAATTAAAATAAGAAAGGGAAAATGCTGCCAGGCCAGCAGTTTTCAGAGTGCTCCAAAGGTTTTGCAATAGTGCTGCATGGCTTCAGAAAGTGCCAGCAGAGCAGAACAATTGAACAACATTAGTTTTAATTTCACTAATTACGGAAGAAACCCACTTCACATGGCTTAAAAAACTCTGCTTTTTAAACATGAGAAAAAAACCTCTTTCTCCTTTTGCATAACATAAAATACTGTAAAAGTGTTTTCCTCCAAGTTTGTTAAGAGTAAACTTTGCTTATGCATTTTTGTTTTTGCCTTTTATTTTTAAGTTGCCTTAGTATTTAAAATGTCAAGCTTCAAGTGCTAAGGCGACTATGGCTAGAGCTGAAATGTCACAGATCATGAACAAATGCACAAAGCATCTAAGATTGATATATGGGTATCAATCACTTCCAACTAAACAATTCATTGATTTCTGCATATAAAAAATCTATGAAGCTTTTAAATTCAGTCCTGGGTCAAAAATTTAAATGATGAAAGATCCTCTTCACTCGGCTTCCACATCAGTTTCATTCAAAGCCCTTATTTTAGAATACTATAAAATACTTGGAGAAATTATAATAGGCCCCTTCTGCAAAGGCCTAGGCAGAGCACCTGAATGTGGTTTTGCTTTGTGTTGGTAAACCTCCATGATCACAATATGCCACAGCCCATGGATGTAAAAATAACTGAAAGAAGTATGTTAATAAATCTACAACACATCGCAAACAAAATAGTACCTTAATATCCTCTACTCCAGTTCTGAATCATCTAATCTGCCACCCATCAGAAAGACCTAGTTAATTCACATGAGCTGCTTGCTGCCTGAGAGTCTTGCCAGAACACTTAACAGCCCCCTCATTTGTTGGATGGTTTTATAGGTCTCTGGTGCTAGCAGAGGTAGGGCAGCTTGCAGTGCAGGAGGAGGACAGATAAAACCACCCTGCTGTGCAGATTTAGTCCATTTGCACTGGCTCTCATACAGAAAACAAATTGCAACCTCTCACAAAGGGGCCCTTTTTTTTGCACTAGCAACCCTGAAAATGCTGGCAAAAATAAGTAAACCAGGCAACTTCACATCAGGAGCAAAAAAAAAAAGGGGGCTACCACTCCAACAGCTGCTCTCATAATTAAGAACAGATTTCATCCCTAAACTCTTGCTGGTTATGTCTGCAGCAAAACAAATACACAGATGTGAGGCATTTACATGTTCAAAATTTTGTACTGGGTAACCAATCAAAATTTACCATTTTTGCTTTAAAATAGTCTCTTAAAAATGTCATCCAATCAATGATAAAGTACATGGCAATGTCCAAACCTTAAGTACAACTGCATTTCTGTCATTATCTTACAACTAAATTTATTTTGGCATTCTACCAGATTTGCTTTCTTTCTGCGTATTCAGAATTGCAATGGACGGCCATGAACATGACCTCTTTTCAAATAATGAAAATGTGCTACCAGTTTCTTTTACTCATAAAATTTGCTAAATTTATTGCTGCTTCATCTATCTATGTCTTAAAAGATTGCATGGCACAGGCAGTAAAAGGAATAGCATTTGACCTTTTTAAAGGCAAATTGGTGTGCAGTTAAATCAGAGAAATAAAATTAATGAAATGGTAAAATTATTATAAAAAAGAGTAAGAACAAATCAATGTAATGCCACTTCACAGCAACCAGAACGTGCAATCTACAATTCACTCAACACAGATGACTCTCACAGACACAATACTGAACAGAAGCCAATAATAAAAAGTACAAAAAAGGGCAACAGTAACTTTGCTGTTAGAAATCCAGCTGGTGGTCACTCTCTGGTAGGTGTGGTAGTTACTGGGAGAGGGCACCAGAGGGCTTCTTGGGGTCTGGTAACACTGTATTTCTGAATGTGGGTCATAGTTACACAGATGTGTTCACTTTGTAAAAACTCTTCAAGGGTCACTTTTCTCTGCGTGAGCTGTACTTCCACAAAAAGTTTACAATTTAAAATAAATTTAAAAGATAAACAAGTCATGCATGAACTTTGTGATTTTCAATGTCAAACTTAAGCACCTATTCACCAATTTTAGTCACAACCTCTTCACATGACCCTACCCACCCAGTGTTCACAAACTTCCTGACATGGTTACAACGGTGTCCTTAACAATCTTCAATAAGCTGCAAGTTTTACTTTTTGAGTGACTAAACTGGCCTAAGGTTTAAACTTAACAGCACAGTGTTCCTGGATAGTCTCTTGTCTAATGTATTAAACTGATTATCCTCCCAAACAGTGTAAATGTTAAATAAACTTTTATTTTTTATTTCATTATCACAACTATAAAGCAAAGAAGCAGTTATAAACATGTAGTTATCAGTAAAATGTAGTTCTAAATACATTTTGAAATGACATTATTACACAGTTTTACCTAAGGGAAAGGAATCCTTATGAAAATCCACAAATGTAAATAAGTAATGTAAAGGCAGAAAAAAAAGAAAAAGCAAGACAATGACTACTGACTACTCTACCAAGTTGATACCACCAAACACTACTACCACCAAAATATCTGATGGGAAACTGGTAATGTTTGACTGGTAGGTTAAATAGTGGTAGAGTTTTCATTTAGAATCATAATTTCAGAAGTTGAAATTGTGCTATAAATAAGCATTAAGCCATTAGAGTACCTGGAGAAGTAAACTTACTAACGATGACAAGGGTGGTATTTTCCACCCTTTCATCCCAGTTAGCTCTTTGGGAGACAAAAAGGCTCATCGCTGCAAACATAATCACGTATGCTTTACTTGAAGTGGCTTCACAGCTGCACTTCTCAAATGGTGACCATCAATGCATGAACCAGGGTCAAAGGCATTAAAGAGACTCTCTTTACCCTAAAAGGAGGGTCTCTCTGACCTCTCCCTTTATGTCTGTTCATCTATTTCAACATGGTTACAAAGGTTGAATTCTCTTCTGGTAGTTTGATCCTACACAGTAATTAATGTTAAACCATTAAACTTGAAAGAAAGGGGTACAGAAAACTTTATCCATAGGCTTCGCATTAATCTATGTGGTGCCCATATTTATAAGTGAAAACACCTGGAGAACACGTGCCTACCACAACAAAATGCTCCACGAACTGGTTTTTGCTAAAGTGAACTAAAGTAGTCCTGGCTAGAGTGGCTGGGTGGATTGAGCGCAGGACTGTGAACCAAAGGGTTATAGGTTCGATTCCTAGTCAGAGCACATGCCTGGGTTGCAGACTACATCCCCGACATGGGGTGTGAAAGAGGCAACCCCACACTGATGTTTCTCTCCCTCTCTTTTTCCTTCCCTTCTCCTCTCTGTAAAAATAAATAAAATCTTTAAAAAAATAATAAATAAAGTGAACTAAAATAGTGCAACATGAGGTTTTGCTTTCACATGCACTGATTCCAATATAAGACGGGCACATTCAGAGCTGGTGTGTTAAGCTAGCTAATGTTAGTTTAAATCCGTCCACAGTTGCTTTCGCTAATGTCATTCTTAAATTAAGCTAGGGACCTAGGACAGTGCAGGGCTCATTTAATTTATTTATTCTCAATGTTAGCTGCAATAAGGAATGTTACTTGGACCTTTGCTTATATCAAACAATGGTCATTTTGATACACCCATTGATATATCAGAAAATAAGCATTTTATTTCTTTTAAAGAACTCTTTTGTAGCCAGAATTTAAGGAAACTAGACATGTATCCTTGATGAAATTATGATTTCAAATTCCTATTCACTCAAAAGTATGAACACTTTTCTACCAATCATCCGCTACCCCAAATGAAGGTTTTATCCAGAAGCTTACTCTTGCACTATTTATATCTTTTAAAAATGTATTCTCTAGTATTTAAGAACTTAATGTTCACGCAGAATTCTGACAGGGTATATGATATAGAGTATATTACTTCCTCCATCTCTAGTCTGAGATAATGTTTTCTTATAAAACACTATTGAGTCCTTTGTAAAAAGAAGTGGTATGTGATTTTTACCACTTGTAATATTTAATCTGACATTAATTGTGCAGCACCTGCATGTTTTGCACTGTACTCAGTGCCAAGGATATGAGATGAGAAAGACAAGGTGCCAGTCTGACTAGGCACTTACAAACTGGTACAAGGGAAACATACGTGATGTATGGACAGGTGGACGGATGGCCAAATGGGTAATAAATGGAGGGACAAGTAGTGTTGTGGAGGAACATAGGAAGCAGCTCATTCTATGAGAAGTAGAGGTTTCACAGAGATGATAAAGAAGGTTTAGTGACAGCGGCCTTGATGGAGTGGGGTGAGTGGATGCAGATTTCTGGTATGGAGACATTAACTGTAAAAGCACGGAGGCATAAAAGCCCACGGCATGTTGGCAGGACAGCAGTCCAGTTCTGAGTGGCTAAAGTGTAGTGTAGTGGGCTCAGAGTCATGAGGTTAACGCTAAAATGTTTATGTAAGATTGTGAAGTGTGCTGTATGTTGAATCCAAATATCTAGATTTGTTACCTTCTAGGTTAGTATTTTCTAGCTTCTGTTTCTCACAATGCTAATTCCATGAGTTGCTTTGCAAAAAATGTTTTGTGATCAAGTAAGTTGGGAAAACACTACATCTGACAGCCTCCTTTTGGGGATTCATAACATATATTTGAAATCAACAGAGCTGAGAAATATGGCAGTAAAGGTCAGTTTAACTAGAACACCATTTTACAGAACTGCATCACTCAAAACTGAGGTTCTGCACAATGCACACAAGAACACTTAAAGACAAAGGCGTGTTGGGGCGAGACTATAAAATGATCAGATTTAGTTTTTCCTTTTCATTTCCTCTTCATTAGAAAAAAATAGGTTTTTAGATGCTCATGTCTATAGTGATGTGGATGTGGAAGAGATTAACGGCAAGAAGCCAAGAGGTGATGGAACACAGAGAGATGAGGGGGATCCCATTCAAGTGACTTTCTTAGATAAGATTAAAAGGAATCAGTGGTGGAGTACATGCAGGTGGAATGCTGGGAGCAGAGAGTGAGAATGACGCCAAGCTTCTAACTTAGATCCCTAGGGAGAGAAGGAGCCTGCTCTGCAGAAAAGCGGTGTGATCAGTGCTGCTCATTTTCAGTACACTAAAACATCCATACGGGCACCTCAAGAAAACAGGTAGAAATAAGGCTTTACAGCTTAGAAGGTCAGGACAACAGATGCATATTACTATCAGATAATACATGAAGTCATCGAAACGGATAAAGTCCCCCCAGGAAAATGAGTAGGAAAAAAAAAAGCACAAAATCCAGAATAGCAATATGTCAACATATGAAACACAAAATTAATTAATCATCCATATGGACATGTGGCATTTTTATATTATAATCTGAAGGTGTTTCTATTGTATTGTATTGTGATGTTAAGGTTTTATTGTAATATAAATGGTTCTCTTTTACTTTATCAAGAACAGAATGTAGAGCTAAGCCTGACAATATTCTATATTATATTTTTACTTTAGTCACTGCTACATTGAGCAACCAAAATATGTTTGGAACAGAAAAGGATCTAATTAAATACACCTGAAGGCCAGAGCAATTAAGAGAATTGACTAAAGTCTTACAGGCAGTTAGTCTTCCTTGCAACTAGCCCAATAATTATTTAAAAATTAAAACAGAAAGGAAGAATTGGGGGCTTAGGTTTGAAAAGAAGCCTGAAAAGTCCACTTGTGAATTTTAATCAAAATTATATTATTTTTCATTGTATGAAATTAGAAGGTTGAAAATTAGTTCAAAATATGATGCTCTCTTTCATTTTACTTATTTCTAAGGCATTTGAGAATGCAAATAAAGGAAAATAATTCACTTCAATAAGATCATTAACAGATATTAGAAAAGCATTTTGCTGCTTTAACATGTTCTCTTTTTAATTTTAGTTGCTCTGATATGAGAGTGTTAACATTATTAGCTATTTTTTTCTTGATGGAATTAAAATTACTTCATTGGAACATCATGCAATTAGCCTGAATTCTTGGAAGAGTGATCAGGAAAAGCAACATCCTACATCAACAACGGTCTTATCATCCATCATAGCCAGTCAACACATATTACCACGTGTTTAATCTGAGTGAAGCACTCATGACGGAGATACCAGGGAAAGGGAGACAGTAGCAGTTATAACTGAGATTCCAGTAGCTGCCACTTAACTGAATATAAGATAAAGAGAGAATCTTAAAAGCAGCAAGAGAAAAGGAGACAGTTACCTACAAGGGAGTTCCCTTAAGACTATCAGCTGGTTTTTCCAAAGAAACCTTACAGGCAAGAAGGAGATGGAAAGAAGTATTCAAAGTCTGAAAGGAAAGAATCTACATCCAAGATGACTCTATCCAACAAAGCCTTCATTTAGAATGGAAGGGCAGATAAAGTGCTTCCCAGATACGATCAAGTTAAAGGAGTTCATCATCACCAAGCCCTAATTATATGAAATGTTAAAAAAACTTATTTAAGGAAAAGAAGAAGATCAAAAACTATGAACAGTAAAATGACAACAAACTCACAACTATCAACAACCAAACCTAAAAAAACAAAAACAACAACAACAAAAAAAAACAGGAACAGAATCACAGAAATGGAGATCACATGAAGGGTTATCAGTGGGGAAGGGGAATAGGGAAAATGGGGGAAAAGTTACAGAGAATAAGAAGCATAATTGGTAGGTGCAAAACAGACAGGGGGAGGTTAAGAATAGTATAGGAAATGTAGAAACCACAGAACTTACATGTATGACCCATGGTCATGAACTAAGGGAGGGACTGCTGAAGGGAAGGGGGGTACTGGGTAAAGAGGGGTAAAGGAGGAAGAATTGGGACAACTGTAGTAGCATAATCAATAAAATATACTTTAAAAATTATCAGAAAGCTAACTTTTTAAAGCAAAAATTGTGGGTGGAAGGGGTGGTGCAGGTTGGAGGGAAATAAAGGGAAACATGGAACAACTGTAGTAGCCTAATCAATAAAATACATTGAAAAAATGTTTGTTCTATATCCTGCATGGAATAGGAAACTTGCCAATATTTTTAGCTGGTAAAGAAACTAATGAAACTAAAAATTTAGGGTGATTAATCAGATAATGCTGCTCAGAGTTAAAAGAAGTTGATTAGCTGAACATTCAAAAGCTAGAAAAGTTAGTATGAAAGTGAAAGTTAAATAATAAGGTAGCACTAAGATTTAAAAGAATGTAAGAGACTTTTGAGATTAATCAATAAGATATGGTATACATGCAGAAAAAGAATCTAACATGATTCCAGGACATCAAGTTCCAGTGAGAACATGGTTCGTATTGTTAAGTCAACCTGAATTTAAAGCGTTATAATGAAACTACTCAGAAAGCAGTTGGAAAAATAAGACTGACTAAAGCTTGGATGATGTTTAACCACCAAGGCATCAAAGATACCAATCTGTGAGGACTTCCATAACAAAGTATTACAGAATGAGTGTCTTAAACTATAGAAATTTATTTTCTTAAAATTCTGAAAGCTGGACTTTCAAGACCAAGGTGTCAATAGGGCTGGTTTCTTCTGAGGGGCTTTCTCCTTGACTTGTAGATAGCCTTCTTATTCTAGCGGTCTTTCCTCTGTGCTTGAATGTGTATAAATATCTTTTTCTTTTTAAAGACACCAGTCATATTGGATGAGAACCTACCCTAACAGCCTCATTTTACCTTAATTCTTTTTTTAATTGTCGTTCAATTACAGTTGTCCCTATTTCCTCCCCATTACGCTCCTCCCCGCCGTCCTACCCATCCCCAGCTCCCACATTCAAATACATGCCAGAAACTTGAACCAGACACTCAGATGAGCCCCAACTGACTCTTTCTATAACCAGTTGAACCCCTACTTTTTCTCCCAGAGAGGTTACCAATCTTACCTATCTCTACATACTCTTTACCTGAAGTTTACTGGAGAAGGAGAAGGGATTAAGAGAGGAAAGTAAAAATGATTTTACTTCCAATTTGATGGAACTAAGGGAACTTCTGGAGGGTAAAAGTCTCTTCTGAAAATTTGCTGTGCTCTAGGAAACAACAGTACTGAGAAAAAAAATAAACCCTTTACAAACTTTATGCCTTCAGGCAATCTGACAATAGTTGATCTTCCTTCCATACCGGGTTTTTGTAATTCAGGAAACTCAGAAATTCCCTTGCTCTGGTCTGTACAAAAGGTTATCTGGGGTTTCCAGATCAATCTCAATGGTTTCCATCCACTAAAAGAACAGGTTAAATTAATCTTTTCCCGGTTGAACATTTACAAGGCCTGCAAGTCTCTCTGCATTCCAACACTTGGGGGGAGGGAGCTGAGTCAGAATGTCAATACACTGGAGTTGTAGAATCTTACAGTGATGTACAGTATTTAAAAAAAAGAAAACTCAAGTTTTTAATGAAAACCTTCAAAACCTTTCCATAAAATATTTCAACCTTTGAAGATTAAATGGAATTTTTCCACTAAAAAGAAGCATAGCCAATTTCTAGGGGAAAATACAGTACTTGGAAAAGTAAAATGAATTTATTTTCATGGGACTGTTTATATATTTATAATATCTTACCTATCTCTGTCCTTTAAATTTAAGCTTAAATATCTATTTTTCATTTTAAATATGGGCATGTTGTTAATTTCTAATCTAAGGATATTATGATTTACTAAATACTTTACTGTATTTATTTACTTCTGCTAGCAATTTAATCTAGCAAAATACTGCTCAAGAGAAAAATGCACTCACAAAACCTGTTGGCATAAAGATAAGCAGTTTTTTTTTAATGTCTAATTAAATGTGGTCACCAGAGAAATCATAGCTTAAGAAACTTTATCAGAAAAAGATTAATCCATTTCAGGCTTAACCCAAATGTCATATAAGAGAACTCATGAATTTAGATAGGAATCCACTTATTATCCTAAGACATTTTCAAACTGAGTAAGAAAAACCTAGAGTAATGGCTATATATACTATACTTACTTCCATCAAATTCATATACTTTGTAGCTATCATTGATTTCAGGAACAATTATCAAACTAGAATAATATAACAGGGAGCCTTTTTCCTTTTGTCAAAAATTTCTAGAATGTTCTAAAACACTTTATGAGTTTATACACCTCACTCTCAGAAATCCAAAAAAAAAAATAACAAAGACTGTGTCATTTTTATAATTCAAAACAATTCAGCAAAAATAATTATTAACACTTATTATATGTTGAACTCAGGCACTATGGGAAAATACAGATGAGGAGGACAATTCCTTCCTTTGAATAACTACAAAAGTCATGAGATAAACCCTTAAACATACAACCACTGATATAAAGTAATAGCTGCTATAAACTACTTATTTTTCTGTAATAGCTATTCATGTCTTCTTCCATAATGATAAATAATTTTATCTGGGCACATGGTGATGCAGCGTAATAGATGGATACATAGCTCAGTCTTTCTTCTCTGAAGCTAAGAGAGTCAGGTAACTACTTCTGGCCAATGGTATGTAAGAGAAAGTGGTTTATGATCCTTCCAGGTTGAACATTTAAATGGCAAGATATGCCCTTCCCTCCCCTTCCCTCTTCCTGAGGGCTGGAAAGAAATATGGACCATCTTGGGTCATGTGGCTAAGCATAACACTCCTACAGGTGACATAGCAACTAAAAAAAAAAAAAAAATTTGGAGCCCAGAACCATGACAGGATGTCAGAGAACAGGAGCAATACACAATCTCAGATTTATAATGAAAGAAAAATAAACTTTCACCTTGTTTTTAACCCACTGTTTTTGGAATCCATCACTTGAAGCAGCACCAAGCACTCATTCATATGTAATACAGATGCTTCTGTTTCTGAGTGTCTTGGTACTACAAAATGCCCATTAAAAAAGTTAATAGTGTAAGTAAAGTTTGATTTTTAGTTTTTCCATGAAAAACAAAACTTTGAATTATGACAATAAATTAATCTTATGATTAAAATAAAAATGAGAATTAAAATATAGTAAATTCTTAGAAAGGAATGGCTTAAGGAATCATTGGGGAGGGCACAAATTGTATGATCATGGAATAAAACTAAGGAAAAAAATTAGAGATCATCAGAAACAGAATAAACACCAAAAACTCAATTACTGACACAGAGAAGAGGTTTAGGAAAACAGTAGTGAGTGCAGGTGAAAAAATTCAGGTCAAAGCAATCAGAAAGGAACTCAACAATATGAAAGGAAAAGATTCAATGTAAGGGTAAGTCCTTTAGGAAGCAAATAAAAAATACTATGTGCAAACCACATGTGCAAACACAACATACAAAAATCCCCTTGAACTAGTAGAATGAACTAATCTTGAAAGGTTGAAAGAGTACTCCATGTTTTAGAAAATACTCAATACTGAGACATATTTTGGTTATACTACAAAAATTTAAAGAAATCATTCTTTAGATATTCATGCAGAAAGAGCAAACCATCTACAAGAAGTAACAAGATGGGTACTTTAGAAAAATATGTATCAAAGCTTGAGAGGATCCAAATTTGATGAAACCAAAGAAATATAAAGACAGAGAAAGAGATGAAAAAAGAGAGAGATTATCATCTGGAAAGAAGTTCATTTTATATTTGTGATATTTTTCTCCCTGAATAATGGGATTTTAGTTGATTTTTAAATTTCATTTTTCTTCATTATTTAAATTACTTAAATGAATATGTCCTGTTAATAGAAAAACAATGAGTTATTAAAGAGAAAATATGAAGAATTAAGATGGAAAGTAAATATGCCAATGTATTAACAATGATCAATTCTAGTGGTGACTTTCTAACTTCCAAGTATTATTATTCTCAATATAAGAGGAACTAGCCTTGAAGGAAAAATCTGACAGGCAAACTAGGAAAGGAGAATACTCTGGGCGTAAGCAAACAGAGCAAAGTGTGAAAGAAAACGACCTGGTTAGGAAATAGCAACAAGTCTGGAAGTAGGTGGAGAAGGAGCCTGGGTCAGATTACATGCTATGCCTATACTTCACTCTGGTGTTTATTTTTTATTTTCGTCATTGATTTACCCAACATAATTCAAACAAGATAAAGTAGGTTTGTGTTTCTGTTTTTTGGGTGCAGAAATGTAATGTTCAGACCTCAGGGAGAAAATAACTCAGTACCTATTTCATAGGACCCTATTCTAGAAGATGTTGCAAACATGAATGGAAAGGAGACCCCGTCCTCAAGGTACTTACAATACATTTATGAGATCAGAAAGACACAAAGAAAAGTAAACAATAAAACATGGTAATATAACAAGTGTCAACACAATGGGAATATAGAAGAAAGGAAGCTTTTCAATGGTTGGATCAGACTGTAGAGCTTACACTAGACCATAAAGAAAAGATGGAGCATTTAGACTTAATCGATTTCCAGTTTCACAAGAAATTGTATTCTAGGATCCCTACCTATACCCACACTGTAATTCCATAAAGATGGTGTATTTATCTTTTTTATTAATAATATTATAAAGAAAAGATGGACTAATAAATCAGTTATACTGAAATTTAACTATTAAAAAATAAATAAGTAGAGACAACTTATATCAAAATCAATTCCAGATAGTTAATTTTTCATCAAGTTCTTTACAGTTTCATATGTTAGATTTAACTCTTTACTATATATACATACAGAAACAGCTTTTTTAACCATAATTACAAAGGAAGAGACCAAAAGAGAGGAGATACAAAATTTAATTTCTCCGTTATAAACAAAGGTTAATCAACAAACTGGGAAAACTGCTTTTAATATATTTAAGAAAGATTTTCTTACTATTTAAAGAACTCATAATTCAGTAAGAAAAAATATAAATACTTCAAGAGGAAAAATGGGTAAAGAACATGAACAAAATTCACAAAAGATTACATATGAAAACCTTTTGTTAATTTTGGATTTATAAATTAGATGGATATCTAAGAATTTTTTCCTTGGAGAGTATCATATCTACACAAAACTTACTTTAAGTCCATCCAATGATGTAGGATCCTCTCCCATTTTTTAAAAAGATTTTATTTATTTATTTTTAGAAAGGGAAAGGAAGGAGAAAGAGGAGAGAAACATCAATGTGTGGTTGCCTCTCACGTACTCCCTACTGGGGACCTGGCCTGCAATCCAAGCATGTGCCCTGGCTGGGAATCAATCCATCAACCCTTTGGTTCACAGGCTGGCATTCAATCCACCGAGCCACGCCAAAGATGGGAAGGCTATCCAGGAGGTTCTAAGTTCCCTCTGAGCTGTGGGATTTGAACATAGAAAGGGTGAGACTTGAAAGGGATGTGACAGATAGTCAAACTGATGCCTATTATTGATGTTTTCATCAGATTTTCAAGGCATGTAAAAATGGGGGTGGAGGGCTTTATTTTTTTGCAAGGCTTGTAAAAATAGCCCAATGCATACATTTAGCTATTTTCCACTGTTTACACTTCTGTCACACAACTAAGGGGTCAACCATTTACTGTGTATTAAAGTCATGCTAAGGACTTTGAGGACCCCAGTGATACGTAAGCAGCAATATTTCTGAAGAATATATCTGCAAGACAACCAATAAACAGAGCTCCGGATAAATATCTGGACTATGTTTGCATAAAGTATGAAACAACGTGTTACCATAAACAAGTGAAACAGATATTGTGACCGAAATCAGATCAATGAAGCACATAATGACATACAGAGAAAATGGCCCAGAGGACATTCTGGGACTCAGGACCCACTAGAATCAAGGGGTGCCCCCAAGAACATCATGTAGTCTAGGCTATTTTAAGTCCATCAAAACATAATTCATATGGCAGGAAGTCTGAAAATTTGGGCCCTCCCCTACCGTCCCCCTTCCCCAGCATCTCCTGTTCCTACCACCTTCTTTTGCCAAAGAACATAGGATTCAGCACACAACACACTGCCACCAAGCCAGGTCGGCTGCTCAGGAAAACCAAACAAAAGAGAACCAGGAAAATGAGGAAGAGCTACTGCCTGCTTCAACTTTTGTTCTGAGGTCAACACAGAGCAATACAGTTTATTTTACACGGGCTATGTTTACATACCTCTGCAAATATGGTTCCTATTTCTCTCTGTAACAGCAGCTATAAATTATATATTAGAAGTATCTGACTCCTTTTTTCCCATAAAGGTTTGGCAGGAATTACTGAGGCCCCGACGAGAGGAGGTCAGTGATTGGAGGGAAGTGACTCCCTTCGTTCATATCCTTAAATTGATGAACTAATTCAACAAATATGTGCTGAGCACCAACCATGTGCCAGGCACAGTTAGGGATATTTCAGTAAATAAAAAGTAAAAACAAAACAAAAATTCTTCCCTTTGAGGCACTCATACTTTAGTGAAATTCATCTATCTCACCTCAATTTCTGAATCCTGAGATCTCAAACCATCTAGAGTTGAGCCCATTAGAAGGTAAATGTGAAACAAACAGAGCTAATATAAATAATTATACTAATTATTATGACTTATTATTACTGTGGATTTCACAGAGTGCTTATCATGTGCTAGTCACTATTCTAAACACTGTACAAGTATTAATTTATTAAGTAGTTACTAAAATGCCATTGATAGGTGCTATTACATTGAGTTGTGTCCCTCACATTTTAAATTTTAAATGGAAATAGTGTTTACAAAGATAATCAAGTTAAAATGAGGTCATTGGGGTAGGCCCTAATCCAGTATCACTGAAAACCTTACAGAAAGGGGCAATTTGGACAGGCACGCAGTAGAGGGGAGAGAACGTAAAGACACAGAGAAAAGACAGCTATCCATGAGCCAAGGAGAGAGGACTGAAACAGACTTTCCCTCACAACCTCATAAGAAACCAAACCTCCTTGATTTCAGACTTTTGATTTCAGACACCTTGATTTCAGACTTTTAGCCTCCAGAACTGTGAGACAATTAATTTCTGTGGTTCTAAGCCAGCCAACCTGTGGTACTTTGTTATAGCAGTCCAACAAACTAATAAAGGTACAACCATGATTCCTTGTCACAAATAAAGCCAATGAGACACAAGGTCATCTGGGTAGCAAATGGCGTGAGAGTCACTCAGACAATCTAGCAGCAGCAATCACACTCCTTATTCTGCTAGAAAATCAGCCCGTTTATGGCAGAGAGAGGGATCCTGAGCAGCAGGGACAGTCCACTTCCATCTACCAGAAAGGTGTTGCTAACACTGGTTGATCACGTAAGTAATTCCACTGCTCAGCCCAATTAAACCTGCTATTCAACACCCTGTGGCTTCAAAGAGCTCTAGTTCACTGAGTCATTCTAAAAACCTATTACCTGAAAATATTAACATTTTTCCTCAGCCCAAATCTTGTTGATTGTGTATTTCATTTAACTGGAGATACAGCTCAGGTGTGATTTGTTCCATAGAGATAATAGTTCAGAAAAGCCAACTACACAGAGAGACAATTCTATCTCAGCCGCATCAATAAAATCTCAGCACTGGGGTGGGGATGGGGGAGCAAGCACTAAATAAGGGAGAGTCAGGTCACTCAGGCTTTGCTATATTAATCCAAGATCATCTTCATCTTCAGAGATTTCAGTTGTTTCTAACAAATACAAAAGAACTTTCAGAATTTCATTTTCCTTTCTCCCACCTCATCTAGCATGCATGCATACACACACATACACACACTTCCAATAATATCTCCTTTTCACATTTTGTTTGCTATTACTGTTTCAGATGTTTTGCTAGTAAGAATAACGTAGCCAATATTTACTGAATGCTTACTACATTATCAGTGTGCTAAAGCACGTTACATGCTTTGTCTCGTTTACTTCTCCCTCCAATAACTCACCTAAGCAGATATTATCAATTTCTCCCCTGCACACGAGGAAACTGAGGCCCGTCAAAGTTAAATAACTTGCTCCCACCCACATGAGTAGAGCAAAGATTTGAACCCAGTCCTTGATGGTTTGCAGAGCCACAGTTATTCCACTGTGCTCACACACGATTTCCAACCGAGGAAAGATAAACTACAAAAGAAGAAGGATTTCTCACTGGACTGTCCAGTGACACTTTTCCAGGGTGGGAGCACTGCTAGATCATACGTCATCTTTTCAAGTGCCTCCAAATACAGAGAGGCCTCAGGCTCTTGATTAGCCCCAGGCGCTTGATCAACACATAAGATTGTAGTTTAAGGGAAAACAGCCTTAATCTGTCCAGATGCTTTCTGAGAGAGAAGGCTTTATGAGAACTGAGGAAATATGCAGGGAAAACGGAGTGGGGCTTGCTAACAGCCTCCCTCTGGGGCCTGGGGCCTGTTCACAATGCCTCCAGCACTGGGAGCCACCTCCTTCCTACCTTACAGCTAGAACACTACTCTGCAGGAGCCCTGAGCGAAAGGGGATGGAACAGGGCACCAGCACCTTCACACCACAGGACACATTTTAATACGCATTCTTCAAATTTTTTAGTGATTAAGTGCTTTATCTTAAGGGCCCTGCTGGCTACACATACAAGTACTAAAAAATATGGAAACATTTCCACTTGCCAACCTTCAGGATGACCTTTAGAATGACCCCTCTGCAATAAGGAAAACAAGTACTTTCATCTGGCATCTGAGATCAAAGTTTTGAGTCTTCACTCTTAGTCTACACAGCACAAGCTGCCCCCGTTCTCAGGAAGAAAATAGATAGAGTATATGCATTGTGTGGACAGGAGGATGTGCAGAGCATAACCACTGGTTCTGTTATGAAGTCACCTGACTGGCAGGACGTGGCTTCTGTCTGCAGTGGGTGAAGGAGAATGGAGATGAGGGTGATGGGGAGGATGAGTCTACAACAGACAGGGAAACTGAGTCTCCAGGCTAGCCACTCACCCTCATTTCATCAACACACAATCAAACAGCACAGCTGGATTTGAAAACATTAGACATCTCAAATGTAATTAAGAACTTTGGACTGGCACAAATATGTAACATACACATTGCTTTGCAGATGCCTTTTTTGTCCTACAGGCTGGTGTCAACTTTAATGTGGAAGAAATCCATTTTCATACAAAAGTAACCAAGACTGACAGGAAATAGGAAGCCTACACCATTTATCTTCCATGAACTTAAAAAAAATCAGTTAATTGCTTTTCTAGGAAGCTATTTTGTAGAATCACAGCACTTTATGTTCTTATTTGTTGTATAAATAGTGATTTTAAAATGCCCATCATGAAAACACGATGATTAATCAATACATCTTAAACTATTTAATTACTTATATTAACAAATAAAATCTTGATCAACCAAAAATGGTTACTCTGTTTTTGAGGATGAACTCTCAACCACAAGGAAAACTCCTCATACACAGTCTATTCACGGAAATTAGAATTTAGGTGTTTCTTTCCTTATCACTAAGAAAGGGCAGTAGCCACTGGTTTCCTTCCTTCTCTGGCTTTTCAAATGCATTCTATTTCCAGCCATCAGAGCCCTCTGCAAGAGTAGTTTCAAATCACAGCTATTTATTAAATTAACAGCTAACAGAGACTAAACTGTATATGTTTTGGAATACCACTCCTGAAACTGTAATCTTGCCAAACAATTTCACAGCCTCTGAGACCCATACTTTGTCTCAATAGCATTGCATATTAGACTTTTCCATAATATTGTCTCATTTTTGCCTTGCCTACATCACCTAGCATCATTGTCAAATTCTATGAAGTTTGAGCCTAACATAAAGCACTCTTTTCAAATCTAAAATTATCATTTTAATAATAATTTATTATTGTTCTATGAGCCAAAGGCAGATACACCAGGCAGCTAATGACACAGATGCTTCAGGGCCTCCTGAATAGAGGTTTCTCCAAGGCCCCAGGGGGGGGATCTAACAATGTGCTAATATATGATTTTGGAAAAATTTCAAGTGCAAGATGTTTTCCTATTCTGTTTTTTCTAAAAAGGACCCCCAAAACACAAAACCTGTATCTGGCCCTCTAGGTAAATACTCCCCAACATCCGTATCTTGAATTACATGTTAAAGGCAAAATATTAATTTTGTGTTTCTGTGTGAAACAAAAAATAATTCACATCAACTGGAAATAACATTTAGTGTGCTCTACCCTAGAACATTCTAGAACACATGCTTCAATCATTTGTTAAGTCCCCTGACTCTCCATAACAGTAGTCACCCTTCCAAGTGGCACTCCAGGGAAGGCCCACTTAATGATGGGTGGCATCAAGAGTAAAAGACTTGGCTATAACAACAAAAATATGTTTTTCATTAAACACAAAACTGAGCTAAGAAAGGCCAGGCAGGAGGCAGGTGTATCAGTTAAGGAATTCCTTTGAGGCCTTTAGCTTCCACATCAAATTGCACTAAATTTTTCTATACTAATTACCTATTATAGAAGACTAAGAAATAATGAGAAATAACTTGCCGTGGCAGCAGATAGAGTGCAGGTGTTATAAGGGAAAGAATGAAGAATTTATAAGTATAAAATCAGGCAAAAGAGATTCATAAATTCTCAATTTTTAAAAATAATGTAGAATATTTTCTACTACAAGGATTATGAGAATAAGAGAAGTGTCCCAGGGCTAGAAAGATAATTTTAAATTTAGTTGGACTTTAAGTGACAGAAATTGCAAAGTATACGCTAAGTGCTGGCATTTAATTTATTCAATTCATGTAAATTTCTTGGAAGCAGAGATCACAGCTTAGATTTTTTTATAATGTCTCACATGACATTATATGTAACCATTGACTTGATTTTCTCATGAGGAACATACCTACACGAAGCTGCACTACTGGATCTGTACCTTCCCTGTCTTTGCCATTTTCCCCTAACACTTCCTTTTAGCTCCAAAATTCTTCACAACGTCATAGTCTTGCTCTACAGCTATCATCCTAAAAAAGTATAGTTGAGAAATACAAGCTCCCTTCAGGTCATTTCCTCTGTCAATTTCCCTAAAAAACACATTCTCTGCTTCACTGGAGATCAGCCAACTATTGAGAGGATATTTTCATACACGTGGTATCTGTGTAAGAAAAAATAGGCATGGATATTTTTTAAATTGTTTTATTCTCTCCAAAAAACAAAGGCAACTATTCCTTCAAAAGTAAAATCTGACAGGTTGATAAAATTCTTCAGTTTCTATGTTAAGAATATGGATTTTATTAAATTGCCCTGTAAAATGATATAGCTGCCAAAAGGTATTTCTTAATTTCTTGGAGTAAAAACAAACAAACAAAAAAACCCCTTTGAGTTTGAAGGTTGGGAAATGTAACTTACAAGTTACCACCCTGCTACTAACTGGAAAGAGCCATTTTGTTATCATGATAGTGGACTGATTAAACACAGTAGTGTTAACAAGATTCAAATTACCCTATTTTCCATAAAATGCAAAGCTTTCTGCTAAAGTAAAGCACTGTATATCCTACCACAAAAAAAATCCACCAATTATAACTTTGTACTATGAACAACAGTTCTTACCTCTTTCCTATCAATTCGTGATTGCGCTCTTTGAAATGTTCAGTATAGAATGCTGGGAAGAAGCAGGCTGACTGGTTCAATGTCATTACACACGGGGAAGTGAAACACTTCCTGTATCAAAGCTCTAATTACTGTCAGTCTGACTCTATCTCAGGCATTTCCCTCCTCCTGTGATTACCAAACACCAGTTTAATACGTCATTCCCAATCTGGGGTCCTGCAAGGGCATCCTGAAAGTGTCCTCATTATTAACAACACACCAAAACAACTAATGAAAACCATCTAGTTAATAAGCTGGATTGGTGATCAAACATGGCTTTTAACCAGAGCTTTGCCAACTCATTAGATCCCAAAATAAAGAAATTATTATGAAATAAATCTGAAGTTTCTTTGGTACATAAAAATCACTTTAGCAAGAAATCAATCTGGATTAAAATTACAAAGGGATTCCTGATGGCTGCAGTCACCTCTGTTCAAGGATAAACCACGCTTTTTTTTCTGGCCATTGCAGGTCATTTGATGACAATAACAAAAATTCATCAAAGGGCTTGATGAATTCAGTTTTGTAAGGTGGTATCTATGTGTATTTCCTACAAACTTTAAAAACATAAATTCTTGCAGAAGTTACATTTTTCTTCTATTATTTCCTAGTGAACACTTTCTGGGATCCATTATAAATGAATTATCAAAAAGATGTTACTGGTATATACATCATCTAATTTCCTCATAAGAACCTGTGTATCTCAAAGTTAAAAAAAAAGTCTTCTCCAATAGTAATGTGTTAATTTCTCAACTGGTGCATAATGCTTTCTGAGATGATAGCTCAAAAATGGTTAAGTTTAGCACTGTCAGATACTCAAAAAGATATGTTAAATCCTTTGCCTCATTTGGTTATTAAATCAAATTAAGATACAAAGACTATTCTGGCCACAATGTTACTCCATCTTTAAAAAAAAATATGCCAAAAAGAAAAAAAAATTGAACAGTTCTTAAGCACAACATTCTAGAACTCACATTTTATTTCAGTTAGTACACCATATCACAGCAAAAGAAAAACATGTGCAGTCATATTTCTTATTCATGTGCTCTTGACAACTGTCATCAATCAAGAATATGGTACGAAATGTGCTTCTCTAAAACAAAACTTCACTTTCTATCCAGATTTCTGTTCAAATTACTAGTCATGGCCTCTTTGCTATCTCTGTGACTATGTGATTTGTTTGTTTTGAATTCTAATATTCCATACATTCAATCTTCACATTTAAATAAAGTCAAAATGCAAACCAGGAGAATGTGAACTAAAAGGTTTCATTTTCTTCATATAACTTAAGATAATTTTTACAGGACACAGAGAGTCCTTACTGAATTAACACCAAGGAACCTGGATCTTAAATATTATTATATGGATGGGGCATCTGATACATTTGAATATTCACCATAATCAGCAATGAATCATTTAAAAAATACATTCAAAATCATTCTGAGGTTTACTTCATAAAGTCTGTCTTGGAACATTTCAAGACTGACCAAAATGTTAAATTTTTGAACTCTTTTACATAAAAAATTATCTTGCTTACATACTAAAAAATCATAGATTTTTAGAAATTTTTTGAAAATTTTATTTATTTTAGAGAGAGGGAGAAAGAGGGAAAGAAACATAGATGCACAAGAGGAACACTGATTGGCTGCCTCTCAAACACTCCCAGCCGGGGACCTGGCCCACAACCCAGGCATGTGCCTGACCAGGAGTCAAACTAGCGACCATTAGCTTTGTGGGACTGATGCCTGAACAACCAAGCTATACCAGTCAGAGCTAAAAATTACAGCTTTGAAGTACTTTTATTTTTAGTATCTAATATCTCCATCAACACTGGCTTATTTGCAAAATATCCCTTGAACAAAATTCAAGGAGATATTCCTTCCTGAACTAAATGAGACACACAACTATATTTGTTAGAATTTTAAAAGTTCTGACTATAATCAATTTTATATTTTTAGAAAGCATTATTTATGCGTACATCCTTCCTTATGGACTGCTACAATCCTACCACATGAAGTCAGTCACACACTGAAGTAAAGAAACATGAAAACTGAATTCACAACTGTGAGGTAGTCACACAGAACTACTCATGCATGTAAGTAGTAAGAAGAAAAGACTTACCTCTGCTTGTTTGGGGATACTGAACTTGGAAAGCTTGGCCTTGGCTCTGGTGGACTCTGGCTTGGTGGCCGGGACTCCCCTGTATGACGTGCAGTGCACGCTGGTTTCTGTGGAAGACTTAAGCTTCGGAGACTCATCAGGAGCCTGATCTTGGCCGTCCATTGGCCGCACATATGCGGTTGGTTTCTGTTGAACCAGGCTGGGTTTTGAAGCCAGGGATGGAGGAAAGTTCTGAACACAGTGTCCACTGCTGCTGTGCTTGGCTGGCATATTAGGTGGTCTTTCCTGGGTCTGAAGACCCACTTCTAGATTGCATACTTGTTTGGCCCGTGGCTGCTGCCTGCCAACACCATCTCCAAGCAAGGTCCTGAGAGAGCCCTGTTGTGCTGAGTTGAAAGAAGAAGAAGAAGAGGAAGGTGAGGATGAGGGGCTCGACACACAGTGGTTAGGTTTTTTATTATGGTTCTTTGGATTAGCAGATCTGTTCAAATCAATCAACCTGTGTCCACGCTTACTTGCTCTCTGCTGGCCATCAGGTGGCGGGTGCCCAGCCTTCTGCCAGCCCATGGTGCCCCTCTTACTCTGCTGCACAGGGACAGCTGCTGGTGTGGAAGATGCAGTGCTGCAAACAGATGAGGGCTGGGGCTGGGCTCTTGAATCTGCAACAAAATGTTCATCGATCTTGTTCACAGGAGCCTGAGGAACCCCAGGTTTGGGAACACCAACGAGATGGCTCTGATTAGATCTATCAGTTAAAAAGTCTTTCATTTCATCATAATTGCCTAAGGTATTCTGGATCCGGTTGGAGAGCTCATCCCCCTTGTTAGTCTGGAGAAAGAAAAACACACCCTGTTGTTAGAGACAACAGAAACATGGCAAATAATGGAGAGGTGCCTTCCTCAACCACAGAGCACTGGATTGTCACATACAGAATGCAAGCTGATGGATGAATCAAAATCGTCATCTCTGAAGATGTCTGGGAGCACTCTGCACTGCACCAGACCCAGAAAGCTGAGGGCCCTGGAGTAGCCAAAAAAGGCACCTGTCCTTGGGACTGTGTGGCAGCTGAGGAAATCACACACTGTACTAGTGCAACTTCATAAAATGGTCCAGATTAAGACTCTCCAGGAGTGTCTCCTTTTCTTTTTTGCAGTCCCATTTGGAGCTTTTCTTGAAAATTCAAATTTGGTTTAAATCGTTCTTTTTCCAATTTCTAAATATGTAATTATTCTTGTCAGAGTAATTGTGACAGGCAAGAGAAGGCAGAGCGAAGTTTAAAATGAATATGGGGCTAAATGTGCATGAAGCTTCAGGCCTAAGCAATACACAGCTCCAAGCAGCCTAAGCTAAGATACTAGTGAGATTTGGGATGATATTCCATTTTGAAAAAGTGGCTATATTTCTGGCCTTTCTGTAATGAAACCAATCCAAGTTTCTGTCTTATTAGCCCTATGAGATGACTCTGATACCAGCCTGATCAACATGTGACAGGTACAGATATATAACCCAACCTTTTTAAATAGTGTTTGCTTCCTAACACCTTAGAAAACATAACAAATGGCACTGACTTTGAAAATTAATGCAGAGATGAAGTCTATATTATTGATAAAAATTATAGCAAGTAACTCTCAATATTGACACCAACAATTGTCAGGGAAGGCCCCATTGTAAGTAGCTGGGTTGTCTTTCCTAGGCTGAATAGGAGGAAAACTAAGTGAAATTTGACTGGTCAACTCTTCTGGTCAAGACTGCTATTCTGGGGGTAAGAGGGACCAGTGAATGAGGAGTGAAGATGAACAACAGAAAGCCATTTACCTTGTAGGGTTCGCTGAAGAGGGAATAACTGGAATTAAATGTGCCATCATCCTGTTGAGTTTCCTGATTTCTCCTTTCTCGTTCTTTCCTCCGTAACACATTTCTATCTGGTTCATAGACACTGCATCAAGAGAAAGAAAAGAAAATAACCATACATACACACACATACGTAAATGAAAGGCTAAAGTCCTATCTCACATTCACCCAAGTGCAGAAGTCTGGTTCATGGACAAACGGTGATGATAACAAGAACATGGATCAGATTAAAACTGGTCTAACCAAGCAGTATGGACTTGGGTGTCTGATAATTACATTTTTTAGAAGGAAAAAAGTCCTCAGGACAAGTTCCAACCGGTATTAGACCTCTCTGCCTATTATGTGAAAGAGGAAATATCTAAGCAACTCTGACAGCAGAAGACTGAAAGTAATCTTAAGGCAGGCAGTAATTATTGCAATGTGTAAATAGAAATTATGAGCACATTTCCTCCTATGACATAGTCTTCGAACATTATATGGGAAAGCTGGGAAAGCTTCTGATCTTTCCTTTTTTTTTTTTTTTTTTTCATGACTGTGTTTCTGTAGTGATTCTTTCATTAACCAGCTCCCTAAAGAGCTGTTAAAACTGCATGCTGCAGTGGCTTTCACAGTTATGAGCCTTCTTCTGATCTCTGTTAATCAGTCAAGTCGTCAAACTAGAACTAAATCAATTCTTCCTTTTGATATATTTGACACTATCACTCCTCCTAACTATGAAAAATGTGCCAGAAGGAAGAGGTACAGGCAACGAAGGGAGAGAACGGAAATTGAATTATGGTATGTCATCAAGGAACTCGGCCTTTCGTTGGAGAAAATTAATATCTCTTCTCCTAAAATGCAATTATGAAGTGACCAGACACCAGATAACTGGGAGGACTAAGGAAGAAATAGTGTTCCTTCCCCCCATTAAGGAGAAAATAAAGAGCCTAATTCAACTAATGATAAGGAAGTGACCCGTTTAGTGAAAGAAGGAAACACTTTTTTTCAGCTCGGAGATAAATCTGGTCTCAGTGTAGACACGGAACTAACACGACCAATTACAAAGAACGTGTACATTCTTTGTAATGAACACTCAAAATGAGCACTGCCTTTGTTTCCTAGCAGAAGCATTTCATTTAAGTGACTTACTATCATTTTGCTTAGACCCCCTACCTGGTCCTTTGAGAGCAGATGCTTAAGCTGGGTTCTCTGACTGTGGTTCTACTGACTGTGGTTCTCCCCTCACCAGTGACATGAGGATGAAAACACCACATGCTGCATCTGCACCCCATTGTCTCCACTACAGAACAGGGATGTTTCATGGTGGTGGTGTAAGGTTTAAACATGAAGGTATTCTATAAAAAGGGCTTCCAAATGGCTTTTGGGGCCCAAATCCAATGTATTGCTATTAAATACTGTTAACAATGGAAGGGTCTGTGGATTCCAAGGAACTTTAGGAAATAATAAGGTTTTTTGCTTTATTTTGTTTTTAGCTGAATTGCTATCTTGAGTAAAAGAGAGAATGGAGAGAATATTTGTGTTACAAAACCATAGAGGGCACAAATAAAATAATCATAAAATAAATATTGCTTTTCCTCCTAGCTCTGCCCATTGGCCAGAACATACTTTAAATTCGCTGTCTCCTTGGCAAAGCTAAAAATGCTCCCAGCAAGGCTGTAAGAGCACCTAGTGCACTGCATTTAAATTTAAGAGTAGGGAATGTTAAAAAAAGAAAAAAGAAAAAGAACATGTAGTCTATTAGCATTTTAATCCATCCTTAGTACATTACCCAAAGTTATTAGATTTGGGAGTCCAACCAATGACCTTCATACAAAGAGAGACTGTGGCCGCAGCCTAACCAAGAGGCTCACGGTTCTCACACTGCCATCACAAAGAACTGTCTGGGTGGCTACGGTGACAGTTAAATGGCATAAGGGGGGCATAAGATGTAAATGACACTTTTATTCAAAAACAGGCTTCTAGTTCAGTGGAGGGAATACAACTGTCCTGCCCTCCTTGTGGATGTTCACAATATGAAACCCCAGCTTTCATGAACTTTCCATGGATTTCAAATGGAGACTTCTCTAAAGACACATGACTTGTGCTGTGGATGGACACAAAGTGGGCTTTCACTGAGAGAATTCCAGTTTCACTGTGAACTTGCTAACTTTTGGACCAATAGCAGCATGTGCAGTAAGAAAGAAAAAAAAAAAGCTTGCATTGCATGCATCATACTCCTTCCCCTCGCCAGAAGGTACGGCCACCTGTGAGGCACCCAGTGAGCCATGCCCAACTCCATGCGCAGAGACTCCCACAAACATGCTCCCTGTCCTCAGGTGGGTCAAGCCAACCAAACACATAAGTGATACATGACGTGGTCTTATGTAACATGGAGCAGGCAGGTGGTCATTTAGGGTGATGTTGGGCTTCCAAGAAGGCCCCCATGCCCAAAATAATACCTCCTGCATCGGCTGGCTGATGACTGAAATTCCACAACTAGAGAGTCATTCCTCTGGTTTAAGATGTCTTCTCCCCTGTAAGAAATGCAGAGACCACAAGAAGGGAAAACATTTAAACCTGATCAGTCCTTGTATCCTAGTGAGCATGAGCTTGTCTGCTTTTTTTGGCCCCAAGGGCAAGGAGGTGCAAAGGGGCTCCAAACAGGAGTTGTGACAAGAAAAGGAAGGGACAATGTGGAGTGTAGCAATGAAAACAAAACAAATTTATAAACCCCACCCAGTTTGCAACCTGGCTTATATGTTTAACACAAAGACATCTGGATAAAAATCAAAATCAATGAGGCAGATATCAGACTCACTGCATTTCCAGGGTCAGGAGTAAGGATAACTTCCAAACACGGAGAAGATGGAGGAGAGGAGGAAGTTCCTCCTCCTTAACAAAACTTGCTTCAATTCATTCCCCAATTCCTTCATTCCTTTAAGCTTGAAGATAACCAAAAGCACCCCAAGATGCAGGCCACTGCTAACTAAAGTTCTCTAATGAAGTCCTGCCTGCATACCTAGCCTACGGCTTCTAATACTGAAAAGGACTGAACACCCTCAGGACCACCTACACATAACATACTAGCAAAATGCACTGGCCATCTTTTATGGGACCACCCTGATGCTTGTGTCATGTACTGCCTTCCACACTATCAGGTGAAATCAAAATGACCAAAAATGACAATCATCCCCCTTCTCCAGATGAGACCAAAGGAAACTTAAGAAGAGGGGCAACACTTCTACAACACCTTCCTTTTCAGAGGAATCCTGTCCCCTTCCTTGGTACACATCTCTGTAGTCTCTATGAAGCATTCAGCTGTTCCCAGCCCACCCACACCTTATCCTTAACACAACCCCCATGTATCATGTCAGAACTAGGAAGCTAAAATGCCACCTGCTTAAAGCCAATGTCATTGTAAGGAAAAGTCTGTGCTTGCCATCCCCCATCTCTCCCCAGACATCTGAACTTAGATCTCTAGCAACACTAAATGTTTTGATTCATAAAGACAGTATCTTCTTAATAGCAAGTCCACCATTCCACTAATTACAAGTGAAATCTGTGCAGGTACTCAAAACCTGGAGAATGCCTTTCTCTTGATCTGTTGCCATTAAAACTCAGCTCCATTTCCTCCTCTGTCATTCAAGCAATGTGAGGACCATGCCATCTGCTTTAAAAGCAAAGGAACCTTTCCCATGACAGGCTGACAGGCCAGCTTCTCTGGAGACTGAGCTATAGAGAATTCTGAATCCTGGCATGCCAATACAAATATATATGCTAGACTCAATAAGAGCCTTGTGTTACGAGCTATGTTTCTTTGTTACTAGCAGATGGTAAAATTTCTATCATCTGCAAAGTTGTTCCTGATTTCTGTGAAAATTACAAGAACTAAACTTCTCAAATGTATGTCACCAAATGTATTCATTTATTTTGCATGAAAGTGGAGGCAGCCAACAGCTACATTATTTATTATGTATTGCAGATGTATAACATTCCAGAAAATGAAACTTTTTAACAAACTCCTTTTAAAAGACATTTATTTTTAGAATTAAAAAAAGCTGATAAATAAAAAATGCAGTAAACACTTTCTGATCCTTTCCCATTGATTTGTTTTTAATCTACAAATTGAGGTATTTTTTAGGGCTCAGGCAAAATCCAATTGTGCTGGTCAAATAGGAATAGATGTCCAAACACAATCTTATTGTCATTTCCAAAATTAACGTATTCTTTTTTTTAAAGATTTTATTTATTTATTTTTAGAGAGAGGGGAAGGAAAGGGGAGAGGGAGAGAAACATCAGTGTATGGTTGCCTCTCAGGTGCCCCCTATGCGCTCCCTACTGGGGACCTGGCCTGCAACCTAGGCACATGCCCTAGACTGGGAATCAAACCAGCGACCCTTTAGTTCACAGGAACGTGCTCAATCCACTGAGCCACACCAGCTAGAGCCAAAATTAATGTATGCTTAATCATATGTTAACAGTATGGAGCTAAATAACAGTAATACCTTTGAGCCTGATGGCTTCTCCCTTACACTGAGTTCTAAACATCTGTTCCTTCATTATCCTTACAATGTCCACTGAAGAAAGAGAGAGATAGTAAATATTGCTAGATTAACTTTTTTAAAGATCAGGAAACTTAGTATAAAAGTTTGATTGTTAAAATGATGTCATAAAGAAGACATCATGTAAAAGGAAAAGCAATATCCAAAGTTCTTTCTTCCTATCTTTCCAGGCAAGAGGAAGTGCCATGAGCCCAGCAGTGGCCCCACTTGCTACACCTTTAAGTCTATAAGCCCAGTGTTAATAAATAGTGATCATGAGCCCCACAGCAGCAAACAGGGCAAGCAAAACAAAGGGAAGCTATTCTTCACATAGAAAGAACTAAAAGGAGAATTCTGGGCTATTAAATTTTTTTTTATATTTCCAAAACAAAAGATAAAAATCAGTCTCTCTCCACTGCACACATACATGTAACATAGAAAACTGAAATAGAGGACAGATAAACAAAGAAATTATAGATTCTAACGTAAGCCAGATGATATCACCTTTTCCATAAAATCCGATCCACTCATCGGCCTGCTCCAATCTTTGCCCAAGTTGCCCTACCAGAGAGAAAAGTCTGGAGCTCATGCGGCCCTCCTCCAGCTGGCCCCAGGGTTGACCCAGCTGGCCCAGCTGGCCAGGAAGACGGCTCTTCTCGCTTCTGCACTGCTCCACACGCAGCATGTTTAGACCCGAACACTTTCTCTAAGCAATGTGAACTGGCCACGAAGGAGGCTTTCAGCCAAGGATAGCACCCTCTGACTAGAATCATCAAAGTGTTCTAGTCTTTAAAAAAAATTATCCTACCTACTGGTATATCTCCAGGCTAGGATCCAGGAACAAGTGAATTCAAGAAGAGAATGAACAACCTCTCACCTATTTTTGAAAAAAGTTATCATGATTTCCATGTTTAAAAAATATTGCCCTCTTCCAATAGCAAATAGAACTACAATTCACTTTAGTCCCAAAGCACTTCCTGAGTGCCAAGGTGTTAGATGCTAGGGAGACAATCGGGGCTGCTGCTGAGAAGCTGACAGTCTCACAGGGATGTCCAATCTGCAGCTCACGGGCCACATGCAGCTCAGGATGGCTATAAATTTGGTCCAACACAAAACTGTAAATTTACTTAAAACCTTTTTTTTTTGCTCATCAGCTTTCGTTGGTGTTTGTATATTTAATGTGTGGCCCCAAACAACTCTTCTTCCGGTGTGGCCCAGAGAGGCCAAAAGGTTGGACACCTTTGGAAGGGGGAGAATGGAGAGCAAGGTGACGGAGCTCATTCTGAGCAGAGAATGTTGACATCATGTGGTCAGGAGCACAGGGAATCAGGATTACTTCCTGCAAGGGATCACCTTTGAGCTGGGTCTTCAGAAAGGGGCAGATGGAGGAGAGGGAAGAGAAAAAGAAGAGCTTAAAGTTGCAGATACATAAATTACTATTAAGTGGCCTTTGAGAGTATTCAGAAGAGGTGACCCTTGCCCTCCCCATATCATCTTATTTCTTTAAACAGCATTTCCATTTTTCTGATTTGCTCCACCGCTAACACCTCACACTACGTAAGTTTATCTGATCCCTTTTTGAAAGCAGCTTTGGTGTGGAGTAAATTAGTGAAAAATCTTTACTTAAAATTTGCATCAGGCCTGTCCTTGAATAGCTTGATCACAGAGGAGACAATCTTTTCAGTCATGGAACACATACAGTCCTGGGACAACATGCTCACCCGTCTCCCCAGGGTGTGGGCTGGCAGCCACAGGGCAAACAGGAGGAAGAAGAGGCACTAAATGGAGAGGAGAAGAATGTTTCCCAGGAACTCTCCTGCTCTTTGGAGCAGCAATATGAGAACTGTATAATTAAAGAATTTAAACACTGCAAAGTTATAACAATTGCTTTAAATTTAATGAGTCAAACTAATTAACATCTCTTGTTATTTATAAAGCAAATGATAAAAGATACATTAATTCTTTTCTAAGTCAGAGAAAAGCAAAGCTGTTGAAGTCTATTTGCAAATCCTCTCTAGTCTACAAACAGAGCTGGTGGACTGAAAGAAAGGTGGTCAGGCAGAGAGAAGATGGTGCTGGAACCAGAGCTTAGAAAAGAGGCAAGTATCCTTCCAACTGGAGTCCTTCAGGGTCCTGAGTTGTTGTAGCCACAGTTTTGGTCAGGGTGGTGGTGGTGGTGATAGTGATGGTGAGGGCAATGATGGTAGTATGGTTGTGGTGGTGATGACGGAGGTGAAGATAGTGAGGGTGGTTATGGTGGTGGTGAAGTAGTGGTGATAATGTCAGTGAAGTTTGGTAGTGGTTAAAGACCTGCTGAGGAGTCAGAACAGGTCAACAGTGAATATAACAAACCCTTAAACCCAGAAGTACATCGCCATGCCTCTGCTCATTTACATCAGGCTTCTCCTTTTGAGTCAAATAATTCCATGCCTGTTTCCATGCCCATTCACTCTATTCTCCCCAATAGCATTACACCATTGCCTTATCATTAACTTTGTGTGACCCCCAATATTATTTCTACCATGGACATCTCAAAAAGGTCAGTCCAAACTTACTTGTCTCTGATGACCACAAAGGTTATCTCCATCTTAATCCAATCTGGAGACTGAGAGCATTTACAGATCTCTAGAGGCCTTAGGGCTGCTGATCTATTCTATGAGAATGGGAAAGGAATTGAAGGCGGTTTTTCCTACCCTCATTTCTCCCATACATACCACAGCTTTTGTGACATTCCGAAACAGAAGGGAGTCACAAAGTAATGAACACCCACACACAACTTTAGCCCACAAATATTCCAAAGAAAAACAGCCTTTTTCCACAATAATGCCACCTCCCCAGACCCATCAGACCCATATTAAATTTTGCTAGTAACAAAAACTTCCCTTTATTACTACATGCAGTCACTGTACAAAGCACTTTGCATGCATTATTTCATTCCCTAGTTTTCAGAACCCTAAGAGACACTATCCCCATCTACCAGCGACGAAGCCAGAGGCTCTGAAGTTAGTTAATATGTCCAAGTTCTGCACCCAGGGAGCTACAATACTGGGGTCTGAAGTCAGGCAGTCTGGCACCAGAGACCAAATTCTTGGACTCTGCTCCACTGGATCCCTGTGGAACTCACTCACTGACAGGTTTTGACAAATGGGAACCCCATCCTTTGTTAGTAGAGCAGCCAGAAAGCTGTTAATTTTCAGATCATGACAATTTCAGTTTATTCTTCTAAGACCTGCTAAGCATCCTTGGTTGATATACATTAACTTTAAGAATTCTTCTAAAACCTATAAAATGTAACTGGGATAAGCAATTCAAATGAGTCAGCACTAACAATTAACACTCAAGTCTCTGAATTCTGTAACACCATAGTAAATACATCTTACAATACAGCTAGCATGGACAAGCCGCTGCTGCAGAATGGTACAGGACACTTCTCAGTTCCTTACTGATCATTTACTGAGTCCCAGTCTCATTTTTAACTCGGTGGAAATGATGGCTGTTCCAAATCTCTCTTGTACATATGCTCCAGTGAGTTTTTAGACAGATGACAGATAAATGACAGCTTTGCACACCCAAGGGTTAAACACTGTTTCTGAAGGACCGGAAGTCTGAGTGCCATGAGAACAAGCGTTGGGTTCTAATGGAATTGTTCCATGAGAAATCAACTGCCAGGCTATATGACAAGCAGCTTTCAAAGAGGCTTTCCATATGGTATAAACAGCAGAAGTTAATTTAAGTTTCTTAACAGGACTCTTTTCCTTTACAATTTAAAAGCGCCTTGGAATGAAGCAATTCCTCTGACTTACCATCTCCTCCTTGGTAGAATATAGTGATGCAGCAGAGCCTCACAAAAGCAGTCACTTAATCCAGTGGGCCTCACCTGCAAAGTTCCTACTATGCTGTTTCAAAGAGTGCACTGCCAGACAGCAGCAGAGCAGGCATCAATCACAGGGTCCACAATGAGGGGGAGACTTACTCCTGGGACTTTCCATGTAAGAGCCAATAAATTACTTTTCTTCCACCCAATGCTCAGTTAAATTTCAGTATAATTTTACACCATCAGTTTCCAAACTTCAGCTCCTAGGAATTTTAAAACTGTATCAGGAAGGGTCCTGTTTCGTAGCAGCCTCTGTTTTAAGCATGGAGCCCTTCCATACAACCCCTGTGCGATCACTCAGAGTCAAGGAGGTGATTGCCTTAAGTCAGAGGACACAAAAGGGAGCTAAGTCAGTTGGGTCTGGCTCCTAAATACAAAAAGCACCAAGATTCCAAATGTTAGCCCTTAAAGAGTGGTTCTTGCTCTTCCTGCATCCAAGTCCTTAACTTCTTTTCTTCCCAGAACCACTTATAAGAAATGCACTATCTGGCTGAAATGGGATTTCTGAGAAGAGAGAGTCTACTTGGGCTACTGCCATCTGTTTAACTGAAATAGCATACCTATGAGGCACAGAACTAGCCCAAGGCTAGAATGAAAACAAAGAGCTAATTTTACGGGAAGGGGAGAATTAAAGGGAATATGAGGGAGGATTCCCCCCGAAAACAGAATTTATTCATATAAAGTTGTGTATTGATTATTACATATTTTAAACTTCAGCCACCTTCAAAGTACTCTCCATTTGATGCAATGCACCTATTGAGATATTTTTTCCACTGAACTTGTCAATTTTGACAGTTCTGAACTTGTCAATTTTGATGCCTTTTAGTGCTTCTACCATTTTTTGTTTCACCTCTTCCACATTGGCAAAACGTTTCCCTTTGAGGACATTTTCATCCAGAACAACAACAAAAAGCCACTCGGGCTGCGATTGGGTGGATAGGGAGGGGAGGAGATGGGCATCATGCCATTTTTGGTCAGAAACTGTGAACACGCAGCACAGTGTGGGCAGGTGTGCTTGTAAATTGCCCATTATGAAGTGGGAAATTGCGTTGAAAGAGTCTTCAAAAAAAATTCGCGGAAGCCAAATGCAACCTCTCACAGCAACACCAACTGATACACTGATACAGATGGGTTCCTAGAAAACTCACCTAGCAGGGGAAGCCTATACAACAAGGGGCCTGCCCTCCAGATGATAATGATTTTTTGGAGGGGTGGGTCCTCCGTCACAGGATAGTTTGGTATTAGGTAGTGTGATTCCTCCAATTTTTGTTTTTATTTCTCAAGATCACTGTTGCTATTCGGAGTCTTTAGTGTTCCATATAAATTTTCTGAATATTTGCTCCGTTCTGTGAAATAGGTCATTGGTATCTTGATAGGAATTGCACTGAATCTATAGATTGCTTTGGGTAGTATGGATATTTTAATGATGTTAATTCTTCCTATCCATGAACATGGTATATGCCTCTACTTATTTGTATCTTCTTCAGTTTCTTTCTTCAGGGTCTTATAATTTTCTGAGTACAGATCTTTTACATTTTTGGCTAAATAAAATATAATCCTAGATATTTTATTCTTTTTGAAGCAACTGTGAGTGGGTTTTCTTCATTTCCTTTTCTAGGAGTTCATTATTGGCATGTGAAAATGCAACTGATTTCTGGATATTACTTTTGTATCCTAGTAATTTCCTGAAATCATTTATCAGTTCTAGTAGTTTCTTGGTGGAATCTTTTGGGTTCTTTATATACAGTATCATGTCATTTGCAAATAATTACAATTTTAGTAGAAGACAAATAATGACTTCTTCCTTTCCAATTTGGATGCCTTTTATTTCTTCTTCTTGTCTTCTTGGTGCAGCTAGGACTTCCAGTACTATGTTGAATAAGACAGGTGGAAGTGGCATCCCTGTCTTGTTCCTGATCTTAAGGCGAACACTTTTATTTTTGCCCTTTGAGTATGATGCTGGTAGTGGGTTTGTCATATATGGTCTTTATTACATTGAGGTATGTTCCCTCTGTTACCACTATACTGAGATATTTTATCATAAATGGGAGCTGGATTTTATCAAATGCTTTTTCTGCATCTATTGATATGATCATGTGGTTTTTATCCTTCAGCTTGTTTATATGATGATTTGCAGATATTTATTGATTTGTGGATATTGTACCATCCTTGCATTCCTGGAATAAATTCCACTTGATCAAGAAATATGATCTTTTTGATATATTGCTGTATTCAGCTTGCTAATATTTTGTTGAAAATTTTAGCATCTATGTTTATCAGGGATATTGGCCTATATTTTCTTTCTTTTTTTGGGGGGAATATCTCTATCTGCAACTGGAATTAGCATAATGCTGGTTTAGGAGTCTTCCCTCTTCAAGAATTTTTTGGAATAGTTTGAGAATGAGAGTTGTTAGTTCTTCTCAGAATTTTCGGTAAAATTCACCTGTGAAGGTATTCGATCCAGGACTTTTGTATGTTGGGAGTTTTTTTTATTACTGCTTCAATTTCACTAGTTGTGATCATCCATACAGATCCTATGATTCTTCCTAATTTAGTTTTGGGAAATTGTGAATTTCCAGGAATTTACTGATTTTGCCCACGTTGACCAGTTTGTTGGCATATAGTTGTTCGTAGTATTTTCTTACTATCATTTGTATTTCTTTGGTGTCAGTTGTTACTTCTCTTTCATTTCTCATTTTATTTATTTAGGTCTTTTTTTTTTTCTTGATGAGTCTGGTTAAAGTTTTACCAATCAAAGAATCAGCTCTTGGTTTCACTGAATCTTTTGTATTGTTTTTTAGACTCTTTCATTTATTTCTCCTCTGATCTTTATTATTTCCCTTCTTATACTCACTTGGGCTTTGTTTGTTGTTCTTTTCTAGTTCCTTTAAATATAAATAGGCCTGTAATGCTGTGAATTTCCCTCCTAGGACTGCTCTCTCTGTGTCCCACAGATTTTGGGTTGTTGTATTCTCATTCTCATTCATTTCAAGGTATCTTTTGATTTCTTCTTTGATCTCACCGTCAACTCCTTCATTGTTTAATGATATGTTATTTAGCGTCCATGTCTTTGTGTATTCTTCAGTTTTCTTCTTGTGATTGATTTCTAGTTTCATAATACTTTTGTCACAGCAGATGCTTGATACTTTTTCAATCTTCTTAAATTTACTGAGACTTGTTTATGCCCTAACATGTTATCTATTCTAGAAAACAAAACAAAACATTCCATGTGCACTTGAAAAGAATGCATATTCTGCCGGTTTGGGATGAAATGCTCCAAAGATAGCCAGTAAATCCATTTGATTTCATGTGTCATTTAAGGCTGCTATCTCCTTGTTGACTTTCTGTCTGGAAGGTCTATCTATTGAACTCCATGGGATATAAAAACATCTACTATAATTGTCTCTGTCAATCTGTCCCTTTGTGTCCATCAAGACTTGCTTTACATATTTAGGTGCTCCTATGTTAGGTGTGTAAATGTTTACTAGAGTTATATCCTCTTGCTGGATTCCTCCCTCTATCATTATGTACTGTCCTTGTTTGTCTTTACTATAGTCTTGGTTTTAAAGTCTATTTTGTTAGATATAAATATTGCTACCCTAGCTTTTTTCCTTTCCATATGCATAAAATACCTTTTTACATCCCTTTACTTTTAGTCTATGTATATATTTTATTCCCAGGTGAGTCTCTTGAAGACAGCATTCATATGTATCTTGTTTTCTCATGCATTCAGCTACCGTATGTCTTTTGATTGGAGCATTTAGGCCATTTACATTTAAAGTGATTATTGATAGATATGTATTTATTGCTGTTTTATTTTTTAACTATTTCCTCTTTTTCCTTTTCCTTTTTCTTCTTAGTAAGCCCTTTAACATTTATTGCAATACTGGTTTGGTATTAACAAACTCCTTTACCTGTTTCTTCTCTGGAAAGCTCTTTACTTCTCCTTCAATTATAAATGATAGCCTTGTTAGGTAAAGTAGCCTTGGTTGTACATCCTTGCTTTTTATTACCTTGAATATTCCATGCCAATGCCTTCTGGCTTGAAATATTTCCGTTGAGAAGTCAGATGAAAGTCTAATGGGAGCACCCTTGTTGGCAAATAACTGCTTTTCTCTTGCAGCTTTTAAGATTCTCTCCTTGTCTTTAAGCTTTGTCATTTTAATTATGATGTGTCTTGGTGCAAACCTCTTTGGGTCTGCCTTGTTTGGGATTCTCTGTGCTTCCTGGACTTGTATGTCTTTTTCTTTCACCAGGTTAGGGAAGGTTTCAGTCATTACTTCTTCAGATAGCTTCTTGATCCCTTGCTCACTCTCTTCTCCACTGGTATTCCTATGATGCAGATGCTATTACACTTCATGTTCTCCCTAAGGTCTCTTAAACTATCCTCTTTTTATAAATTCATTTTTCTTTATGCTGCTCTGATTCAGTGTTTTTTTCTCTCATCTTCCAAATTGCTGATTCAATCCTATGCTTCATCTAACACACTGTTTATTTTTTCCAATGTATTTATTGCAGATATTGCATTCTTTATTTCTGACTGGTCCTTTTTAATGATTTCTATGTCTTTTTTTCATGCTGTTGAACATCCTTATAATCATAAGGATTATACTTTCTATCTGATAAATTGTTTGCTTCCATTTCATGTAGCTCCTCTTCTGGAGAATTCTCTCATTCTTTCATTTGGGACTTGTTTCTTTGTGTCCCCATTTTGGCTGCCTCTTTGTGTTTGTTTCTATGTATCAGGTAGATCTGCAAAGACTCTGGTTCAGACCAATGTCAAATGCTGCCTGTGACTGGCCTTGGGCAACCTGTGTAGCTATGAGTGATTCATATCTCGTGGCTCCTTCTGCTAGGCCTGGGTGTGCACTGAAAGAACCAAGCTGCATACCAGGACTGGTTTTTACCAACACCTGCCCCAGGGGAGGGTTAGCTAAAGTCTCAAAACACCCACAGATCCACCTCCACCTGCAGGCTGCTTGTTAGGATTACTTGAGCTGTGCTCTTCACCAGAGCTTAAGCACAACAAGGTGGAGAGAAAGGGATTCCTGCAGGTAAGGCTATTGCTTCCTTTCAGGCTGATGCCACATAGAGAGAAGTGCTGTGTCCAAGATAGATGGCATCTGCAGTATGATGAATGACTGAGCACAAGGTCCCTGGTGGCTGACCCTTAAGCTCTCTCCCGCAAAGCCACCAAATTCAGACTCTCCTTACGCAGCTCAAGTCCATCTGCTCTCCCTCTACCAGAGCCCAGGATAAGTGGCTGCAAACAAAATTTTGTGCATTGGTCTTTTAAGAGGGTAGATGTGTCTCCAGCAATCTCTCCCTGGCAGGCAGAAACCTCACTAATTTTCATGGCAAATGTTATGCTGGTGCCTTTCTGGTTCTGGTGCTCTAAGCTGAGGAGCCCAGCTTACAGTTTAGACCCCACACTTCTCACAGGGAACACATCTTGCAGCTGAGATATGCCTCCAGAACTTCAGCCCTATTATACCTCTGCATTTCCTACCAGTCTCAATGCAGTGATGTGGTTTCTTCTGTAAGTCCTTGGTTATAAGGTTTCCCTCCCTCTAGTCATAAAGCTGGCTACTCAAGATGACTTTTCTATAATTTAGTTGTAATTCCAGTTTGGTCCTTGGAGGAGGTTAGTGTAGCTTCCACCTACTCCACCACCATCTTCCATAATCACTTTTCTTATACCAATATCTGAATCCTCCATTAAACACCTAGTTCCACAAGAAGAGGGCCTAGGCCTACTTTCTGTACAATGACATTCCCAGCACCTAGAATACTGCCTGGCATAGAGTAGGCATTAAAAAATAATACTTTAAAAATATAGGCTAAGTGATTTTTTCTCCTTCCTTTTCAAAATTTAGCCAATACACATGCCACAATTTGAACAAACAGAATGAAATGCATTTGATCCTGGATCTTACTATGTCCTGCATGATTACAGAATAACAATGAGGATCACAATAATAGTAATATTGGACAACTGTCTGGTATGGGGCAGTTTGTAAAGAAAGCTTTATTTGTTATGTATTTCTAACAACAAACCTGTTACATAGCCTTTATTTATGCAAAACATAACATTTCAATAAAAGAACATGTAAATATAAAAATTAAATAAAATCTGTGTGCCATAAATATTCTTGTGCTCCTTTTACAAACACCTTTCATCAATGCAAAATTGGTCTTAGAAAATGTAAATGATTTGCCTAAACAACAATTATTAGAATCAGAATTCTATGTTCCAAGGTATTTCTAGATATTACAAACAAGTAGTTTTTAAAATAATACATTTTTATTAAAAATATTAAATAAACACTTACAGTGGCAGCTAGACATAAAAAATGTTCATGGCCCTGCTTCAACACAGAGACTCTTTAGGACACTAACTACCCATGGTGAAAACTCTGTAGTCAATACTTGACTTGAGGGAAAATGTTAAGAATTATGAATTATACGAACTCCATAGTTCTATAATTCATTCTGTACTAGTAACACTAAAGATGATTAATTCTAAATATCCACATACCACAGTGTCAGAACACCAACAGGTCCTCCTATCGCTGATGTATCACACTCAAGTCCCAATTTTAATCAGACATGGGATCTATCACAAAAGTATTTTATTTGATCCCTAGAACACTAGAAATATTATATTATGAGGTTGCCTACACATAATGACAAGTATCACAATGCTTTAACAAATGTTGTAAAGATGGCACTCGTTAAGTTTACTCTGACAACATATTTGCTTCATGTTATCTTAAAATGTCTTCATCCCCTCCTCCCCTTTTCCTTTCCTCTCTTCCTCCAACTCCTCTTTTTATGTTTCTCACATAAATACGCAATAGAGTAAATCCAATGCCAAAGGTAATACAGGCAGCTCTGTGATACTAAGACAAATTTATTAATGTGAAGAAAGCCTATGAAGAAGGCTCTTCTCTCTCAAAATGCTGTGCATAAAACAAAGACTTAAGTAATCTAGATTGGTAGGGTTGGGCAGTTAGTGTCACACAATATTGGGGGAGATAGGTGATATCTCACTTTGCTCCTCATCTTTGATTTCTGCAGGTTCATAATCAATTAGCCTTCTGCTGAGTGAGCAGGAAGATTCCATTCTGTGGGCTTCTGTCTTGAATTCCTGGCTTTCTGAGCCCTTTAGGTGCCTCCCCTGCCCTGGACTTTTAGAGCTCACAGCTCAGAATTAATTAGCTGAGAACAATTTCTGGCTCACAGTATGCACTCAGTTACCATTTGCTGAATGAATAGATGGATGGATGCACTCATAAATCACCAACCCCCTCCTTTCAACGAATTGCCAGTAAAGATAAACAATACTGTGAATAGATTTGTCTGGTCTTCTTGGGACAGTAAAGCACATGCTATGATACATAAAGCCCTTTTGGGTACATTCTGAAAGAAGTAGTCTCAAGGAGTTGATAAATTATTTTACCAAATAGATTTTTAATGATTTGCACAAGGAGAAATGGAAGTGGTCATGTTGTCCTTTTATAATTAAAAGTCTATATGCATTAACAGAAGATACTGTCATATCTCAGTGGGAAACATACTAGATAATTACTGAACTTGAAGATTTCCTGAATAAGAAGCAAATGATTTAGGGTCTCAACTTGGAATTACAGAAGAGGGAAGACATAGCAAATCATCCCACTGAAGAAGAAGAATATTTCCTACCACTGGACCCATAACTTCTAAGGACTTTCAAAGATACTAACACTGGGTCAGGAATGGGGAGCCCCAGGTAAGGTCCAGCCATAAACAAGCTGGGAGCCATTACTTGCCTCAGGCCCTCATCTCAAGCAGTATTATAAAACCAATCCATACATTGATCAGTGGTTGGTAAAAAGCAAATAAGGTCATGAATGAAGAAGTCTGAAACTGTTAAAGTGCTCTGCTAAGGTAAAACATTATTAATAACCTGATGAAAGCTGACTAAATATTCACAGTGCAGAAAGAAATACCATTCCTTACCACATCTCGGACAGGTGGTCTGAGTGAGCTGTCCTTAAAAATGACTCAGACCAAGGCATTTCTTATATAGGAATATGCAATTCATATTTAGGATTTCACTGCAGTATTATTTAAATTACAAAACAAAAACAAATATAAAGCCAATTAAATATCATACTTAGAAGACTGGTTAACATTTTACAGTACTTTACATGGCAGACCATGTAGCCTTGGATGGAGGGGAGCTAAGTGTATAGGCATAGAGACTATCCAACACATACTTGTATTTTAGGTGAAAAGAATGAGCTATATAAAAGCATGAATGATATCATGTCTTTTATGTAAAATAACATGTATGTTTATAGATCAGCCATTTTCAACCTTTTTCATCTCATGGCACATATAAACAAATCACTAAAATTCTATAGCACACCAAAAAATATATTTTTGCCTATCTGACAAAAACATTTTGATTCACATACAACAGAAGGCTATTGTTGTGTTGGCTGTTGCCACTTTTTTATTTGACATTCTAAGGGAAAAAGAGGTCAGTGCCCCTGACTAAATAATCAGGTATTGCACGTTTTAAGAATTCTTGCAGCACACCAGTTGAAAATCACTGTTATAGATATATGAAAGTTTAAAAATAGTTGTCTCTGAGGTAAATGATGGAGTGGCAGGGTTTGGAAGGAATTTATATTCTTCTGTCTTGCTTGGATGTTTTACAAGCACTTTTTTAATAAAAATCATTTATTTTTAAAATATTGACAGTATAAAGTTTTAAACTGTTCTTCCCCTTCTGAACCAACTATAAACATGAAAAATGTAAGGCAATGATTATTAAGTACAGCATGGGATTATGTGCTACACTGTACCGGGATCCTGGCTCTCCTACCAAGCCAGGCCTGTTTTGTCTGCTTCCCTCCTACCCCTCTCAGTCCCACTCCCAAGGACAAACTAATCTCTCCACAAACCTAAACTTAGACTTTAATCCAACCAAACTGCACACTAAGCAAGGACTTTCTGAATATCTCAGTAATTCCACTGAATTTAGGCATGCAAAAAAAATTGCCATATTCATCCTAATAGCATTTATAATTGCATTCTCTAGTACTGCATAATCCAGTTTCAGACAAATACTCTTCATGATTCCCAAGAATAACTCAGAAGACACCAGGTCATCTGATACCAGGGTCTAGGAATGTGTCCTTATGAACTCAAGTTGTCTGTTTCTTCTAAGAGGTACAGAACCTTAAGACTATAAACCTGGATACAGAGGCATCTGGAAATTTCAATTTATAGTGGAATAGCACTATATCTCAGAAAGGGTGTACTGAACTGCCAAGGCCCTCCAGGAACTATGAACTCGGCTCTCCTTGCTACAGATTTGTTATTATCCATTCCACACCCTGCCCATCCCCCTGTCCCAAATCTCTCCTATCTTCTAATTTCACCAGTGCTGTTGGGGTTTTGTATGGTACCAGTGCTCTCTTACCCAGTCAAATTTTATTTCCTCTTTGAGAAATACTATTGATTATATTTATTATTTTTCAAGTTAGTAAATAAAATTAGAATTTTGTATTAAAAAGAATTATTCTTCAGATTCCAATGTATATTTTCTTTGTTTCAAATATTTATATTTTAAGCAGTTCTCTCTGACAAGTATTTACAAGTCTTACAGAGCAAGGAAATTATCCTTAATAAATTCAAAACCATCAACATTAATATTAGGCACATTACATTTCCTTAATCATTAAAGGCTGTGACTATTAGCATCTCTTTATACTATGAAAATATTGGTAATTCTGCAACCTCAATGCGCCATTTACTATCCATGTCAATTGTTTTATCAGGCATAAATTCACCAGAGAAAGAATGATAAATATGCAAAAATTGCATAGCCTCAGTAATAATTAGAGAAATGCAAAGCAAATCAACATAAAACCATTGTTGCGTGCCCAATTGGAAAAGTTTATTTTTTTCTTAATGAACTGGAAAAATATTCTTCAATTCTGATAAGAGTTGGGTGACAATGGTATGTCCCACATGGCTGCAGGGAGTTAGATCAAATCAAAGTTCCTAAGAACAACTCTACATTTTGTAATACATATTCCAAACCATTGAAAAGGATCTTTCGCCTTGCTAATCTCTTCCTGGGAATCTGTCTAAAGCACAACATCACCACAATGATGAGCGTAGCATGTCAAAGGGAGACAGAAGCCAACTGAAAAAGCTTCCAATGACCAAAATGGAGAAATTTAAGCAATAAAATAAATAAAGTAGTATGAGATTATAATCCAAAGTATGAAGTAAATTCCCAAGAGTCCATACTGATAAAAAGAAATGGTTAAATAAATAAAGAGAGAGAGCAGATAAATCTCCCATGCAGAATAACTCCAAACAATTTCTGTGGATACTCCACCTTTAAGAGAGGTGAAGCTTAACTCCACACTCCTTGAGAACTACAGCTACATGCAAACACATTAGTGAGTCTCACAGACATAATATTGAATGAAAGAAGCAATCCACAGAAGAACTTTATAATTCTACCTGTACAATATACAAAAACAAGTAAACATAAACCAGAGTGCTGGAACTGAAGATGATGATTTTCTCTGAAGAGAAGAGAAAGGATAATGATGGAAAGGATAAAGAGATTTCTGAGATTCTGGCAATATTCTGTTAAATTTGATTTATGTTCCGTCAATGATCTAAACAACTCAATGGATTAAACTTGATCACTACTGCACATGAAGCATGAAACCAATTTCAGTTCAAAAAAACAAACAAATCCAGAAATTGATTTTGATGTAATGTAGGAATCAGTTTAATTTTCTTCCTTATCATCAGCCAAATGACCTGGCACTATTAGTTAAAAAGTGTGGTTTTCCCATTATTTTCCCAAATGTGGTTCTGTTCCTGGACTCTCTTTCCAATTCCAGTTATCTATTTCCCTACCCCTGTGCTAGCACTAATGTCTTAATTACTAAGTCTTTATAATAAAATCTTGATATCTAGTGGAATAAGTCCTACAACCTTATTCTTTTTTCATGATTGTCTCAGTATTTCTAATCTTATTTTTCATACATAATTTTGAAATCAACTTCTCAATTTCCACACAATTCTACATACAACTGTAGGGAGCTACTCTGGGGACAAGTATGCATGTCCTTGGATATGCCAGATCCGCATTTCCTCCTGTGGCAAATATGGAATCATGGAGAGAGAGTTTACCTTCTCCTGGGTCCCTGAGTGGAATCCATGTTCCAAGAGCATCCGTGCCCACCGACACATTATGAACACATAGCATCAGCAATAAATAAACCTTTATTATTTAAAAAAAATTCTATGGCACTAAAAATTCTATGGCCTTGGGGTAGTAGAAGGGGTTAGAAGAAAAAGATTAAAAATGAACTCTGGATTTATTTTAAATACCTGAGCCACAATCCCCTTATTGCATAAATACTGACACACACAAATACGGGACACATGAATTGGTATTTCTGTATGAAACGTCTGAGTTACTTGCAACTCTCTGAAATTAACTCAAGCCATTTACCAGATGGCAAATCCTGGAAATAAATTTAAAATATGCAAAAAAAATACTGTCTGATTTTTATATGAAACACAGAATACCTAAGTATAATTTCATATTTTAATTTTGAGAAGAGGAAACAATGTAGAATTTTTATTTCTTATATCGGCTTTGAATGATTATCAATTCTGACTTGCACAAAGGTCTATGTTTTGTAAACCAGTCAGTATTTTTCATTTATGATTTTTATTTGACAATAGAAGCCATATGGGCTAGGAATTCATTAGGATTAATAAAAATAAGAGATGCAAATTCTTATAATACAATGTGTCCTGGAACTTTTTAAGAACCTCTGCAACAGCCTTTTGTAAATCAAATTAAGATTTACTATATAATAAAATTATATAGTAATAACATACAACCTTTATCTAAAGTCACATGATTTTTCAACATTTATCCTTGCTACACTGCAGCATATAAATCATGCAAGAGAATTCTCATGATTCCTATTATATAGGACACAGATTTATTTTGATTTAATTCTTGATAAGAAGTGAATCAGTAACTTGTTTCTTTAGACTGACAAATCAATATCAAATGCTTGTTGGAAGACTGGGTGTCCCTCTAGTCATAAAAGCAGCTTTAGAAACTGAAATATTAGCACTGACAGAGGGATTGCTCTATTTGGTTTCCAAAGGCTTTCCTGTGTAACTTTATGCTTAGTTTTATGCCAAAGAGAATCAATTTCTTTACTCAACTTGTCAATTGGAAAACATTTAAAAACTGAGTTTATTGGAACATATAAAAGTACATTGTATAATAATATAAGATGAAATGGAAATATCAACTGGCACTACATATAAAATGTACACATAACAATAGAATTAACATAAATGTATAACAGAATTAACATATATATGAATATAGACTTACAAAAAATATATAAGTTAAAGTTGACAGAAATCAGTTGATCACATTTCTTCCCATCATCAGTGTTCAAATACACCAATCTCTTTTCAATTCAGAATTTTTTAAAAAATCATTAGAATAACCAGAAAAGTCCACAGAAACTTTGGTGGTTTGTTTTTTTTTAAATCTGCAAACACCAAATTTCCTAGCTGGACAACCAAGAAATATAGATGTCTGGATTTTGATCTAGTGCCAATAAAAAAGAGTCCCCAAAAGGCATATATTGGAAACCAAAGTAGAAAGCAACATAATACTTTGATCTAACTATTACCCAAGTTCCCTCATTCCATCCAGGTTCATTCAAGTTCACCATGCACAAAGTATTAAATGTCATCCATGTTCACTGCCTCATAAGTTTCTTTTATTTTTATGGATGAGTATTTTCAAGAATCAAGTCCTAGCTCTGAAAAGTGAAGTCTGACTAAGGAAAGGAATCAGATTCTTTCTTGTTCCAATGTCCATTCCCCTGGTGATCATCATGTCCCCTAACCTGAGCATCCCCAAGCTACCAGCAAGGCAATGCACTGCCCCACACCACCACGAACCATATATACCCGTGTACCAACATGGCTTTCTTCACTATGACTATGGCCAACCTCCTTCACGCAAATTTTAGTCTTCAGGCACTTGTGGAGTCACATCTATGCACAAGTAGAATATGCACTGAGGATGTTCAAATCAAGAGCCAATCTTTCTTTATACCAATTCTGTCAAAACAAGAATGCTTAGGAAGCATATTTCACCTACATTTCAGCACTCTGCATCAATCTATGCTAAAGTAACCCTCACTGAATGAGTCAACCTTTTTCCCTATCTAGGAACACTGTTAGTGTGCAAGGGACTCCCACGTATGAATGAACCATATTTACTCAACAGGAGTCATCAGACATATCAATTATGAATAAAAATGACTGCTGCAGAGTACATTGACTCTTCAGTGAACTAAAGATGGTAAAGTTTCTATAAATGAAGCAACCTTATCATTTTTAACCAGTTTCAGTGGAGAAGCTTCTGGGTACATATACTAGAAAGTACAATATAGTGGGAAGAGCACTACTTGGTCACAGGGTCAGCATTTTAGTTCCCAGCTCAGTCATTTATTTTAACATGAAGAGCAGGAACCTTCCTTTTCATCTATAGCAGTACCTAACACTGCTCAGACCTCAATGAGTATTTGTTCGATGGAAGAACAAGAAAGTATATTTTTGTGACCTTAGACTCCTAACATCTTTCAATATAAATTTCCAGATCTTTAAAAACAAGGACATAGTAATGTGTACATTCCTTCTACATTGGGTTGTTGTGACAAAGAAGTGAACTAATAGATACTGGTTATATCTATTTAAATAGTTATCTGTTAACCATAAAGTATTTACAAAGATAAGTTCTAAGTGAAGAAGCATTATTGCAATGGGGAAGTGGGGGGCGGGGGGCGTGGTAGCAACAAGGGCACTTCAAGGAACACGGCCTTCAAAGTCCAGATTTCTCCTCTGTGAACCTCTCGGCCTGCAAAAATATTCAATCCACTGAGAAAGGTAATTGATATGGTTCTTATCAAAATTGAAAGTGTGTGCCAGACTCTGAAAAAAAGAAGTGCTAAAGAAAACTTTTCAACTCTTCCCTGACAACGATCTCATTAACATGGACAGCACCAGCATTCTCACAATGCCCTAGGTTTGAAGGGCCTGACGTTTACCTGTCACATCCCATTCCTTCCATCCACTAACCCTGGAATGGCTCTAGGCCATTATTATCTTACCAACTTTTTAAAAACCTAACTTCATTATCATTGCAAATCCACTTTGGGGTTATGGGGTAAATAATAAAACATTTGGGAAAAATGTTTTATTATATCTAACATTTAAAATAAACTCCAACAGATTAAAGATAATTGTTTTAAAATGAAGCAACAAGAAGAAAGTATAGGAAAATATGTGATCTTGGAAGGGGCTGACATTCCTAATCATTAAAGCAATGAAAAAGAATGCAAAAAACTTTGATATATTTAACCATGTAAAAATTATACACTTCTATATATCATAAAATACCCACAAAGTTAAAAGATAAACTGGGGGAAGGATATGAAACATGTAACAAAAAAGATAATAGTCTGATTGTATATAAAGAGTTCTTAGAAATAAATAAAATTAATTTTAAAAATCAGATAAAACCCAGCTAGGAAGTCAGGCAGAAAAAGACAAATACTCTATGATTTCACTTGTATGTGGAATCACAAAAACAAAATAAGCAAGCAAACAGGACAAAAACAAACTCAAGAGTCACAGAGACCAAAAAGATGGTCACCAGAAGGGAAGGGGGGGATGAGTGAAAAAGATGAAGGGGAATATAGTCAATAATATTGTGATAAGTCTGCATGGTAATAGACAATTTCTAAAATCAGTGGGATGATCACACACTGTAAGGTATAAAAATGTCAAATCACTATATTGTATACTTGAAATTGATATAATTAATATAATATTATATACCAACTACACTTAATTTTTTAAAAAAACTGAGTTAGGACAAGAACAGTAAGTCACAAAAAAATAAAAATAAAAGAGATGAGGGAAAGATATAAAAATAACCAAATATGGGGAAGGGGCTCAGATTACCAGTAATTTTTAAAAAGAGAGAGCCAGAAATACCATTTTCCCCTACCAAATAAGCAAAGAGCTAAAAAAATATAATCTTCAATACTAACAACAGTGCAGGGTAGCAGGAGGTCTCATATGCTCCTGCTGATAGCAAAACAGGTCAAATGTTTCTGGAGGGAAATTAATTTGGCAGCATATCTAAAACTATATAAAGGCTTACATCCTCCAATCAGGAATTCTATTTTTAAGAATTTGTGCTAAAGGAATTATCAGTGACATGTGCCATGAATTCTATACAAGAATGTTCACCACAGCACATGGTACATTTATATAACTAAGTATTATGAATCTGTTTTCATGGTAAATGTAATGATATTTAATGATAAATGCACATAATATCAATGAAAATGCAAGATTCAAAACTATACAACAGGGTATGGTCCACATATGGGAGGAAGGTAAAATATGAAACCTCACATTTTATATGTATAGCTCCATGAGAAAATCAATGAGAGTATCCTCAACATCAACCTTGAGTGTTGCTGTGGTTTTTGGTTTTTAGTTGTTTGATTTGGGTTTCTGTAGACTTGGAAATGTCAGGAACAAAGGGAAGACTTTCAAAGTCAATGTTTCAAATTACAAAACTTTTGGCTTCATTTTTTCTTACCCCCAAAACACTCATCAAGTTATTGAGGAAAAAAGAAAAAGGGAGGAAAAGGCAAAGACAATACAGGAATCATTCTTCTGTAACAAAGCCACCTCATGGGGCCCTCCAGAGAACACAGGACACAGCCAAGCACCCATGGACACCTGGGTTGGGTGCTTGTATCTACCATACCCTGCTGCTTTCCTACCACATTAATGTACGTTCCTACTTTCACAAATTTCAGCCAAACACATCACCTGCACCCTTATTCTCTCCAGGATTCCGGTCTTCAGTATCAGTCAAGTTGACTTAAAGTTCCCTCAGATTGAAAACAATCTGGAGAGACCAAGATGCCCTGAAAACAATGCCCAAGTGTGTACACAGCAAAAAGAGAAAGGTTGCACACAGCAAAAGTATTTTACAGAAAGACCCAGAAAAGAGTAAACAATCTCAACCACTTTGAGGACTAACAGTACAAAGAGAGTTTTGATTTTATTGCTCAGGTATTTTATAAATATTGAAGAGAGCAAGTGAAAGACATCTCACAGCTTGCAGTTGGGGGCAAAGAGGCTGGGATCCAGTCCAAAATCTTCCCATGATTTCACCCATGACATATATATGCACTGAGAAGACTGCATTGGAACAAAGCATTCAAAGGATTTAACTTCTATGGGTCATGGAACTATGCCACATGTTTATTTTCCTCTTTACAGTTTTTCTACTTACGAATTTTTTGAAATTACTGTAATTTGCTTTTATAATGGGAAAAACTGTTATAACAGCGCTTACAGGTAAATGAAATACCACCTTCATTATGCCACTTTTCTGTTCACAAACCTATAATGGCTTCCTAGAAGCTATCCCATCAAATTCACAATTTTTCAAATATGTTCATACTTGATGTCCAGAACCATCCGCATGACAAAGAAGCTATTCCCTCACCTCCCATGATCTTCCTGCTTCCCTCTTTAGCTCTATCCAGGTGGGTCTCCTACACGGGTCTATAGTCTAGATATACAGGATCGCTCCCCAGTATTTTGTGCTCTTTTTGGTACCCATGCCTTTGTTAACCTTCTTACTTAGCTTGAAATTGTTCTGTCTCTTTTCCCCAGGTCCCACTGACTGTGGTCATGACTTAAAGGTCCCTCCTCTCCTCTAGGAAGCACACTGCTGCCTCCTCCTTGTTCCAGGCACCTTGGGTTCACATCCCTAAGATTCATTTTCACATCTCTCAGGAGACTGAGCGTTCTGAGGCAGGCACTCATCTTTGTCCTCCCTTGAACCTAGCATCAAAGGGGCACTGAATAAATGTTTGTTAAATTGAGTTTTCATCTTAACTTTTCTATTTCTCACAATGTTAAAGTGAGTTTTCATCTCAACCATTCTATTTCTTAAAAATAGCCATACATAGATTTATAAGAATAATTTAGCCTGGCAAGCATCTGCCTCAATACTACTGACCATTTAAAATCCATTGGCTGCCACACCATGCTCTCCAACTGGAACTGCATCTATCTCATGTCCCTCAGCCACCACCCTGTCTCCTGACCCTTGTCATTCTTTCACAGAAAGCTTCTCCTCCTCACCAAACTCTGCTGACTGCTCCCCCATGCTCTTCTGTCCTTACTTTCTCTGCCAAACCTTTCTAAACCTGTTGTCATTTGGACCCTGTTTGTTCAACGCTATTAAGTACTAAGATAATTGTTGCTTATAGTCTCCCCCATTAGACCATAATCTCCTTAAAGAAAGAAAATGTGACAAACAACTTGGAATTCTATTTGCCTTGAGTCCCTGGCACAGCCCTTCACACAGAGTCAGCTCTCTGCCCAGTGACACCAGCATTCCTTTGCTCCGACCAAGAGTCCAATCTAGCTAAGAGGCCATTATTTTACTAATTCAGCCACCATACATCACTGAGCTTCAAAAGTTCCAGATGGTTTTGGAGACCTCCCTCTCATCAGTAAGGGGCAAAGAGACAACACTATAATAGACCACTTTTCTACTCATTAGGAGTAAAAGATGATGTTCTACTTTTGCATTCTTATTGCTTACAGCAGAGGACCACCACAGGTGGTCCACAGGTAGTCTCATCAGGCCCCCGATGAAAGCAGAATGTTGAGGTGGTAGCTAAAACTAATGTCAACATGTCCAGGTCCGTGGCACTTGTCACCCAAGATCAATGCAGACCTGAGACTGTGAAGCACTTGCTTATTTATGTGATATTTAAAGGCTAACCTCTACTATAAAGGGTTTTCTCACGGACCACACAAGTGAAGGCAGTGTTAGAGAACATGGTTTCAGGGCTTTGGGAGGTATTGTTTTGTTGGACTGGCTGAGAAGTCAGCCTGAATGGTGATGGGACAGATCCCCTGAGAGGAGAGGACCCACTGGGCTGCATACGCAGAGGAGAACGAGGAGGTGGGACTAAAGGGTGAAACCTCAATCAGCTGGGAGTCAGACAGATTTAGGTTGTAACTGTAGTCTGTCACATACTGCAGCAAGTTTCTTAACCTCAATATGCTTTCCCTTTTATTAGGATTTATAAAGTAAAAAGTAGTGAGAGTTGTCATGAAATCTAAGAAATATAGGCATATAAGGAAAAATTTTTAAACCTTTCTTCCCTCTCCCTCTGTTACCATCCTGTCCAATCCAAACATCTTTCTGTGTCCCCAGTTCAACAGAATAATGCAAGAACTAAATCTTATAAAATTCTAAGCTATGAATTTTAAAACAGATACACTTCCATTTCAACACAAACAGCTCCTAATCCTGAAAAGAACTGTATCCTTCTTGATCACTTTGAACTTCCTAATAAACCACGGCAAAAGAAATCCTAAAACATTCTAGGTGAATATTTACTATCCATATGCCTCCCTCCTAACTGGAAAGACTTCAACTTGATTGACCTTGGCATTTAGCAATTTCTTCCTGCTACACGAAAGGCAGTGTGGAATGGCAGTATAAGTGCAATGCTTGATGTATGTACATCTGGAATGGGACCCAGTTCCACAACTTGCCAGACATCTAGCTCTCAAAAATTATCAGTGTCTTTATTTGTAAGGTGGGCATACTACACATCCTTTCTGTATTTTTTAACAAAGAAATTGCTCCTGCACTGTAAGATATTGTTCAAGTACAAAAAGCAAGATATATTGACACAATGAAAGGAAAACTGGTATGAATAACAAAATATTAAAATCTACAAGGTAGGTTCCGTAGAGGCTCTGAGTATTTGGCCCAAATACTACTAAATGTTATTACTGAGATTCATAAAAAGTAACAAACTCTCACAATTTAAAAACACATATGAATTACATTTGAATGTGGTAGGAGTGTTTTAGTGGTTGGTCCTCTTAAGAGTGGTGAAAGGATCTAAGTTACCAGTTGCAAACCTCTCAAAACCTTTATTTATTTTACTCCCTGGAGGTAAGTACACAGACTCAACGCCAGCTTTTCCAGCCAAGGACTTGTCTGATGGGGTCAGGGTGGCACTTGGGCTCACAGTCAGTCCAGTCAAATCCTCATCAGGGTAACAGCCTCCCTCTTCATCACCTTGAGAGTTAAGCCAACCCAGATCTCTCCCTGGATCTTCTGAAACAAAGTCAATGCAGAGCTAAAACCACGTGCAAAAAAAAAAAAAAAATCATCTCATGAGGATTAAAGTCCTGTGCGACTGATGGCTCTACCAGTGGCATGTCAGCAAAGAAGCTTGGTAACAGCCTCCTGAACTTACGGTATTTTCCAGTTCCACAAAAGTAGCAGATAGGTTCATAGAGAAACTATGAAATGGGTCTCACTGCAAAGGCATGGCTTTGATCACCCCTGAACTTCAGGGAGCAGGGTGTTTTTGAAATACACCCTGGAAAATACCTCACTCATAAGGAATGATTATCATAAATATGCTGGGCACTCTCAATGCTCATGTAAAAGTGTAATACAAAGCAAAATATTCTGTTAACCGTAAAAGAAGTGTCATGATTTTAATTCTGGAAGGCTAAGTCGACCAATCTTCCCTATTTTGTGTTCAGATGACAGGCAGACAGCTGAAGCTAGAGTTTATGCTTGTCCAATTAATCAGATAACCTCCATGCCATTTATCCTTGGAACTGGCATTAGAAAAGCCCCCAAATCCCCCCAAATGATATAAATTCCATGGTTTCCTAGTCATTAAATCCAAGTTGGCCTATGCTGATATGTCATATTTTGACATGTAGCCACAAGGGATACACAATCAAAATTAAGAGGCGACCTTAGCTAAAACTGACATGCCCCACTCCAATGAACACTTTATGCCACACACAGATAAAAATGTGTATCTTTTCCAAATGATGAATATTAAACTGTTAGAAACACAGAGATACAGAATTCATTTGTTCATTTTGTTTAAAATGTTTCCTTTGTCTTTTAACCCAATATATGAAAGGAGTGTTCACACCATAGCAAGGACACAGGCGATTATTATGTATAATTACATACAGAGTTCACTACTACTGTAATCATGGTATTTATTGAAGAAACCTGCAGTGCTAATAAAATCTTGTTCTTCTATTGCTTTAAACCCACCCATGGCTTCACTCTGCATTTAGAATAAACACCAAACTCCTTAGCATCGCCTCCAAAGCTCCAGCCATGCCCCCTGTCTAAGCCCACCTCATACAACCGCCACCTCACCCCACCACCTCCCAGCCCCTGGCCCTGCCCGCCATTGCTCGCTTGGCCCCTGCACACTGGCCTTCTTTCTCTGTTCTTTGTCCTGTGAATGAGCTAGGAGAAAGGCCCTTGTCCCTGCTGTTTCCTTTGTTTGAAAAGCTTTTCCCCAAGACCTTTGTGAGGCTAACTTCTCAGATCTTAGGTGAAATGTCTCCTTGTCAGTGGGGTTTCCCTGCCACCCTAATGAGTGCCACCCTCCACCTGTGATCACTCTCTATCTAGCCCCCTATGACCCATTTCACTTTCTCTACAGCACAAATATATTTCAGTCTGAAATGAGTCATTAGTTGATTATCTGGTCCAATAAAATATAAGCTCCAATAGGAAAGCTGTTTCCTTTCACTGCAGTGTCCAGAACTATGCCTGGCATATAGTAGGTTTTTGTTACATAAATGAAAGCTGAGCTAGAAGATGGAGCAAGTTACAGACATGGCGATACACACCCCTGAAGCTATCTAATGACTGAGAAACAAATGAACAAACAGCAGCCAAGAAACAAACAAAAAAACAAAGTAATCAAAGTTAGCTCAACATACCCACATGAATAAATTATTTAATAAAAGAAAGAAGGGTCACATGAAATATGAATGGCATGGGCTATAAAGGCTTTCTGAGGTTTGATAATGAGTAACTTGTATTTCTAACAGGGTGTTATGGACTGAATATTTCTCTCTCTCCCAAATCCGTATGTTAAAGTCCTAGCCCCCAATGCGATGGTGTTTGGGGCCTTCAGAAGGTATTTAGTTTTAGGTGAGGTGATGAGAATGGTGCCCCTATAAGAGGTTTAGTTCCCTTATAGGAAGAGGAAAAGAGACCAAACTTTCTCTCTCTCTGCCACATGGAGACCCAGCCAGAAGGCAGCCTCCTGCAAGCCAGAAAGAGACATCTCACTGGAAACCAAATCTGTCGACACCATGATCTTGGACTTCTAGCCTCCAGAACTTTAAGAATTAAATGGCTATCATGTAAGCCACCCAGACAATGGTAGATTTGTTATAGCAGCCTGAGCTCACCTGTGGTGTCTGGTTTGGCACTTACTGCCTGGAGCACCATAGTTGCTCAATAAATAACACTGAATTTCAAAATATTTAAAGAAAACTTAAAATTTTATTTTAGTTTTCTCAGTGAATAGTTTTCAAGACCACTTCTCTGTAATTCTTACTGAGGTTTCTCTCCAGCATAAAGCAGATCATGTGGATATTAAAATTAAAAATATCATCCATGAATACAGGTATGACACATTAGAACTTTCTTAAATAGGAAAAAAATTATTTTCAGCCTTACAAATTTCAAAGAGGCTTTGTAAGTACAAACAGACTTCAGCTTTTTCACATTCCTCATGCCCAGAATCTAGGACATTAAAATGCCAGGAACCCTTTCAATATCTAAACCATGTGATAAATGCAGAAGAAACTCTTGAATGACCAAGATAACTTCTGTGGAGCTGCCAAAGAGCCAGATGCTTCTTTCACAAGAATATCAATTTGACTTCGAAAAACCCTGGGGCCTCAGCCCCAAATAGGAAGGGCAGGTGGGATGACACAGTGTGCAATGCACATCCTCTGTCCCCTCAGCAAGCATCTTCTTCTGACAGCAACACTGTGTGACTCCCAGGCTTGGTGACATGTGCAGAACACAGGCTCTGCTGCACATAAGGATGGGAATTGGAAGGATTTGGTCCAGGGCCATGAAAATAAATTCTGTGCAATCACATGGGGAGATTGTGATATTGAAAAAGATGCAAAATAGCTTCATTGCACCTGAGATTTTTATTTTCAGAGAAATTGAACATAAAGGAAGGGAAAATAGAGCTGTATTCAAAAAAAAAAGTTTCAGGATGAAGAATACTAGAAAATAAAGCTTTTTTTTCAACCAATATGTACAACAAAGAGCAGTTTTGTTTACTATTGCCATATACCAAACTATCAACTGTGATCTTTGCCTTAATTACAAGCTTTTAAAAGGCCCTATTCATGTGCAGTCATTTTCACGCATTCCTGTAAAACTATGATTTGGCTAGAAATATTGAATTCAAAGGTTTTTGTAGTTGTGGTGGATAATTTTTGTTTTTATTTTTTATGAATGCCTAGACTGCATTTCTACATTTGCAGCTCCTCATGGAGTTCATCTGAGTTTAAATTTGCTGCCAAAATTATTTTTTCAGTATCTTCAACACTGCTTGTCCTCCTGAGAGTGTGCGCCCTGGGCCTTCATAATAGGCAGCTCGCACCTGAGCATCTCAGCTCTGGTAATTAGATCTCATGGCGACAGTTTCCTTCCCATCGACCACGAGGCCACGAGGGAACGCGTTTGGGAGCCGTGACTGTGGGAAGCCTTGCTGGCTCACCCTTCCTCGCCATCTCACCAATGACAGTCAGTGCCTGCAGCGCACATCCTCCACGCCCGCCCTCCCTCCACACCCAGCAGAATCGTATCTTGTGGATTACAGCTCGTAAACATTCACTTCCTGGCAGAAACGGTATCTATATATTCATAGGCAATTCCATGTTTTGAGTAAAACAGCTCTTTCTGTTTTCCTTTGCCCTTGCCCTCTAAGACACAAATACTGAGAATGGTACAATAAGATATTCTCCAGATGAAAATATGAGCTACCCCTTCCCTCTCTGTGGGTTAGCCTGCTGTCTGCTGGTTCACTGGCCGGTGGATGTGTAACACAGCATTTGGGTTTGGTTGATCTCTGAGACTGAGTTTGGAGGAAGTTGGTATGTTTCTGTCCCTTCAAAACTACTCTGCAGGTGTGCCAAAGAGGAAAAAGAAACAATATTGTCCACTCAGAGGCCCATCAACCCTTCCTTTCCCACTGCTGTCTTGCTGTCCAGTAAGCCAGACCAGCACAAGAAGCAGGGAAGCTAGCCTGAAGAGGCTGATAGGAACAAGGATGGGTAGCAGGGGTCATGGGGAGTGTCACGGGGCAGCAAGTACAAGATGGCAATCCGGTCTGGGAGAAACAGCCTCAGCCCAGAGGCTCCTGAGCACCTACGCTGCCTAAGCAGCCATCCTCATAAAACTAAGGGCTGACCCAGCATTGGTCTAAAAGGGCAGGAGCAGAAGGAGTAAGAAACCAGCCATAGCAAGGGGTCGGGAGGTTGGGGTGGCGGGGGGGGGGGGGGGGGGGGGGGGGGGGGGGGGGGGGGGGGGGGGGGGGGGGGGGGGGGGGGGGGGGGGGCGGAGAATGGGAGGAGGCAGAGGAATTGACTCCTTTCTTTAATCAAGTGCCAGAGAAGACTGTGAAATCACCTCAGAATAGCAAGCAATGATCTAAGAAGCAGCTGACTGTCAGCAGTTACCATACCAGCAGCAGTCACATTCTCATCAGTGTTCTCCTCCTGCCTCTAAGAAGCATAGGAAACAGCCAAGCAATTGCAAACTTCTTAGGAAGAACAGCTATCATTATGGAGTTCTCATGATCTGTCAGGCATTCAGCTAAGAACTGCTTTAAATCTTCCCTTTATGGGCACCAATAAATATTTACTCTTCTAGGAAATATAAATATATAAATATTATTTCTAACATCCTCTGCAATCCTGCTATGTTGGTGTATGAGTCAGGTTTCTCTGGAGAAACAAAACCAACAGGGTGTGTGTGTGTGTGTGTGTGTGTGTGCGCGCGCGTGTAGATTTGTATAGGAACTGGCTCCTGCAATTCGGGAGGCTGACAAGTCCCAGATCTGCAGGGTGAGACAACAGGCAGGAGACTCAGAGAGCCCACAGTGCAAAGCAAACGCTGCTGTATCTTGTCTCTCCAGTAAGACTGTAGGCTCCAGAACTCAGCGGATGCTGAGTCTTAGGACTTCTCCAAACATTACTGAGTGCCTTCGGCGTGCCAAACTTAGAAAGGGCACAGCACAGACCCTGTCCTCATAAGCCTTTTTATCCTTTACCTCTAGGTTAGACTACAAAATAACCTGAATAAAATAAACAGAAAGTTGAAAAACAAAAAACTAAAAAAAAATCCATAGTACATGTCCCTGACAATTTCTTTTTAAATTCAGTTAGAGTGACTAAAATCTTGCATTTTTTTTTTTTAAAAAAAGCCAACCAAAAGCTGTAAGCCAATGTTTATCAGTGCAACAATGCTTCAGTTCTTCATTCCATCATTAGAGTACTGATGAAATTCTCTGTAAGGAGGAGAGCATCATGTCCTTTGTGACAAATTAAGCTGCAAAGCTGTTTCCTCTGTTCTCTGGTTTCTCACTTATATTAATGAGCGCCATAAAAGAAAGCCTTTAAGATAATATTTATTTGCAGAAACAAACATCGATTCAAAGCACTTAGACGTGCATATGTGCACTGAGGGGAAACACTTAAAGGAATCCTAATATTTTATCGTGTCTTGGATGTTATTGCCGTGGTACCTACGTATCTCCACACTCAACCCACCCTCAGTATTTCATGTCTATTGTGTCCTTGACCAAAGCATTCTGGTGGCACACCTGCGTGTTACTCACAGCAATGACAGCAGTAAACATCACATTTTACCCTTTGCTGGAACTGCCTACAATCATGTAAACATGAACTATTTTAAGAAGAAATGCATCTCTGCTATTTACAATTTAACAAAGAAGAAGCCATGACGAATGTCATAAGCTATAAATAAAGACCCTTGCATGGCACTTACTCATCTCCAGGTTGAACAAATGCTAATTATGGGGAATTTGAAAATGAGACTTGTTAATGTCATTTTTAATTTAGCGTGTTACAGTATAAATGTTTTCCATTGAGTTAATTTACACCTGTTATCACAAGCTTCATTATTAGGTTTATAGTGAAGCAGCTCTCTCTGACTCTCAAATTTGCTTAAAATGGCAGAAACAATTACTAATTACAAGGGCATGTTTACTTTAATTATGTTTATTTCCTAGTCTAGTTTTATCTGTAATGGACTATGGAAGTGTATGATTTAATTAGTGAAACTCATTTATCACAAGCAATTTCTCAAATAAGCACTGCTTAAAAAATACAACAGGTTCGTTCAGAGTTTCATAAATTCCTTGATGATATTTCTACAGAATGAAACATCTATATTGAGATCTTTCACTCAGGAACTAAAAGCATTTTCCCACTTTTGTTTCAAATATTGTAATAATTACCAATAACAAGAATTCAACTCTGCAATTGTTAATGCAAAGTTTAAAATTTGGTGTACAAAATTTACAAATCTATAAACTCAAAATTTTAAAATCTGCATTCAAAATTAACAGGATATTATTTGATATTTATATTTACAAATTCCATTTAAAACTCTATTTAAAAATTTTAAAAAGCAAATTTATTTTTTTCATAAAACGGACATGCTTTTGTTTCTCCCTAAAGTCATGTCTCTGACACCCAAAGTACAATCGACTTTTTCCTAAATATGAGGGCACAGTAACCACCAATGCGATACAGGCATATCTCGGAGATATGCGAATCTGGGCCACCATGTCAAAATAAGTGTTGCAAAAAAGCAAGTCAGCCTTTTTGCTGGTGGAGGGTCTTGCCTCCAGTTTGTAAAAAATGCAACACCTGGGAAGCACAATAGAAAAGAGGCACAATAAAATGAGACATGCCTGTAATTGATTCAGGTAAAGATTACCAATAGACATTAAAACTCCTACAAAAGATTGCTGGAGAATGGGATATTCACCTGTCTCAAACATAGAAAAGTACCTCTAGAGTAGAAAAATCTAGGGGATACCACTTAACCACATAACTAAATCCAACACCACCACAAACAGGACGGACCGGCTTCATGTGCTCCCTGAGGAGCAGCGTGGGGAAGGCAACTCTCCCTAGGTGGCATTCTAAAACAATCGGATAGATACAGACAGCAGGACTCTCCACAAAAAAAAGTCTGGACTTTTCAGAATGGTCACTGTCACAAAACACTTTGAAACAGCTGAGGGACTATTCTAGAATAAAGAGAGACAAAAGAGATGTGCCAACTAAATAAATACCATATGTGTTTCTTGACTGGATCTGGGATTTAAAAAAATAACAAACCCTACAATTATTGAGACAACTGGGGAAATTTCATTTTCCTGATGTTTTAATGATAACAGATTGAGAGATCACTGGGGACAAAAGTGGTGAAACCAAAGCTGTCTTACTTCGGGCACATCATGAAAACATGGGGTTCTATGGAGAAAAATAATAGTACTGGGAAAAACAGAAAGCACCAGGAAAAGAGGAAGACCCAGTGTGGGATGGACTGATACCATAAAAGAAGCCATAAGCATGAGTCTACAAGAGTGAGCAGGGCTGTTGAGGACGGGACACTGTGGATATCAGTCATTCACGGTGTCACCAAGAGTCAGAGCCAACTAGCCAGCACATAACACAAGAGAATGAACTAATTCTTAGAAGATACACCTGAAATGTTTAGGGATGAATTGTCATGATCTGCAACATTATTTTAAATATTCAGAAAACAGTCAGAGCTATGAAGCAAGTGTAGAAAAATGGCTGAAAAATGGGGTAAAGAGCATTTTTCAAGTTCATTACACTCTTGTTTCAACTTCTCTATAAGCTTGAAATCAAGAGTTGAGAAAATATAAGTAGTCCAGCGGGCAGAGTGGGAGGAAGGCCAAGTCAGGTATACTCTACACTACTTTCACACAGACTTTCAAGAAATGTTACTGCACTACTCCGAATTTCAGCTTCTTAGCATGATGATTAAACCCATTAAAATGACAGAATTACACTTGGAACTCTCAGTATATTGACTCACAACATTCCTGTGAAGCACATTCTAGTCACCTTACATTTTTAGGCCTCAGAAAGAATCCACCCACGTAGCAGATAAGATGTTTCTCATAAAGACTCATGCACCCCACCAGCCTGGCTGAGTTCTAGTACTTGGTTTTGTTAGAGAAGATGTATCTATAGGTTGTGTTTTGTTTAATTTTAAGATCTTACTTACTTACTTACAGTGTAAGTTCCATGATACTATACTTTTATAAACACACATTCTTAGCAAAGTAGTAAAGACTGGTACATGTAAGATTTTGCCCAACCAAGAGAAATTCCCAAGAACCAAAAGGGCAGAGTATCCCCCACTCATCTCCAGGCAGCCCCCATGCTGTTCCTACAAATGCATATAGGCTGGACCACACTCACTAACTCCCACACAGCAGGTGATGCCGACAATCTCTTCTGGGAGTGGGGCTGAGGGCATGTCTGCTGCACTTTAATTAATGTAGACTGATGGACAGTGACATTGAAGGAAGAGTGTGACATTCCAGGGTCTGTCTCTAATCCTCCCCTATCTAGACAGAAGTGCACAACAGGCTCTTTGCTACACCCTGAGAACTGCCACTGAGCTTTCTGGTAACAATGGCATTTCAGGAATGCTGGGTATGTTATCTTTTAACTTGATTTTTGATTTCTGCTCACAGCATAGTCTGTCTTTTCTAACTCCAACAGTCATTCTGGTAGTCTTCTTTAAATATGGTTATGCTACTGGGTAGGGTAGTTAACAAGCCACTTTGTTTATCATCTGCTCACTGTCCCCCAGACCCACATTTTTAACCTGCAGGTTAAATCAGGCCTAGGGAAGCTTAAAGATGTTTCTGGAAAGAAACATTCAAAGTGAAGAAAATTCACTTCTGGAAAGAAAATTCAAACTGAGCCAATGTAATGCGTCTTAGGAAGGTGCAGAGGGCTGCTAGCAAGACTAGTTAAAACTAGTTAAGTTCAAGATGATAGCATAGGTAAATGCAGTACTCAAATCCTCCCACAACTACATCAAAATTACAACTGAACTACAGAACAACCATCATTCAGAACCACATGAAGTCTAACTTAACAGAAGTCCTACAATTAAGGATGGACAGAAAAAGCCACATCAAGACTGGTAGGAGGGGCAGAAATGCATATCAGGCTGGTCCCACACCCACATGTGGTGGATAAAAATCAGGAGAGATTATGAGGTTATGGAGGTCCTCCTTGAGGAGTGAGAGGTCCCAGCCCCATACCAGGACCCCAGCCCAGGGTTCCAGTGCTAGGAAGAGAAGTTCCCATAACTCAGACTATATAAACCAACAGGGACTGTGGCTAAGAAAGAAAGTTCCTCATAAAGGGCCTGCAAACAGACTTACTATGACTCACTCCCTCTGAGTTCCAGCACTGGGATAGCCCTCCCAAGGCACCACGTACGTACAAGAAGGAACTGAATTGTCTGACATCAGGGCAAAAGCTGGAGGGGCTGCTTTCTCCCAGAGAGAAATGCTGGAAGAGGCCACTGTTCCTATTCTGAGCCATCTCCCCCCCACCACCCAGAGCTGTCAAATTGGCGCCATATCTAGCTAACTATCTAGCACACCTGGCTAACACTGTTGCCCCACCCTGGTGACTCCCTGATATCCCATCCCATCCAACTTGTGGGCCCACCCAAGCTAGTTCCAGTGCCTTTTCCATACTAACAGCCTGTCTTGGCTCATGCTTCAGACTTTCCTAAAATCTCTCAAACAAGCAGCATCTGGCCTCAGTGTTCCCTATACCTCTCATTAAGTGGCCCCAGGCTTAGAAATAGTGGCAGCCAGCCTTGGTTCATAGCTCAGCCTTTCCTGGGCACCTCCAAGCCCAACATAAGTAGCAGTGTCTACTCACCCTCAGCTGCAGATCACTTTGCAGCTCAAGCCAGGTGGCTTGAGGCAGTCACAGGTGGTAGCTGACTTTGGCTTGCAACCTCCCAGGAGGCCCCCAGAGCCACCTCCACAAGCAACACACTCAAGAGGAGGGCTCAGTGGGTATCAGAGCCCTGCTGAAGTAAGTCCTGCTCCATGGGGTCAGGCCCAGCACAGCTGATCCTCCACAGTGGTCATGGTCACAGCCAGTCCTTGCAGCTATTCAGCCTGGGGATAAATCCCTCCCATTGATGTGCCAACAATAATCAAAGCTCAACTACAACAGAAGGTAGTACACAACCCACACAGGGCGTGGGTGCAGCTGGAGCACTCAGCTTGGGTGATGGGAGGCTGTACCATGGAGCCCTACAGGACACCTACTACCTAAGGTCACTATACTAAGCCCAGCAGATGCAGCAGCTCCGCCTAACACATAGGAATCTCCTGCCAAAAGGAGGAGACAAAGAAACATGTCTAAAATGAAAGAACAGAACAAAACTCCAGAAAAAAAAAACTAAACAAAATGGAGATAAACAATCTATCAGATGCAGAGTTCTAAACATTGGTTATAAGGATCCTCAGTGATCTCAATGAGAACATCAACAAAGAGGAAACAAAAACAGAATTAGAAAACATAAAAATAGAACCAGTCAAAAATGAGGAATATACTAACTGAAATGGAGACTATATTACAGGGAATCAACAGTGGAGTAGATGAGGCAGAGGTTCAAATCAGAGATTTTGAAGGTAAGAAACCAGAAAACACCCAATCAGGACAGCAAAAAGAAGAAATAATCCAAAAAAAATTAAGCGAGTATAAGAAGTCTCTGAGACAACTTCAAGTGTACCAACATTTGCATCATGTGGTTGCCAGAAGGAGAAGAGAGAGTGAAGAATTGAAAACCTGTATTTAAAAAAATGACAGAAAATCTGCCTGACCTGGTGAAGGAAACAGATATACAATACCAGGAAGCTCAGAGAGTCCCAAACAAGTTGAGTTCAATGAGGCCCACACCAAGACACATCATAATTAAAATGGCAAAGATTAAAGACAGAAAGAGAGAGTCTTAAAAGCAGCAAGAGAAAAGCAGTTATCTACAAGGGAGCTCCCCTAAGACTGTCAGCTGATTTCTCAACAGAAACTTTGCAGGAGGGACTGGCAAGAAATATCTGAAGTTATGAAAAGCAAGGGCCTACAACCAAGATTACCCCAGCAATGTTACCATTTAGAATCTAAAGATATCTGATAAAGACCTTCCCAAACAAGAAAAAGCTGAAGGAGCTCATCAATACCAAACCAGTATTACAACAAATGTTAAAAGGTCTTCCTTAAGATGGGAGAAGAGTTGGGGGAATGGGGGAAGAGGTGATGGGACTGTGAAGTACAAATTGGCTGCTAAAGAATAGTCATGGGGTCCATGTGTCTTTGGGACCTGTCAACTCTGGCAGTCTCCCCTCCCAGCCATGGAAGAGTATATTCTTTTTTCCTGACAAAGCTTTCACCATTTAATTGGTATCAGATTCTGATTTGTGCAAGTAACATTCTTCACGGGAAAAAAAAAAAAAAAGAATAGTCATGGGGATGTAAAGTGCAGCACAGGGAATATAGTCAATAATATTGTAATAACTATGTATGGTATCAGATGGGTACTAGAATTATCAGGATGATAACTCAGTAAGATATATAATGTCTAATTACTGGGCTATACACCTGAAACTAATATAATATTGCATGTCAACTGTAATTAAAAAATAAAAAAATATTTAAAGTCAAAAGAAGACTAGTTAAGAGCTCATTAAGATCAGGGTAGCTGATCCGTGGATAAATCAGCAGCTCGACAGCTTTTAACAACAGTCTTCACACATACTGTGCTTGCATGTTCTGAAACTAATAATAGATCTTCTACTTCTAGAAAGGGGAAGAATTAGGATGAGGCAAAGCTTGTTAGGAGAAACAAGAGAGGCTAGTAGTGAACCTGATGAGGCAGTACCACCCTCTGTCATGCTGTAAAAAGTTAAAAGGAAAAAACTAACATGGCTCACATTTCTTATCTGCCATTCATAAAGAGTCGAAATTAAAACCCAGGGAGCTTCAGAGGTGTAGCTGATTTGTGTATGTCTCTCCATGTGTGCACCTCCAAGTTCATACTTGTACAACACTGTATCTGTGTTTCAAGATTGGACACCGGATAAGGAGAGGTTGCTGAAGCAGGATAAATTTCAGCAAAATGTAACCTTCGCCTTAGAAACCAGGAACCAAAGTAATTAGATTACAATCTTTCCAACACTGTGGGAGAGATTTGATCAATTAGAGCCAAGATCAGTTACATTATTTGGTTTACCTAAGTAATGGACCCTTAAATGCAATCAATACCTCTCCAGGCTGTGAGTCCTCAAGACCTGAGATGCATTCAACAAAAAACACAAATGGATTTTCAAAGGGCCCTGGGATGCTCAATCACAGAAGGGGACTGGAGTAGGGGCAGCAGGGAAAACAGACTTTTGAGCTTACTGTACGGAATCTTCGTTCCTTCTTGGTGTGCTACTGTCATGTTTGTTTGGCTGTTCACATATGAATTAAATTTATTTTACCGAAGAGCCAAGCTAGGGATAAGCTACCATGCCACGCAGTTTCTTTTTCAAGTTTATGAATTAAAATTATTTTGATAGGGGAAAGAATAAGATTAAGATTTCTATTTATGGTTTAAGAAATTGACAAAACTTAAGTAAATTGTAAAGTTATAAAAAAAATGGCAGAAGTAGCTTGGAATCAGCTAACTCCCCACCCCTTCACCTCTTATCCATAAGAGAATTTAGGAAAGGGCAATGAGGGTGTCCTGCTCAGTTTGTTGGGTAGCTACCCAGAGCTGCCTTCTAGGACTATTCTTGCTTAGCATGTATTCATAAGAGCCCCATGTTAACACCAAACTCGCCTACCCATCTGACCCTACCCTATTCTAAGTGCAGGAGCTGGATTTAGAGATTGCCATTCAACTTGGTGGATCCTTTTTCCAATTTATACAGTTTAGAGCTTAATGATAATGCATTTGTAAATCGAGACACAAAACTCCTCAGCATTTGCAATCCATTCACTATCACCCTAAATTATGTCTCCTGGAGGGCAGAATGGGAACAGTGCACCTGTGATGTTTGCTCCAGCAGCCTCTCATGGTTTGCTCTCACATGGGCACCTGCAACATGCACGCCTCTCATCAGTGATTTGTTGAACACACTTGTAATAATTAGAAAGTTAACAACTAATTCCTGCCTTCCCGAAGAGCAGGGCTTCTCTTAAAGGGTGTGAGGAAATGTGACAGGAGGGAAATGGAAAGGAGGAAATTTACACTGAGAGGCTCTTCTGCATAGCTTTTAAGTTTCTGTGCAATGATGAAGAGAAGCTGAGGTAATCTAAAACAACAGGTAATCAAAAAGGCATTGATATTTACCTTTTCTCATCAATTATCTTCCTCTTAGCAGCAGCTGAGAAATTATGTTTTACTCAAAAGTCAGCCTGTTGACTTTATTTATACAACACCTGAAGTGTGCTGGGTGTCAACAGGTTAGCCACCACAGAATTTCAAATTCTGCTGTTTGACAGTAACAGAGAGTTGACTCTGCGAGAATTATGTTAGAAGCTGTATCATTTTCAAACCATTTCTCCCATGATGAAGAAAAGGCATCTGGAGCTCAGACTTCTCACCTGTGGAGTGGGGATAATAATGTGTAACTTCCACTGATATCTTTGGACCAGGAAAAATAAGGTATGTGAGACAGTCTTTGACACGGGGTAGGTGCTTAGCCTGCCACCATGGTTGTCAGGAGCAGTACCAGAAAGAAAGAGCTAACCTTTGAGTGCCTTGCATCTATTTGGCCAAATCATCTTCTGGTTCAACAAGACCAGGCCACATGCTGAAAACATAGGGGCTCCCCCTGTGGGGCTGATGGTGACCTTCATTCAATTAATTATGCATACCAGCATGAATCCTGTGTAAAGATCCCTCTTCCTCATCCCCTTGACAGCATTAAAAGATTAACTGGCATTTGGTGCTCCTTGAAGAGGCATAAAGGGTGTTTATGTAGAAAATCCAAGTACAGAAACCTATGGCTGTCAACTGGGTGCACACTGAGCCCCTCTATATCCAGGTGATGAACCAGCTCCTCAAACTACACTTTCCAGTGGCTGTAGTTCTTTGTCCTAGTTAAGGTTTCTCATTCCTAGGCAATACTTCATCCCTTCTTTTTTTTTTTTTTTTTTTTTTTTTTCCAGCAGGGTCCATCTAATCCTGGGAACTGGAGAGAATCCTATATAGGTCATTAGCATACCCTCTGCATCTACTCAACAGTCTGGCAGGAAGAGCTCTAGGAGACCCAAATCCTAGAGCTACCTCTCCCACTGGGGCATGCAGGGCAATTCAGGTCTCCTGAGACTGTTTTCTTATCCACAAAATGAGGATGTTGCGTTAGACAGTCACAGTAATGGTTAATTTTATGTCAACCAGGCTAGGCCACAGGGTGTCCAGACATCTGATCAAACATTATTCTGGGTGTGTCCATGAGGGTGTTCCTGGATTGAGTTAACAGTTGAATCACTGGCCTGAACAAAGCAGAGTACCCTCCCCAACACGAATGGGCCTCATCCAATCCTATGAAGGCTTGGATAGAACAAAAGGCTGACCTCCCCCACGAAAGGAGAATTCTTTCACTCAATTGCCTTCAAACTGGGACATGAACTAGGACATTCAATTGCCCTCAGACTTGAACTAAAACATCGACTCTTCCTGTGTTTTAAGCCTACATACCTTAAGACTGGTACTTACACCATTAGTTCTCCTTGCTCACAGGCCTTAGAACTCAGACTGGAACTTCCATCATTGGCTCTTCTGCCTCTCCAGTTTGCCAATTGACCCTGTAGATCTTGGGATTTGCTGACCTCCATATCATGGGTGCTAATTCCTTACAATAAATCTCTTTGTATATACACACATGCACACATACCCAATTAGTTTCGTTTCTCTGGAAAACCTGATACAACAATCACCAGATATTTTCCAACTCTAACTTCTGCCAAACAGTCATCCAATCTGTGCTTGAACACCCCCAGAGACAAAACTTCCCAGCCTCCCATGCAGCTTATCTTGTTTTAAAGAGGGGGCAGGGGGTGGGGATGGTGAGTAGGGGAGGGGGTACAGTCTTGGCTGGAGTAGCTCAGCTGGTTGGAGCATTGTCCTATAAACCAAAAGGTCACAGGTTTGATTCCCAGTGAGGGCACATGCCTGGTTGTGGGTTCAGTTCCTGGTCAGGGCATGTGTAAGAGGCAACAGATCAGATGTTTCTCTTCTTTTCTTGCTCTTTCCCTCCCCCTCTCTCTAAAAAAGTCAATAAACATGCCCTGGAGTGAATATAAAAAAAGAGTAGAGTGGAACAGAGTAAAAATAACATAACGTAGCGTAACATAACGTAACGTAACATAAAACATAACATAAAATGGGTGGTACTTGTTGAGAATCCAAAGCCAAATTAGCCATCTTCTCAGCAGTCAGGAGCTTAAATCTAACAGATATGATCTCACCTAAGCAGATATAGTGAAACTTTTATCTTTGGGTTTCATTATAATTATATTAAGGTAGTCTGAGATTGCCATGAATGTTATTGTCAGTTTTGTTTCAGTTTCATTCTCCTGGTTATGGTATAATGTTGGCTAATCTTGAGTCTGCAGGTAACTCTTAGCTCACTTTCACATGAATTACCATGAGTAAATCATCACCCAACACTTCCGCAGAGGACCTTTAGTACTTACGCATAGAACTCTGCATTTATTACTAAAATCAACATCATTTTGTTTCCTTGGGTTGGGGGTGGAAATTCTGCAATTCTTATTCTGTGACCTAGAGGACCATCTCTTCCTCTCACCTGCATCATCCTGAGATTGGCTAATGTACTATCATATCTAACACGAGATAAGTCCTGGCCCCCTGCCTTGCAGCATCCCTCATTATACCCTCCCTCCAGGCCACCAATCTCTAGCCCTACTGCACAGCACTATTACCTTGGAATTTTTTTTTTTTAAGTCAGACTTAACCTCAGAGATTCTTAAGCAGCTGGTGAGGGTGGAGGAGGACAAGCTAGGACATTAATGAGAACTTCTTAGATTCTATTAATATGTAGCTGGTCTGAAAACTAGTGTTTTCTTTGGCCAGAGGTCAGCAAACATTTTTTGTAAAACAGCCAAATAGCAAATATTTTAGGTCGTGTGGGCCATATGGTCTCTTTCAAAACTGCTGTCCTTCTATTGTATCATAAAAGCAGCCACAGATAATATGCAAATGAACGGCTTGACTAGTCCAATAAAACTTTATTTACAAAAATAAGTGGCAGGCCATATTTGGTCCCTGGACTTGCCAATTAATCCATTCATTACCCAGTTTTAAAATGGTTGTACCATCAAATATAATCTCATCAAACTGTGTTATCACCCAGCTCACATGTCTCCATCTTGCCATTCATGAGAGACTCAAATGGCTTGTTGAAATCAATACTCACTCTCTGACATTCCCTTCCTCCGTCACACTAATGATCCCATTTAAACAGGAACAAACCTGTTCTTACAGAATTCTTCCTGTCTCCCAGTAATCACTGCTGCCTTTTTATATGTTCACAAACATCTGTTTAAAATTGCTTCTGGAATTTCATCAGAAACTGACTTAAGCTCACCCATCTGTAGCTTCTAAATTATGCTTCTCCCCCTTAGAAACTGGGGCATGTTCAGTGAAATCATTTACAATGTTCTGGCATTCTGGTCTCCTTGATTCACGAAACATTATCTGAAGTGGTTCCACAATCACATCTGCAAGTTCTCTCAGTGCCCAGGAGACCTAAACATACTCTTAGCAGCTCTCATTATCTCTTCTATCTTGAGTTTTAATTTCTCCTGACCATATTCACTCCATCCTTTCCAATTTTAAGGTCATTTTTCCTGATAACTATGGTAAAATCAAAATAGGAGTCCAGCAGTTCTGTGTCTCCATGTCCCCTGCTTACACCACACCATCTGTTCTAAATAAGGCTATGTCTTTGCTTTAAAACTCCCACACAGAGGTGACCGTATGTTTTGGTATGCCTGAGACAGTCAGGTATATATCTTTTGCCCTGAAGTAAGTGTTAATAGAGCCCTCTTCACTCTGAAAAGCATCCAGTTTGAACAGCTGGTCCCAGAGGAAAACCTGGGAACAATGGGGTAGACAGTAATTCATAGACTCAATGGGTTTTCAGGTCTGTCATACATTCTAGAAAAAGGGAAAACCATTTCTGTTGAACTCTCTAGCCACACTGGATTTACTTTCTAGATCTGTCATTTACTAGCTGTTCAACCTTACAATAATTTATTCAACCTGTTTAACTCCTGACTCTACCCTATGGAACCTTCCTTCTTCTTAAATGAATAAATGCATGATCAAAGCATTTTGCACAGTACATATATCACGTAGTAAATACTCAATAAATGATACCTATTATAACTACTAGTAAATATTATTATCAATGTTATTAATTCCATTCACCCTCCACAGCATCACAATATTTGTTACTCTCTGTTCTATGGGTGCCCCTTGTCCTTCCTTTTCTGTAAGTCACATTCTTTTTTTAAATGTTATTTTAATTGTTGTTCTTCTACAGTGTTCTGTCTTTTACTCCCATCCCAGCCCACTGCACCAGCCCTCCTCACCTCCCTCCCATTTACAGCCCCCTAATTTTTGTCCATGTGTCCTTTATACTTGTTCCTGTAAACTCCTCCCCTTTTACCCCTGAAATTCCCTCCCCTCTCCCCCCTGGTGACTGTCAGCCTGTTCTCCATTTCAGTGTCTTTGGTTATATTTTCTTGTCTGTTTGTTTTGTTGTTTAGGTTCCTGCTAAAGATGATATCATATGGTATTTCTCTTTCACAGCCTGGCTTATTTCGCTTACCATAATGCTTTCCAGTTCCATCCATGCTGTTGCAAAAGGTAGGAGCTCCTTCTTTCTCTCTGCTGCATACAATTACATTGTATAAATGTACCATAGTTTTTTCATCCATTTATTTACTGATGGGCACCTAGGTTGCTTCCCACACTTGGCTATTGTAAATTGTGCTGCTATGAACATTGGGGTGCATAGGTTCTTTGAATTGGTGTTTCAGGGTTCTTAGGATATAATCCTAGCAGTAGAATTGCTGGGTCAAAAGGCAGATCCATTTTTAGTTTTCTTAGAAAAATTCCATACTGTTTTGTACACTCGTTGTACGAGTCTGCAATCCCACCAACAGTGCACTAGGGTCCCCTTTTCTCCACAACCTCTCCAACACTTGTTGTTTGTTGCTTTGTTTATGATGGCTATTCTGACTGATGTGAAGTGGTATCTCATTGTGGTTTTAATTTGCATCTCTCTGATAGCTAGCAATATTGAGCATCTTTTCATGTGTCTCTGGATCCTCTGTATGTCCTCCTTGGAGAAGTGTCTGTCCAAGTCCTCTGCCCATTTTTTAATTGGGTTGCTTGTCTTCTTAGAGTGGAAGCATGTAAGTTCTTTATATATTTTGGAGATGAACCCTTGTCTCAGGTATCATTGGAAAATATGTTTTCCCATATAGTTGGTTCTCTTTTTATTTTAATACTGTTTTCTTTAGGCATGCAGAAGCTTTTCACTTTGATGACATCCCATTTGTTTATTCTTTACTTTATGTGTCTTGCTCTAGGAGACATATCAGTAAAAATGTTGCTGCGTGAAATTTTCCTGCCTATGTTCTCCTCTAGGACTTTAATGGTGTCACGGCTTATATTTAAATCTTTTATCCCACCTTGAATTTATTTTTGTGTATGGTGTAAGTTGGTGCTCAAGTTTCATTTTTTTTGCACATAGCTGTCCAGTTCTCTCAACACCACTTGTTGAAGAGGCTATTTTTACTCCATTTTATGTAACTGCTCCCTTTGTCAAATATTAACTGACCGTAGAAATTTGGGTTTATTTCTGGGCTCTCTGTTCTGTTCCACTGGTCCATGTGACTATTTTTATGCCAATACCAGGCTGTTTTGATTACAGTGGCCTTGTAATACAGTTTGGTATCAGGTATTGTGATCCCCCCATACTTTGCTCTTCTTTCTCAAAATTGCAGCAGCTATTTGGGGTTGTTTATGGTTCCATATAAATTTTTGAAGTGTTTGTTCTATTTCTGTGAAATATGCCACTGGTACTTTAATAGGTATTGTACTGAATCTGTAAATTGCTCTGGGTAGTACGGACATTTTGAGGAGGTTAACTCTTCCGATCCATGAACACGGTATATGTTTCCATTTGTTTTTATCCTCCTTGATTGCTTTCTTCAGTGTTGTATAGTTTTCTGCATACAGATCTTTTACCTCTTTGGTTAGGTCTATTCCTAGGTATTTTATTTTTCTTTTTGCTATATATTGAATGTGATTTTTTTCTTGATTTGTGCTTCTGCTGTTTCATTGTTGGTATACAAAAATGCCTTTGATTTCTGGATATTGACTTTGTATCCAGCTGTTCAGCCAAATTCATTTATTAGGTTGAGCAGCTTTTTGGCCGAGTCTATAGGATTTTCTGTGTACACTATCATGTCATCTGCAAACAATGATAGTTTTGTTTCCTACTTTCTGATTTGGATAGCTTTTATTTCCTTTTCTTGTCTAATTGCTGTGGCTAAAACTTCCAATACTATATTGAATAGAAGTGGTGAGAGTGGACAACCTTGTCTTGTTCCTGATCTTAGTGGAAAAGATTTTAGTTTTTGCCCATTGAGTATGATGTTGGCTATAGGTCTCTCATATATGTCCTTTATTATGTTGAGGAATGCTCACTCTATTCCCACTTTGCGGAGTGTTTTTATCATAAATGGGTGCTGTACCTTATCAAATACTTTTTCTGCATCTATTGATATAATCATGTGATTTTTGTTTTTGTTTTTGTTTATGTGATATATTACATTGACTGATTTGCGAGTATTGAACCAAACTTGCATCCCTGGAATTCATCCCACTTGGTCATGGTGTATGATCTTTTTAATGTATTGTTGGATGCCATTTGCCAATATTTTGTTGAGGATTTTAATGTCTATGTTCATCAGTGATATTGGCCTGAAGTTCTCTTTCTTTGTTGTGTCTTTATCTGGTTTTGGGATTAGGATGATGCTGGCTTCATAGAAAGAGTTTGGGAGTCTTCCATCATTTTGGATTATTTGGAATAGTCTGTGAAGGATAAGGGTTAGCTCTTCCTTAAATGCTTTGTAGAATTCTCCTGTGAAACCATCCTGTCCAGGGCTTTTGTGTGTTGGGAGTTTTTTGGTTACTGCTTCATTTTCATTTGCTGTTATTGGTCTGTTCAGGCTTTCTGCTTCTTCTTAATTGAGTTTTGGAAGATTGTATTTTTCTAGAAACTTGTCCATTTCACCTAGGTTTTCAATTTTTTTGGCATGCAGTTCTTCATAGTAATTTCTTACAATCCTTTGTATTTCTGTGGTGTCAGTTGTAATCTCTCCTCTTGCATTTCTGATTGTGTTTATTTGGGTCTTCTCTCTTTTTTTCTTGATAAGCCTGCTTAAGGGCTTGTTGATTTTGTTTATCCTTTCAAAGAACCAGTTCCTGGATTCATTGATCCTTAGAATTGTGCTTTTACGCTCTATGTTCTTTAATTCTGCTCTGATCTTGGTTATTTCCTTCCTTCTACTTCCTCTGAGCTGTCTTTGTTGTTCCTCGAGATCTTGTAGGCAGAGGGTTAGGTTGTTTGCTTGAAATGTTTCTATCCTTTTTAGGTAGGCCTGTATTGCTATGAACTTCCCTCTCAGCACTACCTTCACTGTGTCCCATAAGTTTTGGGTTGTTGTGAGTTCATTTTCATTTGTTTCCAGAATCTTTTTGATTTCCTCCCTAATTTCATTCTTGACCCATTCATTGTTTAATAACATGCTATTCAATCTCCATGATTTTGAGTGTTTTGGGTTTTTCCCCTTTGGGTTGGTTTCTAGTTTCAGTCTCTTGTGGTTGGAGAAAATGCTTGGTATGATTTCCATTTTCTTGAATTTTGAGGCTTGTTTTGTGTCCTATCATGTGGTCTATCTTTGAAAATGTTCCATGTGCATTTGAAAAGAATGTATATTTACCTTCTTTGGAATGAAAGGCTCTCTATATATATCAATTAAGTCCATTTCATCTAGGGCATTGTTCAATGCCACAATATCTTTGTTGATAGTTGGTCTGGAAGATCTGTCCATTTTTGACAATGGGGTGTTAAAATCCCCTACTATAATTGTGTTGCTGTCAATATCTTTCTTGAAGTCCTCTAAGATTTTCTTTATGTACTTGGGTGCACCTATGATGGATGCATATATATTTATAACATTTACATCTTCTTGGTGGATTCTTCCCTTGAGTATTATGAAGTGACCTACTGGGTCTCTCTCTATGGCCCCTTTTTTGAAGTCTATTTTGTCTGGTATGAGTATTGCTACCCCGGCTTTTTTTCCTGTCCATTTGCTTGGAAAATTTGTTTCCAGACCTTCACTTTGAGTCTGTGTAGGTCTTTTGTCCTGAGGTGGGTCTCTTGTAGGCAGCATATGTGTGAGTCATGCTTTCTTATCCATTCAGCTATTCTGTATCTTTTGACTGGACCATTTAATCCATTTACATTTAAGGGTATTATTGATAGATACTTATTCATTGCCATTTTCATACCTTCATTCCTCTCTCTCTCTCTTTTCCTTCCGTTCCTTAAAGTAGTCCCTTTAGCATCTCTTGCAAAACTGGTTTGGTGGAGGTGTATTCTTTTAGACTTCTTTTGTCTGGGAAGCTCCTTATTGGGCCTTCTATCTTGATTGAGAGCCTTGCTGGGTAAAGTAGTCTTGGTTGCATGCCTCTGGTTCTCATTACTTGGAATATTTCTTGCCATTCTCTTCTGGCTTGCAGCATTTCCATTGAGAAGTCAGCTGCTAACCTTATCGGGGCTCCTTTGTATGTTACTTCCTGTTTCTCCCTTGCTGCCTTTAAGGTTCTGCCTTTGTCTTGGGATTTTGCCATTTTAACTATGATGTGTCTTGAAGTGGGCCTCTTTGGGTTCCTCTTGATTGGGACTCTCTGTGTTTCCTGGATTTGCGTGACTTTTTCTCTCATTAAATCAGGGAATTTTTCCATCATTACTTTTTCAAATAGGTTTTCTATCCCTTGCTCTTCTTCTTCTCCTTCTAGTATCCCTATTATATGGATATTATTACATATCATAATGTCTTGCATTTCTCTTAATCCCTCTTCATTCTTTCTGAGCCTCTTTTTGTTTTCTTGCTCTTTTTGGGTGGTTTTTTTTTTTTTCTACTTTGTCCTCCAACTTGCTGATCCAATCTTCTGCTTCATCCATTCTGCTTTTCATTCCTTTCACTCTGTTCTTCAGTTCAGAAATTGAATTCATTTCCTCTTGGCCCTTGTTGATAGTTTCTACTTCCTTTTTCATGTTGATATAGTTTGCAGTGAGTTCACTGTAGCTTCCCTGTAGTTTCTGGGAGCTCATTGAGCTTCCTGATAACCACTGCTTTGATTTCAATATCTGATAGCTGAGTTGCCCCTATTTCACTTAGCATTCTTTCTGAGGCTTCCTCCTTTCTTTTCATTTTGGGATTGTTTCTTTGTCTTCCCACTGTTTGTGAGACTCTTCTTGTTAGCCTCAGCTTCTTAAATTGATCTGTTCTGGCTCCCTGGTTTTATGGTGTGAACTTCTGTGGTAGAATACCTGTGAGATTCAGTGGTGCAGTCTCCTTGATCTCCTGAGCTCACTGGTCTTGGTCTGTCATTTAAGTTGGCTCTGTGTTTGTCTTTGGGTTTTAAATATTGTTGGGTCTTTCTTTGGTGGGTCCTTCCCCCCAGCTGGTTAACTGAGGGTCACTCTGTCCATCACCTCTTGCATTTTGTTCTGCTGGTGAGGGCAGGTTGTGTTGAAGCTGGTTCTTCTGTGTGTACAAGGTTTTGAGGATTCTCTCTTGTTCTTGTTCAGTTGTTTGTACTAAGTAGTTTCTCCACTATTTAGCTGTATTTCCAGATAGGTCCTGGATTGAGATTTGTATGGTTTCCACTCCCTCCTTCACCTCCTTCTGTTGTTATCTGTTGGTGGTTCCTTTGTTGTTGGGTTTCCTCTTCCAGTGGGTGTCCTGTTGTTCACCACTTCTACCTACTCTTTTTTGTGATTAGGTGGAGAGGGAAGAAGGCAAAATGGTTTAAGACAGCAAGAGAGTATTCTATGATATTTACAGTAGCAGCTGGTAAAGAAGAGATAGGAGATCCTTTGACTATGTATAGTGTAAACCATGATCTTCCACTGAACTAGCCTCGTTTTGGAAAGGATGGAAAGATGAGACTTTTGTTGGGAAAGGAAGGATTATGAGTTGGATGTAGAAATCAGTGAGGTTGTGGGAGCTCAGATTCTGAGGTAAGGTGAGAGTAAAGGATAGTAAATAGGTGTAGTATGTGAAACAACAGAGTTAACCACTACAGTAATAGAATTCAGGAAACCGTGAAGCAGGCTAAGATCTGGTGTTGTGAAGTATTTACAGTTGTATGAAACAGCTATTATTTACAATAATATTAGAGCAACCATCATATGACAGAATCTATGAGATCTAGATAACAAGAATAGGGAGTATAGGACCTTGAGTAGTGTGCTAATGGAACACAAGTGAAGTGAAGGACAATAAATTAGCAATACACTATGAAAGAGAGAACAGGGGAAACCTGTCAAATGATAAAGTATAACCAGCCAAGCAGAGAAGACTATACAGAAAGAAGAGGAATACAAAAATACTATTAAAATAAAAGATGTAAGAATAATGGGAAAAATAATAATACAAATATGCAATAATTTGCAGATCTCTGTAATGAGAAAGTGAAATTTGTCTCACTGTCACAGCTGTTGGGATGCCCCATCTTTTGGTCCAACTCTGGTCTTTTCACAGTTCCAGGTTTTTTGTCTCACTTTTGAGTATTTAAACAAAAAAAGCAGAAGGAAGGAAGAGGAGATGAAATTGGAAAGAAAGGAAGAAGGAAGCAAACAAGAAAGAAGGAAAGAGAGGAAAAAGGAATTTAAAGATAAAAAATAATAAAAAATAAAAAATTACTTAAAAAACAAACAAACAAACAAAAAACCCTCAAGAGCCTCTTGTTGGTTTCAAACTGGCCAAAATGGTTTTTCTGGTCTTGCTGGTGGCAGCAGGCTGAGGGGTGATTGGTATGGCTTTTCTCCCTTCCTGACCCTGGGAGCCTGGTGCCTCCCCTGGTGCCTTGGGTGTGGGATGGGGTCACCACTGTGGGCTGGGGTACAGGTGCACTCAGCCAAGCTGCCTGGGTCCCACAGGTTTGGGAGCGCACTCTTCCTTCCCAGTGCTACAGCGGTGCGTAGGGCCTTCCGCTCAACCTCTGGATCGCTGCCTACCTGGCTGGGTGGGGAGCTAGCAGGAGAGGCTGCTACAGAATTCCCCAAACAGTGTCTCTCTCTTCACGTTTTCTTTCCAAGAAATTCCTCCTACTCAATCCTGCCCGTCCATACAATGGCCTGGTCTCTGGCACAGCCCAATTCTCCAGCCAGACCGGTGAATATGGGGTCAGACCCCATCACTGCGTGACTCCCAGCTCTCCCCAACCAGCGTCCACAGGCTCATGGGTGCTCGCAGCCCCTGTGTGTTTGCCACTTAGTCCTTATTCCCCTCTCTGCGACTTCAGGCAGCCAGGTCTCTCCCCGGGCTGCTCAAACCTTGTTTGGCAGGGGAGGGAGCAGCTGACCTGGCTTTCTCCCAAGGACCCTGTGGCAGGCCCCACAGGTGCCGGCCAGGGGCTGCAGCCTCCCTGGTCGCAGCACCAGCCTCTGGGACCTTACTGTCCTGAAGCGGTTTCCTTGCCGTCTGGTTTTTCAATGTCCGCTACAATTTTTGGTCTCTTATTTTCATATATGCTGGGGTACTGTTGGCTATTTGTTCTGTTCCTCCATAGATTGGCTAGGTTTTTCTCCCATGTGTAGGGGGTAGTGGAATCCACTCCCTCCTACCACACTGCAATCCTCCTCGAATCAGTCACATTCTTTTCTCATCCATCTGTTCCTATTCGTTTAAACTCAACTCTACCTCCCCACAATTTGTAAAGTCTCTCCCATCTTGTTGAAGAAATTTTGTCTTCACTAGAAAGCTGGACTACTTAGAGGGAGTTTCTCCTCTCACAAAGAAGCCACCTGCATTTGCAACGGACATAATTTGTGAGCTGCTCTGGCAGAAATGCAAACATACATTCCATGAATCCCTCAGCACCTATGTTTCCTGGAATCAAGATTAACTACTATATATCATCGATCCCTTGGGAACACACCCTGAAACTTGAGAGGTTTCAACTCTCAAATAGCTAGAGCAAATCACAATAGCTATAAAAGAATAACTACATTAACTTTCTAAGAATAAGACTGACCATAAGCATATTCAAATAGGACATTCAAAAAAAGGATCACACAGAAAAAATGATAGCTGGAGTTTCAATTATCAACTACAAAGTAGCAACCATTATTTATGGACTGACTACTATATGCCAGGAAATGATATGCTAGGTGTATTATAAATATCATCTCAGCTATTCTGCTGGAAATTGAGGCTCAGAGGACTCAGTCACCCAGTTGCATAACTGTGAGTAGCAGAAACAGCATTCATCCAGGTCTTCTGCACCCACAGTTCATGCTTCTTCAGATACACCAAACTATTCTTTTAATCCTCACCCAAGGACACGTTTACTGATTTGAGAGACAGAAAGAGATTAGTCACCTCCTGCATCTGCCCTGACCAGGAATCAAAGCTATAAACCTAGGTATGTGACCTGAGAATCGAACCCCCAACCTTTTGGTGTATGAGACAATGCTCCAATGAACTGAGCCACCAGGCTATTTTTTTTTTTTATGAAGACTACAAGAGTTTTTGAGACACAGTTGAAAAATAAAAGGCCTCCAAGAAAAAGGCAAGATAGTAAGATTTACATACAGTTTTAAAGAAATGTCTACGCCTTTTCATTAAGTGGATAGCTGACCTTTTAAGCAGTAATTTTGGATAATGAAAGCCAGATATCCAAGGTTGCTTTTTACACAAGACATACATCATATACACAAGGCTGGTAGATTGAAACACATGACTACAATGAAATATACAGCAAGCAAATGCAAGGGAAGTACCATTTTGACACATCCCATCCAGAGAAAAAGTAAGTAAATACAAGGTGACCCAAAGTTGGTCCTAAATTTAAAATATAGGGTTCTCTTACAGACTGAATGTCTGTGCCCCCCCAAACTTTGTATGTTAAAACCCTAACCCCCAGTGTGATGGCAAGTGCAGTTGGGCCCTTTGGGAGATAATAAGGTTTACATGAGGTCAAGAGGGTGGGCTCTTCTGATGGGATTAGTGCCCCTATAAGAAGAGGAGTAAGCCAGAGCCTCCTTTCTCTCCACCATGAGAGAATGTAGCAAAAAGTTATTCATCTACAAACCAGAAACAGGAATCAGCTGGCACTTAATCTTAAACATCCCAGCCTTCAGAACTGTGGGGAATGAATGTCTGTTGTTTAAGGCACCGAGTCTACAGTATTTTTCTTATGACAGCCTGAACTAAGATGGATTCCTATCCTAGTCCACATAATCACTACATGTATGAGACATTTGGTGTTCCTGAGCTTTCGGGAGTTACGTTTCTCTTTGAAACCATATGTTCTCTTCCAACAAATGATGATAGGACAACTGGATAGTCACATGGATGAGACTGGACCCTGTGTTAGGGAGCCCTTAAGATCACTGCCATACTCAAGTATCTGCTGAAAGGACACAAACTCCACAAATACTTATATTAATAACTAAGATTTATTACAGCCATGAAGTAAGGATATGAATCTGGATCATAAGGGAAAAGACACAGGGAAGTCTGGAGGAATCCAAGCAGACTTCCTATGCTCTCTTAGGAAGGAAAGCAAGAGATTTCCTTCCTCATACCACACACAAAAATTAACTCAAAATAAATCACAGACCTAAATCTAAGAGCTAAAACTATAAAAATCTTAGAAAATATTGGAGTAAATCTTCAAGACCTTAATTAGCAAAGCATTCTCAGATACAACACCAAAAGTACAACAACAAAAGTTAAAGTGTATTTCATCGACATTAAAACCTTTTATGTTTCAAAGAATATTATCAAGAAATACAAAGACACATGAGAGAAAATATTTGTGAATCATATATCTGATAAGGGACTAATACTTAGAATTGTAAAAAAATTCTTGAAACTCAATGATAAAAATAAAAAAGCCTATCTAAAAATGGGCAAAGAATCTGAATAGACATTTCTCCACAGAAATTATACAAACTGCCCATAAACCCATAAAAAAGGTGCTCAACATCATTAGACATTAAGGAAATGCCAACCAAATCCACAAGATACCACTTCACAAGCACTACAATGCGTATAACCTGAAAGACAAGTGTTAGCAACCATGTGGAGAAATCAGAACACTAATATGCTACAGGTAGGAATACACAGTGATGCAGACACTTTGGAAAACAGTCTGGCAGTTCCTCAGCCAGTTTAAGACAGAGTTACAACCTATGAACCAGCAATTCCACTCCAAGGTATATACCTATGAAAATTAAAAATACATATCCACAGAAAAACCTGTACACAAATGTTCAAAGCAGCATTACTACAATAACCAAAAAGTAAAAACAAATAGATTCGCCAGCTGATGAACTAATAAATTTCACCTATACATTTAATGGATTACTTACTACTCAGCAACAAAAAGGAATTAAGTACATAGAGAAACCCTAAAAATGTAATGCTAAGAAAAGTAAGGCTAACATGTAAGGCCACATATTATATGATTCCATTTATATGAATGTTAGAACAGGAAAATCTATAGTGACAGGAAGCAGATTTGTGGTTTTCAAGGGCTGTGGATGGTGAGGAATGGGGGGTGACAGGTAAAGGGTACAGGGTTACTGTGGAGGGCCATGAAGATGTTTCAAAACTGACTGTAGTGAAGGTTGCACAAGTCTGTGAATCCTTGTACACTTTATTATAGATGAATTGTATGGTATGTGAATTATATCTGAATACACCTATTTTTATAAAAAACAAAATGCCATGTCCTCGTTTCTAATCCAAAGCAAGTTAACAAAAAGGCAATGAGAAAAAGAGGCTAATGTGACCCAGAGGCCACATCAACACTCCCACCTGGCTGGAGGGTCAGCCAAGAAGCCAGATGTCAGGACTGGAGGAAGATGGCCCAGGATCTGGCACTGGTGCCATGCAGGTGCCTTTGAAAATGGACAACAAAAGCTCATCTGCTAAAACAGGAGCATCCACAAAGCTTTATGATCCCAACCACATGATGAGTTTCTTTAAGACCATAAATAAATTATGTTGCAAAACCACAAACATAAAACATATATGACTAAGTATATTAATCTGATCCATTCATTAACATTTAGAGAGCACCCTAAGGGTCCAGGAGGCACAAATGACAAAGTTATTACTGAACAACATGGGAAACACACTCTCTGTCCTTGATCATTTCAAGGCCTCTGAGAACAGATAATGTCCTATTAATCTGCCTGGAATAGTGTTATCCACCAACCTGTCAGCCTCACAGTCATTTGTACAGGTAGTAAAAATGCTGGGAAACTAGAGGGAACCAACCACCTGTTCTAACACAGGGATGTGGTATACGGCAGGTGGGCTTTATGTGTGTTATCTCCTTAGTTCTCACAACTACCCAATATAAGACAGTAATTTTGCAAATGGGGATAATGAGACACAGGAATGTTAACTTGCCCAAAGTCACAGAGCTAGGAGGAATGAAATTGGGCTTTAGACCCAGTCAGTTTGGCTCCAAAGCTATGCCCTTCACCACTGTATTAATTGCTGCTTACTTAACTGTGCTACCTACCTGTCCACCAGACTTCACTGCATCTTCTAGATGGTCAAAGGTATTGTTGAAATACAGATAACACCTCATATATGTTTCTCCCCACTATTATGAAAATTAATTATCTATTTTATTTAACTGTTTATTTGAAATTTTTAATTGAAATTATCTTTTTTATTTTACAACAGTTTTAGGTATGCAGAAAAATTGCAAAGAAGGGGGCAGAGAATCCCTATACAAGTATATCCTACCACCCAATTTACCCTATTTTAGCATCTTATGTTACTATGTACACCTGTCACAACTAAGAAGCCAGCACTGGCACACCACTATTAACTAAATGCCACACTTTCTTTGGATTTCACATCTTTTTTTGTTCTGCTTCTGTTCTAGGATCCCATCCCACTACAGTTTGTAGTAAAGGCTCCTTCACCTCCTCTCACCTGGGACAGTTTCTCACTTTCCTCGGTTTTACAAAGGCATTTTGTAGAATGTCCCTTGGATTTGGGTTTTATTGCTTTTTTTTCCCCTCCTGAGACTGAGATGACAGGTTTTTAGAAGGCCAGAGAGATGAAGTGCCAGTCACATCTTACCACAGGTGCATCCTGTCAAGGTGACTTGGTATTAAATCTGATCACCTGGCTGAGGAAGTGGTTGCCAGGTTTCTCCCCCAGTTACTTTCTCCCCCTGCCACACTCTGCTCCTTGGAAGGAAGTCACACAATGCAGCTCACATTCCAGCAATAGGGAGTTAAGCTCCACTTCTGGGGATGTGGGTAGCTATATAAACATAATCTGATTTTTAATGGAGTTAATCTGGCATGACATTTTAAAAAACGAAACATGCCAAATGAGAGCGCACTGCCCAGCCCTGTTTACAGTGACCCTGTGGTGGTTCCTGGGCTCACACAGAAGCACAGCAGGTAAGACACACTTTCTGCAAGGTGGTACAAAAGTGAATCAACTGGCTTCCACAGAAAGTAGGGAATCCACTCCACTCTACAAGATATGTAACAAACAGCAGGAGGTCAGAGGAAGGAGAAAATTATCGTGTGCATGGAGGAGGTGGCACATGCTGTACATGTCTGCATGGACAGACACTAAACTGGAAGCTTTGGATAACTTACCAATCCACAACAGATAGAAAATTCCAAGGTGTCAGGCTTTTTAAAGGAACTTTTAAAAATTGACATGTCAGAAACAACTTTGTGACCATAATCTTCATCCACTCTGATTGAAAAGAAGGTCTGGAGAGAATTTTGTATTTCCTTGAGGAAAAGAAGCTGTGTTATGATTACCACCACCACTACCAACGAGTCAGGGGTGCATGATAGGGTTGGGGTGCCTATTCTCACTTCAAGTCTAATGAGACAGGCTCCAAAGTAGAAAAATAGCATTTATGATGGTTCCCCTAGAACTTGGGAGGCATCCTGGACTGGCAGCTAACACACACTGAGAGGGCTACAGGCTTACTAAAATTGTACTAGGAGGTACCTGCACCCGAGTACCCACTCCAAAGTGGAACAAAGGTAACTCAATCTGGGGAGCCAGATGTAGAGCTGATGGTGGGAATGCTGGCCAGAGTTCATCCTGCGCAAGAGACTTCTTCTGGGAAATGAGATGCCCCCAACAGGGGCTAGAGAGAGCTGACCTCTGGAAAATCAAAAGCTGGGTGCATCTGAAGGGGAAGCTGCCCTAGCAAGTGAGCTGAAGCTAGAGAGCTCAGCACTGGAGTCAAAAATGTGAGCTTCTTAAACCAGCTGAGGCTTACTATGGCAGACTAAATCTTGGGGTGGGGTGGCGGGCATCTACCAGTAAAACAGTCAGATCCTGAATCAATTACTATTGTTTTGTTAGGCTCAGAAAAAGCAAGAAAAATCACCAAGGGGCACAAAAGAGAAAGCAAACAAACAAAAAACCTTGGGCAATAGGCCCCAAAATGAGGAGGGTTCTATGGTTCTATGAGAGACAGTGCTTCTTTCTTTCTTTCTTTTCTTTTTTTTCTTTACTTTCTTCCTTTCCTTCCCTTCCTTTATTTTGAAAAAAACCTGTAAACTTAGTATTAATTATATGTTTATGTTTTTAGATTTTGTTGAATATTATTACAGAATAAATCTACATATTGAATGTGTATTATTCCAAAATGAGTTTATATATTGAATATTTGTTAATACATGTTATAGAACAACGGAATTTACTCAATTTCATTACCTTAAATATAGTGAAATGGGACAGCGCTGCTTCCAACATGGTCTGCGGAAGGGCCTTAGGACTGTAGTCAGGTGGGAGAACTAAACTAAAAGCCCCGGTTACACTGGGGCACCCTGATGGGGATGAAACGGTGTCAGGACAGCAGCACCCCAAGGATACTTGCTTAAAGCAAAGCAAATAATCTCCTAGAAAAGCATCCTTCATTTAGGTCCCAAGGCTTTTTTTTTTACAAATTCAGATCAATCAAATATAGTGATCAAGGCTTACTAAATATACATGGAAATAAAACACCATATGTAAGCATCAAGAGAAATAACAAATAACAGATTTAGACTGCCATGGACTTCAACTGTTTCAACTACCAGATACAGACTATAAAATAACTGCACGCAGCCCTGATTGGTATGGCGCAGTGAGTTGAGCATCATCCGCAAACCAAAAAGTTGCGGTTAGTATTCCCAGTCAGGGCACGTGCCTGAGTGGCCGGCCACCAGTCAGGGGTGTGCAAGAAGCAACAGATAGATGTTTCTCTCACACACTGATGTTTCTCTCTCTTTCTTCCTCCATTCCCCTCTCCCTAAAAATAGATAGATAAAATCTTTAAAAAATAAAATAACTACAGACATATGACATATTAAAGAATTAAAAGACAGAATTACAAAAATAAGCAAGCAACAAGAGACACTCAAAAAACGACCAGGCAGTTTCAGTTCTGCCAGGTGAAGAGAGTTCTGGAAGCTGTCTGCACAATGCTAGCAACTGCAGGCCTCACAATGGTAAGGTGGTCAGTTTCATGTTCTGTATATTTTACCATGCTTTTTTTTTTGTTCTTTTTTAAATGTATTTTTTAAAATTTTATTTTAATTGCTGTTCTTGTACAGTTTTCTGTCTTTTACTCCCATCCCAGCCCACCGCCCCAGCCCTCCCCACATCCCTCCCATTTACACCCCCCTAGTTTTTGTCCATGTGTCCTTTATACTTGTTCCTGAAACCCTTCCCCTTTTCCCCTGATCTTCCCTCCCCTCTCCCCTCTGGTGACTGTCAGTCTGTTCTCAGTTTCAGTGTCTTTGGTATGTTATGCTTGTTTGTTTGTTTTGTTGGTTAGGTTCCTGTTAAAGGTGAGATCATATGGTATTTGTCTCCTACCCTTTGAGACAGCATGGATGGAACTGGACAGCATTATGCTAAATGAAATAAGCCAGGTGGTAAAAGACAATTACCACAGTTTTTTAAATGACCAGCCAATTTAGGAAGAACCAAATAAAAATTCTTTAAAAATTATAGTTATTAAAATAAAAAAATTCACTAGCAAGATTATATAACATGTTAGTCAAAGTTGAAAAGAAAATTAATAAGCTGGAAGGCAGAACAGAAGAAATCACATAAAAATCAATACAAGAGAGACAAGGGGATGAAAAACAGAGAAGAGATGTTGACCTAGGTGCAGAATATAGTGAGAAGGACTAAAAGGAGTCTAACTGCAGTCCTAGGAAAAAAGAATAGAAAAATGGCAGAAAGGAAATATTTAAAGAGATAATAACTTGAAACTTCCCCAGAGGTGGTAAGCCATGAATCCATGGATACACTCATTAGGGCAAATAAAAAGAAATCCAACCTAGACTTGGCATAATAAAACAAAAGCACTGAAGATAAAGAGATGTCAAACGGCAGCTAAGCACACAACACACAAAGCCAGCTTATGATCAGAGCAGTCAAGTACGAAATCCTCTCTGTTTGTTACAATTACCTCCCTTTCTTCAACTTCTTTTCTTCCCAAACACAACCTCAATGAGAAAGAGCAGTCAGAAGGCAGAGGGGAAATGAAACGGATGCCAAACACACCTCCCTCCATATAATCAGGATGGGAGCCTACAACCAGACCTGGGGTGAGCAGGGAAAGGCTTACCTTTGAAATGAGAAGTTTCTGAAGTTTGCATTAACATGCTTGATTGAACTTTCCAATTGCTACTAAGTTGAGATTGTGTGTTTTCAACTGAACACAAGTGTACAGTGTAAAAGGGTATAAAAAGAGACCTGTGAGTCACCCTTCCTCAACAAAGTGTGATACATTTCTATTACTTCTATGTGCCAGCTGCTGAAGACACCAAGAACTTCTCCCAGCATTTGCTTTCCCAGGGCCAGGAACCACAGAGCCTGGAAAACATGGCCTGTGTAAATACCCCCAAATATCATTATGCAGTGATAATTTCCATGCCGACACTCACCTCCATTCCCTTTTCTAATGTGCAAGCTCTAATCTGCAGACTCGGGAAAGCATTTCCACTGCACTCGTTTATAAATCCTATAGATGCATCATGATTAGATGTTCTCCTTATACAGCAGCTAGCCAGAAAAGAGGATGAGATAATGAATAATACCCCAGGGAAGGAAAATCCCTTTTTCAGCTGGTTTCAGTCTTGCCAATAATGTGCACACAGCATTTTGCATTTACCATAAAGCCTTTCAATTAGTTTATAGACAAGTTAACCTTCTAACTCCCAGAAAATATAATTCATGCACATTTTATACTGTGCAGCATGCTGCTAGCTGTTATCCATCATGTACAAGTGTTATTTGTCTATAAAAATGACACTAAATTTTTGAAAAATGACATTGCTCTGCCTGCTTCTGGCTGTGTTTTAACAAATGGTACCACTGCACAAGGCTTTAAGTCGTATAAGAAGCAATTAGTCAAAGAAGCAATAAATATTTTTTAAAAGGATATAAATGATTGCTTGTCCAGATAGCCAAATGTCTAAAGGCTGATACACAATAAAATAAGGGTTAACATAAAAGAGTACACTTCATTATTTATGGTTAATAAAGTTAATCAAATTCAGCGCTTCTTTCTCCTGCATGCATTAAACAGGAACATGAATATGATATGCATATTTATGGAAAACAGCCTGAAAGATTATTATCTCTAAAAGGAAATCCAGCAAAGAAAGATGCATAAAATGTTGCTGGTATTACAACATAAACTGTTTTGCTTAAAACACAAACATTTATTTTAATTAAAACTATTAAACTAAATAATATTTTCCACAACAGACAATCATGACTAAAACATGAATTCCAAGATTAATATTAAAATAACTTATTGAAGAGAGGAAAACATATAGTCAGAGCCCTTCAATTTTCTTTTTTCTGGCATCTTAACCACCTATCCTAGAGTATTTTTTCTTTAGGCCAAAAATCTATTCTCAAAAGATGTATTAGAATCTTTTTAAGAAAACAAAATTAGATGAGCCTGAGTTCATCAATCAGTATTCTCTAAATGCATGGTCTTCTAGTGGCTTGGACTTTTATGTCACTTATCTGCTTAAATTAAGTATAAAAGAGTTTCTAAGAAAAGAAAATAGAAAGTTAACTTCATTTCCTAAGTTCTCCAATCATGCCAGCAGACAGTTGACATTATTACAGCTCACACTTATAAGTCAGCGATTATAATATACACCAGTTAAACTAGAAATGAAGAAGGCAATCAGATAGTGGTGAAATTGCCAAGAAGCACATTTGTAGTTAAAGTGGCTGAACAGGAGTTCAATTGTGATTAAAATTTTTTTAAAGCCAAACTCCAGGTATTTAGGGGGGAAGTGACTTTTGAGGGGAAGAAAGAAAATCTACACAATTTATCTTACAAGTAAATAAGCCAGCAAGTGATCAATAAATTGTAGTTCTAACTCATTTTTTGGTTTATTTTGAAGTTGAGTTCCAAAACTTCCATGTCATTAAACAATGAGGGCAGACTGCTTGGGAGGAAGGGGGTGACAGCAAACATCTACAGATATTTAGTAATGAAGGAGCCAGCAGCAAGTGAGCTGGTGGAGGTTTCCACGTCCTTCCTGTTCCATGACACCTGAATAGGGGCCAACATGCCACTTCTAATCTGATTTTCCATTTCTTAGATGTTTTATTAACTCCTCTTTTATTGCAAATTAAATATTCTAATTGGCACATTGTAGACACATAGCTACTAGATGCCGATTACAGTTTAATGTGTTTGTAATGGTCTAGACTATTAAGGTTCTGGCAAGTCCAGTGAGGTCCCATTTATTTCTTCCCTGGTAAAGACTGAATGATAATATGACCGAAGAAGTACATCACAAAGTAGTTGGTGTCACTACAAGAAGAACATTCTCTCTTCCATCTTCTTTACATCACTTTAAAGAAATGAGGTATCTTTTCTACTAACTCCAAATGAGAGCCAAACAATGTTTATCATTTCCGAAGTACCTTTGGATTTTTAAAGCAATTGCTAATAACATAGTTAACTAACCCTCACAGCACCTCTGCAAGGAGAGGTACAGGAAATCTTGTCCAATAATGGCCTTTTACTTGGGAACATGGGACAAATGTTTAGAAAACCTGACAATAATCTGAGAGCTTCTACAAAAGGAAACTGGAAAAGATGTCATGTTTATTGAGACCTTCAAGTCCAGTGGTATGCCCCGAAAGGAATGCTGCTCATGATCCTGGGCAACTCCAATTCACTGACTTGGTTCTCCATCTAAACCATCGAACCCATAACTATCTTCCTCTCATAAACCTGAAGATCTGCTTGCACCCTCACTTGCTAACAAAATGTGTTATTCAAAAGGCCAGACAAATAACCCCAAACTCCCCTTTCCTAAGGAGATGTACAAATTGTACTTCTTCTAGTCCAATCTAATACCCAGGAAAGATCTGGATAATCTACAGGGGAAAGCATCTCTTATCTGGGTCCTTCTTGAGGACAAATGCAGCTAGCGCACAAATGCCAGTGAGTGCACACATGTGCACACACACACACCACTCTCCCCACTCATCTGACAATAATTAAGAGAGTTGTTTCTGAGCGATCAGTTTGTTTCCTGAAAGGTCAGAATTTTCTAGTAAATACTTTTGATAACTCTATCCTGTCTTTAACAGTAAGAGCAAAATTAAAAACTACATAACATGTTAGAAAGAGTCTAAATTCCACTAATAAGCTGACAGTGGCATTACTAATAATGGCAATTAAATAGTCATAATAGTGTTATATTGTTTTATATAACCCATTTCTCTGGACTCTCAAGACTCTAGGTAGCCAATGTTCAGCATCCTTTACTCCACAAGGTAGGGCAAAGGTACTCATTAACCCTATTCCACAAAAAAAAACTTTGGCCCAGAAGATTAAAAGACTTGTCTAAGTTGTAAGTTGGTGACAAAGTAGAGACATGAATTCAGGTCTCCAAACTCTCTGCTAACTAAATAACAGCGCAGAAGAGTCATAGAAAAGTCAACACAAACAGTGTCAGCTGTTATTTACACTGCCTACAATAAATGTTTGTTCCAGAAAAAAATAGTTCAAACAAGATGGGAAATAGTTTAAACACAAAGGGCTGAAGGATTCAATATAGGAGGGAAATATGTTTGCTTTTACTACAGCGCAGGAGCTGTCAAGGAACAGCCTGTTCTTCCCCTGGTGACCACAGGATCACCAACTGGAAAACTGAGCCCAACTAACTTCTCTTTTAAAGCCACAGGTTCCCATTCTCTTAAATTATTCATATTTTTACCTGGAATGTGAGTGGTCTTTTTTGACAAGTGAACTTTAGATTTGTGTTATAGATAATGACCAGGTATCCTGATTCTGATACAGAGCTAAGTAATAAAGAAGAAAAGGAAAATTACTTGGGACTCTAGAAATAGAGTCCCAAGTAAAATGATAGGACACTAGAGAGAAATAGCCAGAGCACATGCTTCCTGGTGAGCCAGGGGATTCTGTGGTTGATACCATGGTTGTTTGTGTAGGCCGCCATGGGATTTCTTTAGGGAGGGGATTCAACTTAGCACCTGACACAATTAGCCTAGAGTAGGAAAGCTGCTGTAGGAAAAGGCTGAGTTCTTTGAATACCACAAAGGCTGTCGTGCAAAAGAAGGGCTGGATTTATTCTTAATAGCTCCGAAGGGTAAAACTAGTGAGTGACAGGCAGGAATACACATGCCCAGAGTAGAGAACAACTCACTAGTAATCAGAATTGCTCAGCCACAGCAAGGGCTGTCTGGGAAAATCTGAGCCTCATCTCTGACCTGCCTCCAGCAGAGGCTCAGATGCCCATAGTCAAGGATGTTGAGATGGTAAGCCCACACTGGGAAAGATGTAAGACCAAATAAAAGCTAGAACTCTTTCAAATGCTAGGATTCAATGGTGGTTTTCAGTGTCTCTGCTCAGGCCTCCATAATGGTCATTGCTTCATAACTGGCTCTTCCAAACAAGTAAGGCCTCCAAACCTAGGTGTTTATTAGAATCAACCGAGGAATTACTTAACCATAAAGATACTTAGATCCATATTCTAGAACTTCTAAATCCTACTCTCCAGAAGTTGCTCTAAGAATCTCTGTTTTTAACAAGCTCCCACACAGCCCTGGCTGGTGTGGCTCAGTTGATTGGAGCATCATCGCATAACTGAAAGGACTCGGGTGCAATTCCAGGGCAGGGCACACACCTGGGTTGTGGGTTTAATCCCTGGTCTGGGTGTGTAGCAGAGGCAACCAACTGATGTTTCTCTTTCATCCATGTTTCTCTTTCTCCCCTCCTCTCTTTAAAAAACAATGAAAAAGTGTTCTCCAGTGAGGATAAAAAGTAAATAGATAAATAAAAAGCTCTCATGTGACTTTCTGACAGACCAATTTGGGGACCACTAGTAAACTTTTCTAGCCTACATCTTCATTTGAAAAATAGTTAATGACAGCTTTTACCTCAATGAATCATAGGGATATTTAAATAAGATAACATGTTAAATGCTTAGCATGGTGCCTATATCTAGAAAACACTCATAGTCCCTTAAAAATGTGTTCTCTGCAGCATGCATTAAGCCTGAGAGCCTTCACTGATTAAAAATGAGGGCAGGCTGGCTTACGTCAACTTCACACTTGGCCATCTCTTACTTTCTCATCTGTTTTCTCATCCCATGTTCTTCAGGCAACATGGACAGAGTCCGATGTAATATCATTTGCATTAGTTGAATAAAATGTCCTATCTATGTGCATATTACCTTAAAATTAATTTAACAAGGAGTTGCATTTAAAAGTTGACTGTGTACTATATAAAGTCTGTGAAGTTTGGTTCTTTTGCAACAATTAGAAGCTCAAGATATAAATGGTCTACAAATAAGGAGTTTAAAACTAATATTTATCCCCACATTCTTAGGTAAAGATAAAAGACTCTATTTCTCTTCTTCCCTGTAGCAAGCAGTCATACTCAGTTATTTAAAATTCTGCAATACATTCAAGTGGAGAATGTCCTGTTCTGACATTTATATCACTGCAAATGGCTTCAATTCTTTAATTGTAAAGTTGCTTCCAGACACTAGGGTGAGTGTTAAAATACCCCTGGACAGAAAGGATGAAAGGAGGTAACTGAAGCAATTTACACCAAGTGAAAAAAATATATGTCAGATTTCTGCATTCCTAGTTACAAGTTATCAGACTGTTTCTGTTTGGGTGATTTTATACAAAAAAAAAAAAATGTAAAGTGTGGCTGCTTAAGCACATCTAAAGGTTAAACTCCACGCAGCTAATCTGTATGTGAGAACAAGGAACTGTCAAACACTTCACCTTTTGCAGATTAAAACAGGCTGACTAACAGATGTGCAGTCACTATTGTTGTAATTGTTACAAGGAGAAATCTGAGCACTTTTAGAAGATACATCACTTTTTGGAGTAGTCATTTTATGCCTCTGGGTCAACCTCCCTGTTCATGACTTAGAAAGAATCACTACCTTTCATTTATGTGCACACTCTGGTTCCCCTGAATTGTTATGCGGTGTTCATCTTATTCCACGGATGTGTTCCTGAAAAGCTGTGTAAGCTGAATTCTAATCATTAGCTCTACTTTCACATTGTTCCACACACGATAATTTTAGAAATGTATTAGCTTCATTTCTGATTCTAACTGACCACAGCTTCTACAGTTCCCTGCTATCTTCCCCTTCTCAATGCCCACTCCTGGCACATGAAGTGTCTGGGTCATAGCAGATGCTAAACCAAGATTTGCTGGATGAAATAATTATCTTTAACATTTGAAAGATCTACTCTCTAAAGACAGTTTTTGGTAAGGTCTTTTTGTATTGTAAAACTCCATCGCTAATGAATGTTTGACTAAGTCTTTTAATTTTTTTTTATCCTCACCTGAGGACATTTTTTTTTCCATTTCTTTCAGACAGAAGGAAAGGAGAGAGAGAGAAACATCAAGCAAGGAATAAGCATTGATTGGTTGCCTCCCATACACATCCAGACCAGGGATTGCACATGCCCAAATCGGGGATGGAACCTGCAACCTAGGTATGTGCCCTGACAGGAACTGAACTCACAATCTTTCAGCTACAGGACAGTGCTCCAAGCAACTGAGGCACCCAGCCAGGGCTGACTGTTCTACATTTTAATAAATGAGGTTTTTCTTAAAATGGAACATATTGTTTCTGGTTTTCAGTTACAAAGTTACTAATAGGAATGAACATTTTATAACACATAATAGAATACCATTATGGTTATATGCTTGTTCAGCAGAGTGTAGGTGTTCAAATATTTGTTTAAAAGACTCTACATTTTAGAAGTTATAGCATTAAAACTGACTTGAAACAAACTGTAATTTAATAATATATATTTCTTCTTAACAATTGTCTAATAGTATATGACTTATTTCTAAAAGAAACAAAAATGTGTGCAAAAGCCTTTATTTTAATTCTGGAACTGTCATCATATAAAATAGAAAATCTTTGAAAAACAAAAATGGCTAACAAGAGAAAAATGTGAGGTATTTTTTAATGAAAATATAAAGGATACAGGAAGAGTTCAAAGCTCCAAATTCTGAGTTTTTATGTGACTAGTATATGAAATATGAATTGTAAAAATACATTAGACCGTCTATGAATGAGATGTCTCCATAACACCATATTCTACAACCATGGATTTAGATTTTAAAAAAGTCACAGCACAATAAAGCACACACACACTTTACCCCTGAAACACATCTGGAGGGAGGGACTGTGGTTCTGTGAGGCCCCTGGTCTGAAGGAAGAAGCACCATGCTTTGGCTCTAATCTACAGCTGGGCAAATGAGGAGGCTCGATATTAGAGTCTTCCTTTAAAGGTGTTGGTGTTGGCGTGGCTATTAGAAGAACTGGAAGGAGCAGCCCTAAAATCTCTTTGAGCAGAACCATCACTAAATACCAAATAATGAGCTAAATGAACTGGCACTTTATTTAAGAAACCAGAACTGTGCTTTTTTTTTTTTTTCCTTTTTCTGCCTGCGAATCAGTTGCCTTTCCCCCACAAAGCCACCCTCCCCATTTCCAAGTCTCAGTGAGTATATATTCAAGACACATACCACACAGCAGATGTGGTTATCAGCAGGTAGTACGGTCTGCAAATCCAGCTTGCTCAACTAAACACCATTTATCATATATTTTTATGCCTTCTGACGTCTGTCACTAAATATAAACAAGGAAAGAATCACTGACAACTGGGGATTTCTAGTCTATGACATGGGATGGCTAGAAAAATCACCTCCATTTTAACACCGAATGAGATATTCTGACCTCATGTCCATGTGGTCAGGCTGTCCTCTAAGTGACCTCCTGGTCTTTAAGGGAACATTTTGTGGACCCCTAGAGAGCAGGACCTGTGTAAAGGTGACCCCTGAGCTGGACTCAGGCAGGCTTGCAGGCTGGGCCATACTGTGAGGGGCCTGTCCTGTCGGTAAAGGCTGCCACCCAAGGAAAGCAGCAAACCTCGGACTACAAACTGCAACATCCAACAACCAATAGTTTCACCTTTGTTCTTGTTGTTTATTAAGGGCGGGGTTGATGCCATGAATTCTAAGAATTTACCGTATCATAAATACTGACCTACTTGGTCTTATTTACAATAAAGTACTTGGGACACTTCACAGATTTTCTGCACCCAGAAAATTCCATTTGAAACATGCTCCCAAAATAACTATCATTACTGTTTCTTCTTTGTGTTTTCTTTGTCTTTGCCATTTTATCTTCTTTTTCCTCTTTCTCGCCATCCCTCTTACCTTAACTGGGTCCTTTTTCTGTTCCCATGGTGGCTGACTTGGCTAATTAATTTACAGATTTAAATTTAAATGACTCAAATGTCATTTTTCATGAAGTGCAAAATAAAGTTCAACATTTGTAGTCTGGATGTTGAGGACAGATTCCATAACCTGAGTGTTGTAGTATTTTACTATGCTATAGTTTGTGATGATAGGTTGAACTATGTCCCCCAAAATGCTGATGTTAAAGATCTCATGCCCACTACTTCAGAATGTGACTTTATTTGGAAATAATGTCATTGTAGATGTCATTAAATAAGGTGAGATCATACTGGAATAGGGTGAGTCCTGATCCAATATAGCCAGTATCCTTATGAAAAAAAGGGCAATTTGAACATAGGTGTGCAGGAAAAAGGCCATGTGAACATGAAGGTAGAGACCAGGATGATACCAAAGGAATACCAAGCCGAGGAAGACCAAATATTGCCAGTAAACCAAAAGAAGCCAGGAGTGAGGCATGAACAGACTCTCCTTCAAACCGTCCAAAGGAACTAACCCTGCCAACATCTTGACCTTGGAGTCCTAGTCTCCAGAAATATGAGGCAATAAATTTCTCTTGTTAAAGCCCTCCAGTCTGTGGTACTTGGTTACAACAGCACTAGCAAACTAATACACACACCGTACATTTCCTCTCTTTACCAAGAAGCTCAACAAAATGTGCTATCTGGTTAAATCAAAGGTAGCATAGAGCCAAATAAATAAGACACGAATGTTTCTCAAATAAAGGCAAATCCATCTATCATGGTCAGACAGGTTGTTGTCATGAGTCTTCAGATGATCACTTCATGGAAATCAGATTTATGTTTTTATATTTTATAGTTTTAAGTGTTGCACCAAAATTTAAAATTGTAAATAAGTAGCTTAGTGTGCACAAAGCATTTTATTCCATTCATGATATATACCTAATAAAAGACTAAAGAGATGAGAAATTTTTAAATTATAAAAAATGAGAACATGTGGCTGATATAATGGGGTACTATAAACAAGTCATATCAGAGGAGCCAGTCTCTCACAGATATGAAGGAGATTAAGTAGAAAACCCCAGAAGGAAGACCACTTCCAGGTTCTCGTCACAGCTTGGCTGTGGATCAGATGCTCATCATTCTGAGCGCTCGTTTCCTCGTGTGGTTCTGTCAACTGTCTCAGGCTCAGACGCCCCATCCCTTGTCAACGTCCAGATCTAACTGAACCAGAAGACTCTGCTGTATTTTACTCCGTGGACCCTCACCCTTGAAATTTCTCACTCTCCACTTCCAGACTTTGCACCCTGGCTCTGCTGCCTCCCAATTCCTTCTCCACCTGTGAAAGGCACTCCTCAATTTGCTCTCATTCTTGTCACTCCCCATGCTCTCCCCAAGGAGCTGGCCCAATATTTCCAAGCCTGTGTATTGTCTATCCTAATTTCTCTCCTCCCAAGCAGCAACGTCTAGGAAAACAGCTATGTTATCATAATACTATGCCTTGTACTTACATATACTTAGATTTATACTTTAGCTAAACAGTATTTTCACGGTTGATCAACACAACATGGAGATAACTTGAAAGATGGCTTGTTAATAGATCAATCTCTTAAAGAAGATTAACTAATTCCAGCCACTTGTTCACAATATTCTTTGATTTAGCAGCTTTTACCTCATTTTACCTGGTAAAAAGTTAAAGCCCAATCTGTCTCTGAATTCTGAATCAGAGGGGTACAAAATAGGCAATGTGCTTTTAACTATATCCAACATGAAGATACTCAGGTCCATCCTAAGACTGAATGATTGGGAAGAACTAAAGGACAAAGACCCCATGGAGTGCTTACTGACCTTGTTTATCCTGATAGCACAAACTCTGATCTTGGAGAACTAAGGAATATTTTGGAAACAGTCACTGCCACTTGGAGGCAAATTAAAGTCTACTTTGAGTGCTGGCAGAGAGGAAGGCAAGAAGAGGCAGCAGGAAGTCTGGAGAGATAAAAGTACTTTTTTAAAGATTTTATTTATTTATATATATTTTAGAGAGGGGGTAAGGGAAGGAGAAAGAGAGGGAGAGAAACATCAATGTGTGGTTGCCTCTTGTGCACCCCCCACTGGGGATCTGGCCCAGAACCCAGGCATGTGCCCTGACTGGGAAATGAACCAGTGACCCTTTGGTTTGCAGGTCAGCACTCAAGCCACTGAGCCACACCAGCCAGGGAATGAATTCTTTTTTTTTTTAATATATTTTATTGATTATGCTATTACAGTTGTCCCATTTCTCCCCCATCATTCCCCTCCACCCTGCACACCCCCTCCCACCCACATTCCCCTCTTTAGTTCATGTCCATGTGTCATAAGTTCTTTAGCTTCTGCATTTCCCACACTATTCTTGCCCCCCATCTACCCACCATCTATGCTACTTATTCTCTGTATGTTTTCCCCCTCTCTCCTCCTCCCACTCCCCTGTTGCCTACCCTCCATGTGATCTCCATTTCTGTGGTTCTGTTCCTGTTCTAGATTTTTGCTTATTTGCAAACATCTTACTTTCTTTTTGTTTTAGGTATGGTTGTTAATAATTGTGAGTTTGCTGCCTTTTTACTGTACATGTTTTTTATCTTCTTTTTCTTAGGTAAGTCCCTTTAACATTTCCTATAATAAGGGCTTGGTGATGATGAACTCCTTTAACTTGACCTTATCTGAGAAGCACTTTATCTTCCCTTCCATTCTAAATGAAAGCTTTGCTGGATAGAGCAATCTTGGATGTAGATCCTTGACTTTCAAGACTTCAAATACTTCTTTCCAGCCCCTTCTTGTCTGGATGGTCTTTTTTGAGAAATCAGCTGACAGTCTGATGGGAACTCCTTTGTAAGTGACTGTCCCCTTACCCCTTGCTGCTTCTAGAATTCTCTCCTTCATTTTAATCTTGGCTAATGTAACTATGATGTGCCTTGGTGTGTTCCTCCTTGGATCCAACTTCTTTGGGACTCTCTGAGCTTCCTGGACTTCCTGGAAGTCTATTTCCTTTGCCAGATTGGGGAAGTTCTCCTTTATTATTTGTTCAGATAAGTTTTCCACTTGTTGCTCTTCTTCTTCCCCTTCTGGTAGCCCTATAATTCGGATGTTGGGACGTTTCAAGATGTCCTGGAGGTTCCTAAGCCTCTCCTCATTTTTTTGAATTCTTGTTTCTTCCTTCTTTTCTGTTTGGTTGTTTGTTTCTTCCTTCTGGTCCACTCCATTGATCTGAGTCCCAGTTTTCCTCCCATCTCTATTGGTTCCCTCTACGTTTTCCTTCATTTCACTTATTGTAGCCTTCATTTTTTCATCTAATTTGTGACCAAAATCAACCAGTTCTGTGAGCATCCTGATCACCAGGGCTTTGAACTGTGCACCTGATAGGTTGGCTATCTTATTGTCACTTAGATGAATTGGCTCTGGGGCTTTGATTTGTTCTCCCATTTGAGCCATTTTTGGTTGTTGTTTGGTTTTGTTTTTTGTTTTTTTTTGGTCTGTTCATGGCTGTTAAGTAGTGAGGGGTGGAGCCCTAGGTGTTCCCCAGGGCGGGGCAGCCCAGTCAATGGGTAGTGATGCTGTATGTGGGGCCAGGGTCCGGGAGGGAACAATGCTGCTTGCTCTGTTCTCTCTCAGATTCCAGTCCCTTCTGCCGCTTCCCCTTCGCCTGGATTATCTGTGCGTGAATGTGGGACCACCTGGTCAGCCAGCCACCTTGCGCGGCCTCACTGGGTCTGCACAGTTGCCACCCTGTGCCCAGGGTCCACTAGCCCCTACCTGTGCACCTGGGATCTGCCAGCTGCTGCTGCCTGCCTGTGTGCCCAGGTCCTCCAACTTCCACTTTTTCCTGCCGGGACTCTGCCCCTCTTACCAATCTGGATGAATGGTTGTTGGACTTCCATACAGTTCAATTTTCTATCAGTTCTGTTGTTTTCTTGTTTCTAAATCTTTGTTGTCCTTAATTTTGGTTGTGAGAGGAGGCACAGTGTGTCCACCTACGCCTCCATCTTTGGTGGAAGTCTAAATTCTAATTTAAATGTTCAAAAGGACCATTACAAAATCCTAATTCCTGCCAGTAAATAGAGCATTTCATTATGTGACAATGGGCTAAAAATTCAACTTCTCTAGAAAGGAAACACAGCAGAGAGCTCCATGCTCCAGGGAGCAGCCTTCACTTTCCTAGAATAACCTGTGTCAACCCTTGGTGGGTGATGAAATAAGTTTAGAGAAGACCCAGTTACAGTACAGAAGGCACAAAGCAGCTGCCCATGAACCAAGTTAAATGTCAAGGTTCCCAAGTAAAACATGGCAAATGCCCCTGTTCCTCAGTCTACCTCTTCTAAAATCATTGTTAGAAATGCCATGATCAGCCCTGGCTGGGTAACTCAGATGGTTGGAGCATCATCCCATACACCAGAAGGTTGCGGGTTTAATCCCTGGTCAGGGCACATACCTACGTTGCAGGTTCCATCCCCAGTCAGGGCACGTAGAAGAAGCAACCCATCAATGTTTCTCTCTCTCTTTCCCTTCCTTTCTCTCTAAAAAATCAATAAATAATTTTTAATTATTTACCAAAAAAGGAAGAAATGCCATGATCAATGCCTTCATTTAGTAAACAAGTCCTTAGGCAGCACGACAATGTTTGGGGCGACGGTTATGCCTTTGCAGTGAAGGGGCTGTCTTTATTTTAGAGCCCTGAGAACTGAAGGGAAACAGCACACAGTAAGAGCAACAAATGACTGTCAAAGCTGCTTGCTGTTCTTGCTCAGAACATCCTACTTATATGCTCCCTAAAACGCCCTTCCCCAGAGCACAGCCAGAAGAGAGCGTACAAATAAGCACTGGTGTTTCCTAGAAAGTGTCAGGCCAGAATAATCCCGTTTCTAGACATGGCAACAGTAGTGGAGGGATAAACAGTTAATTAGGGAAATATTAACTAAGGAAATATCACTATAATTAGGGAAAATCTCAAATTTTGGTATTTGATCAATGTTTCCAGCTTTCACTTTTTTAAAAATAGGTGCTGGCCAAATTCCCAGCATGCATTTATCTGATGAGGTTTCAAATGATGGCAAACACAGAATATCATATTGCAGTTATTCCTGCTGCTAGTTTCTCTGTGGGTTCCTCCTTGGTAAGACATTCATGCCTTGAAGGCACATGTTGTCAAAATGCCTCAGAGCCCAGCAGCCCAGCTCAGGGAGCCCCACACCGCCTGGCTAACTGGACACAGCAACATCCAGACACAGCCCAGATTCATCTTGAAGCACCAGTCAGTGCTGCTCTGCCATTGGAAGTCTGGTTTTGAAGCAGGTCAGCATGTTCAAAATCAAAGCAGATTTGAAAGTTAAAATGAACTGGAGAAATGTAAATCTGTTTGCGAACCAGGTGAATTCCCTCTGATGATGTAAATATCTCTGTCAAATCAGAGTATGAATGCAAAGTTGCTGGAATTTATGGCAAAAAAAAACAATGTGGCTTCAGTGTCACTGATTTATTCCCCGAACTCTGCCTCATCTTCCGCCTCATCCTCCGTCAGTTATGTCTCCAACTAAAAAAACAAGATAACTTCTTATCTAATGCAGTGATAATTAAAATGTCACCCCTGAGATACTAAGAATGCTCTGCTGCAGAGAACTATAAACACTGCCGGTGTCACATTCAGACTCTAGGCAGGAATTTCTTTCCCACAGAGAATCTGAAAACTTCCAGTGCTTTCAAAGAACCCACCACTGGAAAGTAAATGCATGAGACCTCAACACCAAAAGCCACAGCAGCAAATGCCTGAAGAACTTCCAACCTAATATACTACCTAACCAAATTTCCTAAGAGACACATCTCCTAATACCAGTGGCTGTGGCCCTTGAAACATATCTGCCTTTTTCTCTTATTTCATACTGAATAAGAGTATGTTGTACACTCTCCCTCTGAAGGCCTTGCTGTTGACTCCATTTGAGTTGATAAAACTCCCTCCCAACTGTGCAGTTCTTTTCCCATTTTCTCCCCTTTTTCCTTTTAATAAACTCCCTGCTGAGGCACAAGAGGCTGGAGCCGTGCAATGAAGGTTCCCCGTGAATGCTAAAAATGGTTTAATCCACTGGCAATTTTTCTTTCAAGAGTGAGAAGTATGGTCTCCTGGGCCAGTGCAATGCTATCAACATTATATATGTGTGGTAGGTAGAATAATGGCCCCCAAAGACATCCACCTCCTAATCCCCGGAACCTGTGAATGTGTTGCCTCACAGGGCAGAAGAGGCTTTGCAGATGTGATTAAGTTAAGGATCTTGAGCTGGGGAGATTATCCTGGATTATCCCAGTGGGCCCAATGTAATCACAAAGGTCCTTATAAGAGGGAGGCAGGAGAGTCAGAGAAGCAGAGGTCAGAGTGAGGAAACTGCTAGCTTTGCAGACAGAGGAAGAGACCACGAATCAAGGAATGCGGAAAGACCCCAGAAGCAGGAGAAAGCAAGGAAACAGATTCTCCTGAAGTCCCCCAGAAGGGAAACGATCCTGCCTACACCCTGGTTTTAGTTCAGTGAAACCCATTTCCGACTTCTAACCTTCAGAACTAGAAGATAGTAAAGGTGTGTTTTAAGCCACTAACCTTGTGCTAATTTGCTCCAGCAGCAACGGAACTAATAAGATGTGCTACTTCCTCCCTCTGAACCCAATACAATCGAGGAGTTTGGGGAAACGGGAAAAACGCCCTGCTAATACCCAAATGTCATTCCTCTATTACTCAAACTCTTGATGATCTGTTCCTAACATAAGCTATCAAGGTGAAGTGTCTTTTATTTGAAGACTACCCAGCATGCAGAATTCTTACTAGACCATTTAAACCACACCTCTAATTTTTTTTTAAGATTTTATTTATTTTATCTTTAGAGGGGAAGGGAAGGAGAGAGGGAGAGAAATATCACTGTGTGGTTGCCTTTCGTGCACCCCCTGCTGGGAACTGGCCTGCAACCCAGGCATGTGCCCTGACTGGGAATCAAACCGTGATCCTTTGGTTCACAGGCCCGCGCTCAATCCACTGAGCTACACCAGCCAGGGCACACCTCTAATTTTATACAAGAGGAAAAATATGAATCAGAGAGGTTCAAGGTATGCCAAAGACCCAGTCAATCAGTGACATTCTAACCCCAATCTCTAAATTTCTTGTCTCCTGCCCTTATTATGAACACCTCTGTCCCTCAGAAACACATTTTTCCTTTGCCCTCTATTCCCTTAGCAAATTTTCCTTTGAAATAAATATCTCAATTTCCAACTAATAAGTACACAGACTGGCTCAAAGAAATTCAGTTCGTATCACTATGTCACAGTTCATGAGGTAAGATAGAGTACTAGGCTGCCGAACACAGATGTCTGGAAGCCAGGTGAAATCAGCTTCTCCCAAAATGCAGAACATATAAAACACATAGGTTTGTTGAGTTCCAGGTTCTATGAATACCATCCAAAATACAGAGAACAGTTTTACCACTTAAAACTCACAGCTTTGCAAGGCTTCTTTTGTTTTTATTATTCCTAACCAAAATTACATGCAGTCATGCATCACTTAATGACTGGGATCTGTCCTGACAAATGAGTTGTCAGGTGATTTCGTCACTGTGTGAACATCATAAAGGTTCTTACGCAAACTTAGATGCTATAGCCTACTGTTAGACTATATGGTCTAGCCGGCTGCTCCTAGGCTACAAGCCTGTACAGTAGTTACTGTGCGAAACAACACAGGATCAAATCAAGCACAAGAGAAAACGATGTGATCATGAGACAGGTAAACATGAGATGTATGACACTGCCGCCAGCATAACAACATACGGTCATATAGCACTTTTTTTATAAGTAGAAAAAGTACAATCTAGAATAATGACAAAAGGTATAATAAAGACATAAACCAGTAACATAGTCATTCATTGTTACTATCAAGTATTAGGTACTGCACATAATTGTATGCGCTACACTTTTGCATGACTGGCAGCAGGTTTGTTTATACCAGCATCACCACAAACACATGAGTAACATGTTGGGCTATGATATAGGATGGCTATGACATCACTAGGCAACAGGAAAGTTTCAGCTCCATTGTAATCTTATGGGACCACCCTCATGTATCAAAATGTCATTATGTGGCACATGAGTATATTTAGACCTGGAGGAGACTTAAAGATCATTAGTTCAATCCTTCATTTAGAGAATTTCCTCTACATGATCATACAGATATGACTTGGTTTTGACCAAGAAGCACAAAGCAATATCTCAGAGGACCCTGTTTCTGGCCGCAGCATCAACTCTTGCTTTTAATCAGTGGCACAAAATGATGACACAGGGAACAGGCTCATTCAGTTGTGGACTAAACTGAGTAAAGTGAACTTGCAAACATCTCCCAAAGAACAGATTAAAAATCAAATTAAAAATAATGTTATATCAAATGGAATTAAGTGTTGTATCCAGAAGAGTATACTAAAAAACAGAGCCAAATAGAAACTAGAAAACGAGCAAAATTCAAGTTTCTCAACTAAGTGGTAAACTCCTCAGGGCAGACACTGTCCGAACACACTTCTCACTCTTGCCTATTGCCCCATCTTTACAACGGTGCACGATCAGTACGTGTGGAATTCAATTGGGATGCACAGACCATGCTTAGCTCTCAGAAATGGGGAGATCCTCTACAATACATTTAAAACATGAACTGTACGTTCTTCTAGCCCTTCAACAGAACTTGAAGTTCCCCAGCTGCATTAGAACTTGCAGATATAATCTAAACTTTTTCCAGTGGTCCAGTTTTTAGACCAGTATTTGCTCCTTGACTTGAGGCTTGTTTTATCTCTGATAGTTGCATATTCTGTGTCTGAGTGCTGGATGAATAAGGTGCTACCACACTCATTGTAAGAAAAAATTAGGTAGTCAGGCTCCCTGGACTTCAGTGGCCCTTGAACTCCTGGTCATGAAGACAGAACATTCGGCCTTATTTCCCCTTGTTTTTGACTAACTGCACACTTCACTGTTACTCTTGTCACTATCACTTAAGTACGGTGGCCTCCCCAGTCATCTAGCAGTCAGACAAGAAAAAATGACCAAGAATAAAAGACACAATTTGCAGAAATAATTTAAGAGAGCTGCAACACCCTTTAAGAGAGAGACAGAGAGTACACCTGCTTGGCTTTAAAATCCAAACGGCACAGTGGAATGGCACTATGTCCACTGTCCTACTTGAGCTTAAACCCAACTATGTCTTGGCTTCCTCATCTGACTGCGGTGGTAGGTTATGTTGACTAGAGAGAATGTCAATAAGGTGCTATTAGTTATTAGTAACTCTTAACCATTGTTCCTATTTATATAGTATTACATGGCTGTTTACTGCAATTCTGTTTAGCTCTGTCTAAGAATATATTTACTTCAATTAACACATTAATATAGTCCATCTTGAAGGTTTTCTTTTACCTTGCAGTTATATCTGGGGTCTTAGTTGAAGCTCAGAAACAAAACCCAATGCAGATTTATTACCCCTTCTATAAATCACTTTCCTAAAGCCTGAGGACAAGAGGCAAAGTAAAGCCTACAATCTTAGCTACACAAAGAAAGAAAGGATAAGGTCTGTATCAAGAGAAAAACAAAAGAGGTTAAGACTCCAGAAAAAAAAAAGCAGTCATGCACCAAGAACTAACCAGTTTGCCTCAGATGTTCTCCTTGAAAGAAATAATTTGTATTGTCTAGGCTAAATGACCAATTTATAGAAAAAGATTAAGATCATTGCATTTCTTAGGCTTCTCTGACAAATTTCTACTTCAGATCAGGAGGGTACCATACTCTTTTGAAGACAAAGGGAAGAAGAGCCCTCTGCCTATCAAAACAAGAATGTAACCCTGACTCCAGCATTCACTAGCCACATTTGGGTATGTGCTTAACCCCTCATTGTCCTACTTGCCCCATCTGTTAAGTGAGACCATAAGAGTGCCTGCCATTTAGAGCATCCTGTCACCCTGAGTCACCCAGCTCAGCCTCTAGGAAAACACATATCCTGCTCCCTGCCCCAGGGTGCTGCCAAAGGACCTGGAGAGTGAAGTCTGTACTTCTCCAAAAGAGAATGACTCTGAAGAGGACAGAAACCTAGGATGAAGGTGAAGGCAAGGCTGGGAACTAGAAGTGGGACCTTTTCTGGGCTCAGAGCAGAATGGGCGGCACCTAGAACTAGTAATCAAGAGGAGGCTAAAAAGTCACATAGCAATGGAGACCTGGAAGCCACACAGAAGTCAAGAAAAAGTGGGGCTCAGAAACCAGCAATGCACCCTGGACAGCAGCCAGAAGCCACAACAGCATTCTTCTCTCTCACCTGGCTTAGGACCTGTTTGGCCCATACCCCACCCACATTCTAGATTCACAGATGAAAGAATAGGAGGGGCAATTTCTATTAGGATAACAAGATCTCCATGATTGACTTTAATTCACCCCGTAGCTACTTCTAGTGTACACAATTATTGGGGGAAAGGATAGGTATGATTTTTTGAGTGCTGAGTGTAAGGCACTGTCCTGGGTTAACTGTGAGATTTCATTCATTTAATTCTCATACCACTCTATGGAGCTACAAAGGATAGTATCCTCATTCCTACTTTATAGATATGGTAATAAAAACTTCTTATAATGAGAAGTATGGCCACAGGTTATGTCCACATTTCGCCTCATTGATCAATACCTCTCCCACAATAGCCAACAGGTAGCCTCTGTAAAAGAATTCTGTCTATTAATGGGGGAAAAGTAAGATATAGCCTAACAGCTCTTGTGTATATGTTTTTTAAATTCTTTAAAAAAAATAAATTCCTATTGACATTTCTTCCTTTGATTTAGTAATTTTTAATATCTAGTTCCTTGAAAAGCTTTTAAAGAGGGTTTTGCCAAAGTATACAAGCTTGTATGTTTTCTTAAGGTTAATGTTTCATTATAAGTTTTCTCATCAAAAATTATTCAGATCCACCCTAGTCAGATGGCCCACTTGGTTGGAGCATTGCCCTATACACCTAAAGGTGGTGGGTTCAATTCCTGGTCAGGGCACATACCTAGGTTGTGGGTTTGATCCCCAGTCAAAGCACCCAAGAAGGCAACCGATGCATATTTCTCTCTCACATACATGTCTGTCTGTCTGTCTGTCTGTCTAAAATCAATAAACATATCCTCAAGTGAAGATTATAATTAATTAATTAAATCAGATCCTTCTAAAAATGTCCCATAAGTAAACATAATATCAGAAAAAATTGGAACATGTCAAAATATGACCTAATGAATAAATAAATGAGCACACTAACAAACTTGAGAAGATACCATCCACTGTCCTATCTGCTTAAATTATATAACTTTAGCAAGAACTGTGACTGGAAACTTCTAACCAGTAACAGCTCTACAATGGCTTTTGGGTGCTAAATGTAGACCAGGTCCAAATTCCCAAAGTTTCACTGTGGTTTTATCAGACATACTTAGCAAAAGAATGTTATTCTGATAAAGCTCTCCTGGCTGGCCATGCTTACTTAAATGCCCCCAACAGGTACCGTAACTGCCAGGGGAAGAAGAGATCACTTCTGTCTTCCAGCCAGACCATATTTAAAAAGCCCTTGATCTTACTACTACCACAAAAAGTGTATCCGTTGTGTTAAAGCTGTTGTGTGATCAATCTGGATATAACATAGTACAGGAAAAACATCAAGGGCTACATTATAGCTATACAAGGTGCAGGTGAAGCCATCTGGTCAGTCATGACCTTCAGGATAACTCAAGCTACAATTAATACTTGAAAAGTCCTTGGCATATAGTGTGATATGCATTCTTATAAAACGGCTCTTATAATAATGTACTGAATTCCTTAGTAAGTCCTTATAGACAACACTAGTCTCCTTAATTTTATTTTAAACATAGAATGACATTTTTCTTTTAGCAATTATGGGAATGTCTGTCAATCAGCTTATTTATAATTGAGGCAAATCTAAGTCACCTGACTCCCACCATGCCAAAGAGGATGTCCTAGAGAGGCTCTGAGTTCTCACTGGCTTACCTTCCAAACCGTGACCTACACTGCCTTCACGCTCGGGCTGTGTAACTCCAAGCTTCCTGCTTGTTCGAGACAGTCAGGGAGAGATTCAGCAGGGTCTTCATGATAAAATCACTTTGTCTGCTAGAATGGCTTTGCCAAGCATCCCTCTTAGTATCCACTCTCCTCTGTGGCTGGAAACACTAACAACAAATTAGAGTTCTTACACTTTTCCAAGTGCTACCTCACCTCCTGCTCATGATGGAAATAGCAGAGCCAGAGCTACTTCCTCCCTCACAGAAGTAGGGTCACAGGTGCCTTTGGGACTCTGATGAAAGCTATAAGCTCTCTTCTTAGAAAAGACCAAAACAGGAATGGGGAGGCAAGGGGGAGGGGAGGGCAAATGCATACATGACATTGATGGGGTTCCCTGACCTTCAGGTTAAGAACCCCAGCTTTACAAGGCTAAGGGAGAAAGAACGAAACTGATGGTAGAGATGGGGTGAAGGTACAGAAAGAGGAAGAGGAGGGAGGAAGAAACGGACACAGAGAGTGACAGAGAGCCAAACCAAGTGACAGAACTCTGGAGGAAGTGCTTCAAAGAGAAGTGACTTTCTTCCCTTCTCCCCAGCCTGGGAACCAGGGGTCAGGGTTTTGGTCTAGGTTCTAACTTCCATCTTGAGAAAGTACTTAGAATACCATTCCTTAATGCACACAGTGAGAGGCATTAACTAGGTAACTTTAAAGCACCTTACACATGTGAACTCATCTAATCTGACACAAATCCTTTGTGATAGGTATCATACTTTTCCAGTGTTCACAGTTGACAAAATAATTATCTATAATGAGCAAGCAAGAGTGGGATTAGAACTAGGAACATCTGTCCAGAGCCCATGCTCTTTTTAAAAAATATATATTTTATTGATTATGCTATTACAGTTGTCCCATTTCTCCCCCATCATTCCCCTCCACTCTGCACACCCCCTCCCACCCACATTCCCTACCTTTAGTTCATGTCCATGTGTCATAAGTTCTTTAACTTCGACATTTCCCACACTATTCTTGCCCTCCCCCTGTCTATTTTCTACCTACCATCTATGCTACTTATTCTCTGTATCTTTTCCCCCTCTCCTCCTCCCACTCCCCTGTTGCTAAGCCTCCATGTGATCTCCATTTCTGTGGTTCTGTTCCTGTTCTAGATGTTTGCTTAGTTTGCTTTTGTTTTAGGTGTGGCTGTTAATATCTTTGAGTTTGCTGTCTTTTTACTGTCATATTTTTTATCTTCTTTTCCTTAGATTAAGTCCCTTTAACATTTCCTATAATAAGGGCTTAAAACTCCTTTAACTTGACCTTATCTGAGAAGCACTTCATCTTCCCTTCCATTCTAAATGAAAGCTTTGCTGGATAGAGCAATCTTGGATGTAGATCCGTGACTTTCATGACTTCAAATACTTCTTTCCAGCCCCTTCTTGCCTGCATGGTCTCTTTTGAGAAATCAGCTGACAGTCTGATGGGAACTCCTTTGTAGGTGACTGTCCCCTTATCCCTTGCTGCTTCTAGAATTCTCTCCTTCATTTTAGTCTTGGCTAATGTAACTATGATGTGCCTTGGTGTGTTCCTCCTTGGGTCCAACTTCTTTGGGACTCTCTGAGCTCCCTGAACTTCCTGGAAGTCTATTTCCTTTGCCGGATTGGGGAAGTTCTCCTTTATTATTTGTTCAAATAAGTTTTCCACTTGTTGCTCTTCCTCTTCCCCTTCTGGTAGCCCTATAATTCGGATGTTGGGACGTTTCAAGATGTCCTGGAGGTTCCTAAGCCTCTCCTCATTGTTTTGAATTCTTGTTTCTTCCTTCTTTTCTGTTTGGTTGTTTGTTTCTTCCTTCTGGTCCACTCCACTGATTTGAGTCCCAGTTTTCCTTCCATCTCTATTGGTTCCCCCTACGTTTTCCTTCATTTCACTTATTGTAGCCTTCATTTTTTCATCTAATTTGTGACCAAAATCAACCAGTTCTGTGAGCATCCTGATCACCAGGGCTTTGAACAGTGCACCTGATAGGTTGACTATCACTTCGTCACTTAGATGAATTGGCTCTGGGGCTTTGATTTGTTCTCCCATTTGAGCCATTTTTGGTTGTTGTTTGGTTTTTGTTTTGTTTTGTTTTTTGGTCTGTTCATGGCTGTTAAGGAGTGAGGAGTGGAGCCTTAGGTGTTCCCCAGAGTAGGGCAGCCCAGTCGCTGGATAGTGATGCTGTATGTGGGGGCAGGGTCTGGGAGGGAACAATGGTGCTTGCTCTGCTCTCTCTCAGATTCCAGTCCCTTCTGCTGCTTCCCCTTCGCCTGGATTATCTGTGCGTGAATGTGGGACCGCCTGGTCAGCCAGCCGCCTTGCGCGGCCTCACTGGGTCTGCACAGTTGCCACCCTGTGCCCAGGGTCCACTAGCCCCCACCTGTGCACCTGGGATCTGCCAACTGCTGCTGCCTGCCTGCACACCCAAGTCCTCCAACCTCCACTTTTTCCTGCCGGGACTCTGCCCCTCTTACTGATCTGGATGAATGGTTGTTGGACTTCCGTACAGCTCAATTTTCTATCAGTTCTGTTGTTTTCTTGTTTCTAAATCTTTGTTGTCCTTAATTTTGGTTGTGCGAGGAGGCACAGTATGTCCACCTACACCTCCATCTTAGCCGGAAGTCCAGAGCCCATGCTCTTAATCACTGCTGTGTGACTACTGCCTGCAGCGAAGCCACGCGCCAGGGAGAACTGTCACAGCACATGCACAAAAGAGATTAGACATTTTGACTGTGAAGTGAATGTAACAGTAAAAATATTAAAAAAGTGGCCAGATGTTTTTTACAAAAAAGAAATGCTGTTTGGTGCCATATATACACTGATTAAATATATTTATTTATTATAAAGATATTGTACAATTTAATATATCATAATATTTAAAATATCATACAGATAACTTTCTTGAGAGAATAAAATTATCTTCAACAAAAAATAGTTTATAAGTGTGTATGTTTCCAATGGTTATCACGGTGCACTTCTTTAGCATGGTTATTAGCATACTGCATATCAACTACTTTATTACCAGGAAATACAGTAATTGAGTGTACAAAATGATCAGTGTCTGTCTCAAAATAATTTGGGGAAGGCAATGAAGATTCTAACCATCACACTGATGATTAACTAGAAGAAATACACTCGATAAGTACAATAAATTTGGGATTGCAGAATTACTTGTAATGCAATTCAAACACTTTCTTAAAATCTTCCCTCCTCCCCCCACCCCCACACAAAGTCAAAGTGATGATTAGGATGTCTTAGGCATGTTTTAGCTCTTTATCAATGCACATGTATGAATTCCCCTACAGCCCTTGCAATTATCCGAGAGTCATTTGATGTAAAACATCTTACTCACCACCTTAGTCATACCAATTTCCAAATCCATGCCCTCACCAATTACTCTTCTAGCCGCAAATTTCCCAGTCCACCTCAATCCTACTATTCTTGATTGCAATATGCAAGCCTTCCATCACTCAGCTCCCTGTACCTTAAACTCCAAAACCACTCACAGCCTATTACCATTCTCAAATCCATTAAGCAAACTGGCTATGTCAGAATCGCCCAGAACTGTGAGTCTTTTGTATCTCAATATAAATTTCTGGTCCCCTAATGCCAGAGACTCAGGTGATTCTGAGGTGATTCTAGAAAGCAGCTAGATTTGAGAACCCCAGACTAATGTTTAATTGTGAGTATTGTCTTTCTATACTGTAAAATGAGGGACCTGGGCTGGACAAATGATTTCCAAGCTTCTCTCCAAACAGAGATAAGAATCTGTGACTCCAGCTTCTGGAGCTATTTTATAGATACTGGTTTCTCTCCAACCAGACTTCATGCTTCATTGGAGCAGGGGCCATAGTACTTTTTCTGTGTTCCAAGCCAGCACTCTCCTTTCTGCAGAGTAGTAGCTTGAAACTTACGATCACAAGTTTCTATGACTATATCCTGCTGAACAAAGACAACTCATAAGGTGGGCCAGAGTCACTGCTGTGGCTGGGCTACTTAGCAAACCTTGTGCAGATGCTGAGTTACCATCTCTTGCTCCAAAAGAACCTCCTACACAGGTTTCAAGATATCAGCACCTGACTTACTGTACTTAGAAAACTGTAGAAATCACTCTTTCGAATGCTAGGGTACCAAGAAAATACAAATACTGACTTTGTTTACTTGTTAAAGAAACCACAGAAAGTGTTTATCAATAATACAGCTGGTTTATGAAAATTCTGAAGCACACTGCTGTACTGTCATAAGAATTCACATACCTAATAGAAGTAATGGTGAGAAAAACAAGACAGGGGTTCCTTGTATAATAAGGACAATGGGATAATCCAGGTAAAAGTTCAAGTCCAGGAAATATATTAAATGCATCTATTACCAAGCTCATTCTATTAAAAGGGGACTTTTCTAGCTGGTATTTTAGAATCAGAGGTCCCACAGAAGAGGCAGATATGCGATGTCTGGCCAGGACAGTGAGGGGTTGGGGTTTATTTTGTTCATTTTATTGTGGTTTGTTTGTTTATTTTCACTTTGAATTTGAATGTAGTGAAGCAAGGTTACAGATCTTCCAACTGGCCACAAGCTCCATCACATCCAAATGTGTTACTGCTTCAGACATTTACTTGGTCTTCTTGGCCCAGAAGGAAGGTATTTGAATTTATGACCCTTGGGTTAAATAATTCTTTACATACTTATATAAAGATAAATAATTATATCTTACCATCATCTAATATCTTACGAGCACATTCACACTGCACATTTTATTTGCTTCTTATAATCCTGTTTACTGATTAGAAAACTAATCTAAAAAAAACTGAGTGACTTGTACAGGTCAAGACCTTAAACCTGAATGTGTCATATAATAAATAACATTATGTGGGAATTTTGAAATTTGATTATCACTTAAAGGTTAGCCATTCAGAATATGTGCAGAAATGAAGCTTCTATATTTCCATGGGGAAGCACTGGGAAAGATATGTTCCTTTATTTTTCTCTCCAGTGTTCATGAGCTTCTAATAGCAAGAAAAACATTTAGGAAAACATCTGTTTTCAAAAGAAGTCATTCAAGAAAGTACTAGCAAAATGAATCCAGCAGTGACCAAAAGGATTTTACACACCATGACTAAGTGAGATAGATATTCAAGGAATGCAAGGTTGGTTCAACATACAAAAATCAATGTAATAAACCACACTCACAGAATTAAGGACAAAATCCACATGACCACCTTCATAGATGCAGAAAAAGCCTTTCACAAAATCAAATACTGTTTCATGATAAAAGCACTCAACAAACTAGGGAAAAAGGAACTTCATCAACCTGCTAAAACCTATGAAAATCCACAGATAACATCACATTTAATAGCAAATGACTGAAAGCTTTCCTCCTAAGATTGGGAATAAGCAAAGGATGTCCATCCACTCTTACCACTGCTATTCAACACTGTCCTGGGAGCTCTAATAGCCAATCAGGCAAGAAAAAGAAAAGGTATCCAGAGTGGAAAGGAAGAAGCAAAACTATCTCTACTCTTAGATGACTTGATTGCATACCGGTAATATAAAATCCCAGAGAATACACACACACACACTCACAACTGTTAGAACTAACAAATACATTCAGCAAGGCTGCAGGATGTGAGATCAACATATAAAATAAAATGTAAAACTATTAATAATTCATGTTTCTATCACTAATTACTAGCAACTAAAAGTACTGCATTGCTTTTTTAATGTCATAATGTCATTTATATTCTCTATAGTCTCAACCTGACTATAGAGAATATAAAATTCAGAATTTTCTTTAGCTTTTTAAAAACTATCTATGATACTCGGTTGAGAAATGTTTCCTGGTATACACAATTCTAGAAAATGTGGAAGGAAACCTACTTTTGTTAATATAGCCAAGAAGGTTAAGTGATGAGAATTAGAAAAGATTTTGAAGCAACAAAAGATCTTCTGTTAGACCCACTAAAGAACATTAATCTCTTCAAGTTTTAATTCTCCTCTATTGGGTTTTCTTCAGAGTACTTTATAGCAGTTGCAATCAGTTCAAAATATTGCATCATGATGCTCATACAAACTAGAAAGCAATGACTAAATTTTCACTTATTTATTTTATATTTTTACGTTGGTCCAGTCTCCCAGAGATTTTTTACATTAAGCACTTCACAGTACTGGTGTAGACTGTTTCCTTTTTCAATTTCATAAGAATTAACAAAAAAGTGGTATCTGATTCCAACAATATTGAATGTGCTTCTTTATAGGTAATAAAAACCAAATACACAAAGAAAGGAATATTGTTCTATGTTTCAGAGAAGGATTATATTCATTACTTTTCTGAAGACTTGAACATACACCCTACCTATTCTAAAATCCGTAAGGCCTAAAGTGGGCCAAGGGTTAGCCTAAACTGAGAGATCTTGCTAAGTTCTAGCTTGTACTCTCTACCTCAGGACCTCAATAAACTAACATATTCATTCATTCACATCAATGGTCATTTATCATTCCTGAAGTATCTATAGGTTCCCATATCTTCTTTTGTTGTTTAAATTCTTTCAAAAATTGAAAGTGGGCTCAAGTTATAAATAAAGGTTTAGTTAAAAAAACATTGATAAGACCTGGTTTTTCTGTAAAACTGATCATTTATCACCTAATTCCCTTCCAATATATGTATAGATTTTGCTCTTCATTCACAATTTGATTATAATTAGGCAGAGGAACAGAAAGTCAAGTTATTAATTTAAGAATCAGGGCATAATAATTGAATTACAGTATTATTTTCTACATGGTAAAGGCAAACCATTTGGAGATAAAATATTAAATAGACATACTTTTAAAAAACAATTTCCCTAATGCTGTAAGCCTATATTGTAGAAACGTTTGCTCTCTGCATGAAAACATTTCACCAACTTTTTCATCAGTTCCTCTTTTTACAATGAAAATTCAAAAGAGAGACATTCAGTAAAAAGAAAACCACTGGCCAATGGCAGAAATCATCTATAAGACAACATGCTACCAGGTAGTTCTACAGGATTTTTTGTAAATCTTCCTACCTTTCTTTAACTTAAAAATACTGATTAACTGCACAGAACACTGGATCATTGTTTTCCACTTTTCACTGCCCTCCTTTTAGGAGGACAGCATCCTGCTGGCCACCAGGTGACTTGCAGTACTGCTTTGTGAAAGGAGGATATTTCCCGGCCCTACCGATATCATGCTTGGCCTTATGATTTATTAGGCCAGTGAAATGGGAGCCAAATGACATCTGCCCCATCCAGCACAAGCTCCTCTTTTCCCGTCACCAAGTGAAAAGGTACACTATCTGTCAGCCTGGGTCCTAGAGAGAAAAAGACAGTACAGAACAGCTGACCTTCAACTACCATGTAACATGGACAAGAACTACACTTTGAAACTAAGCCTCTGAGATCTGTGGGTTGTTTATTACCACAGCATCGCCAGACAAAAGCCAACTCATACAAACTGTAATCCTAACATTTAACCCCCTTTGTCACTTTAATTTCCCTGGTAGATGTCATAAATAACTGTTTGAGGATGTCGATTTCACAATTCAGTACAAAAGAAGTATGTAATGACTCATTTCCAGGTTTGCCAGAATCAAGCGATTTGATGTAAAGCTATCCTAGGTTCTGCATCAGCAGTTAAGGCAATGATGACAGAAGGGAATCAAGATAACAGAAAGCACCCAAATCTGAAGTCCACAGAAACAATGAATCCATGACTTGGGTTCACTGTCCCAAGACCAGAGTGGGCTGTCATCCAACCGGAGAATACGGGGTCATTCTAAGTCCAGAGACTGAGGAGCCAGCATATGGGTAGGATCAAAGTAGATATAGGAGGTCAAGGGACAGCCATTCATCTGAAATAGTAGAAAGACATCAGTTTGTCACTGACAGAAAAGAATTACCAGAAATTTTGTCATTTGGGCTATCAAAAGTCATTGCTCCTATGTTCACCTAAACTAAACAATTTAACAATGTAACTGTTTCACCAATTTTCAAGTGTTTTAATTAAAATACATACAAAAATGTTTAAAAACATTTCTTAGCACCTACAATGCCTAGGGCTCATTATATCATTATATTAGGAGAGTTGTGAAGTCGTAAGAATGAATCCTTGTGCATGGCAGAAGAAAGTATTAGACTTTCCTCCCTACCCATCTGCCAGAGTCATTAAATAAACACAAGACCAGACCTCCAAAAAAAAAAAAAGATACAACCTGAAATAACAACTCACATATAACTCTGAATGTTTTAAGCAACACAATGGTTATAACCACTGAATATAATTGCTAATCAAAAAAGAAAAACATTAAGTAACAACAGTAGGAAAAGAAGAATTATAATAAAGTTACCATATTTTGAGGCTTTACTATGGGTCAAGCTATTTACGTGGAGTTCTTTTAATCTTCGTAATAAACCAGTGGCAGAGGCATTACTACCCCCATTTTATACTTAAGGAAACTGAGGCTCAGAAAGGTTAAGTTACCTGTTTAAGATAACACACCTGGTAAATCACAGTCAGAATTTGAACCCACTGCATGCTGGCCCCTAACCCCTTTCCTTTCCTATTATTAAATGACGTCTTTCTGGAATTCAGCCAAGTGGGGTTTTTTTTTTAACCTACCTTAGAATGTGTCTTGTTCTCAAAAAATTTTAAAGACCACATTTAAAGTTATTCTTCCTTAAGCCAAGAATTTGTTCATTTTACTTCACCCAGATATCTTGTGACATAAATTAAGCCCATGTACTCTTCCCTTGTCATCGAAACACTTTTCTATAAAATCAGTCATATAGCTAGAAAAGAGTTTGTCTTTATGTAGAAACTAAAAAAAGAAAGAAACTCAAGACAATCTACATGAAAAAGAATCACCTTAACACAATAATTTCAGATTACTTTCATAGGCAGTTTTACTAATTTTATTGCTGCACCATTATTATTGTTATTAATAAAGTTACATTTAGGTGTTACAGTAGATTTGACCAGCTATAGTAAGCAGTTGTTACCATTTTCTTCACATGTAATACTTTCAAATTAGTGGTTTTATGGGTATATAAATCATTAAGAGAAGATATGGAGACAGTGTATATATGTACATTTTATACATTCTAAATACTGACAAAAAAAAGTTCCCTAAATGACAATGAATTACAGATAATCCTTGCCCAAAATGCAGAATAACTTAGACACTGCATATTATTCATTCTGAGTTAAAAAGCCCAAGTAAACCTCAAGATTTTTTCCATACATACCTCACTGTACCTGCTGAATACCATATGTGTAGGTATAGATGCATATGTGTATATGTGTGTGTGTGTGTACAATCATAAATATTTTGAGGCTGAAAGAGGCCTCAGCACTCATGCCCCACAATTCTGTCACAGTGTGGAGAAACACTTCTCATAGGATGGTGGCCACGTGTAAGGACTCTGGAGCTAGCCTGCCTGGGTAAAACCCCAGCTAGACACATACTAGCGATGGGTCTTTGGGCAAGTTACAATACTTCACACCTTTGTTTCCTTCTCTATAAAATGTGGGCTAACAGAAACTACACAGGAGATTATGATGAGTAAATGAGATATGGTAGAGGTAAAGGACTCACTACACTTCCTTACATATAAGAAACAATAAGAAGCCCTTAGGCCAGATGGGCTAAGTGCCCTTCTAAGGAGTTATGCCATTCAATGTCAGAACACCCTAGGGTACCTCTCAGTCTTGTGTGTCTGAAAACAATTTCTAAAAATCTATTTAATAGTCCACAATTAGAAAAGTCAACTAATTTTTCCTGGCTCTGTAGCCTCATCTAATTACCTCTGACTCAAAACTACTTGCATAAACACTGTAATTAAATTATGAATGGGGCCCTGGCTGGTGTAGCTCAGTGGATTGAGTGCCAGCTGCAAACCAAAGGATCACTGGTTCGATTCCCACTCAGGACACATGACTGGGTTGTGGGCCAGGTCCCCAGTGGGGGCCACGTGAGAGGCAAGCACACACTGATGTTTCTTTCCCTCTCTTTCTCCCTCCCTTCCTCTCTCTCTAAAAATAAATAAATAAAATCTTTAAAATTAAATAAATAAATAATAAATAAATTATGGATGGTATGTCATAAATTTATGCTAAAGTAGCTTATGCAGACTTTCCACTCATTAGTCACTGATTCAAAAATACCTATGAAACACTTACCATTGACATTTCAGAGGCTAATATTTGAGGCTATCCTCTTTTCTGCAATTCCATTCTCTGAAACTTCCATGTCTCGCAGATGTGTCTTAAAAGTCTCCACAACCCACCTTATCCACATCTATAATCACCCACATGCTCCTCCTCTTATTATGGGTCTGGCCTACCTACTTCCTTCTCTGAGACCTTCCTCCATCAGTTGCCCACCTTTCCCCTCAAGAGTGAGAGCATTCAGTCTCCACGCTCCCACCTCCTATTCATTCTTTTGCCCCCACCGCCCACTCCATAGACCACCTAAACCTTCCCAAGTTCAGTGACTGCTCTAAAGCAGCTGGCCATGGACTCCACTCTCTCCTAGTCTCTGCCTTCCCTAACCATTTCTTTTCAAACTCCTTCCTAAACTGCTTTCCCTCCCACTGCCCTTCCAGTGTCCTCAGCCTACTTCTCATTCTCTCCTCACTCTTCCTGGAAAATATTGTCCAATTTCACAGCTGTCACCAGCACCTGTATGTTGATAACTCCCAGATCTGGGAGTTTATTTCTGTCCTATCCTTCTTTCTAAACATCATTATCACACAGCAAACTTTCTGCAGGCAATTTCGCCTGGATAGCCCACAGGCACTTCAAAGCCAACATATTCAAATCCAAACACTTTATCTTTCCCCACTCAGCTTGCTCCTCCTCCTATATTCCCTACTTCATCACACAAGCTAAGTATTCTAAAAGCAACTTTGAGCTCTCACCTCCCTCATTCTCCCCATCCAGTCAATTGGTAAGTTCTGCCAACATCATCCCCTACACATCTCTATAATCCCTCTCCTTCTCTCCATCCTCACTGGCCTGGGCTAAGCTCCATCATACCCTGCCTGACCTCATGATCCCCCAGCCACCAGATTCATCCATGGAAAACACCTTCTAGAAATAATATAATGCAAATGTGACCACTGTGTTCGCCTGCTCACAGCCCTCAACAGCAGGCCAGCACCTCCTGGAAAATGTTCAAGCTCCTTAGAATGCCATGCAGGGCTTCCAAGGCCTAGCCCCCCTGGGCCTCCACTTCCCCAACTCATCTTCTGTCACTCTCTACCTTTAATGCTCCAGATCTGCAATTTACCCATGTCACTGCTATTGCTCACAACATGTTTTTTTCCACCAATTTGCCTTTGCTGACATTTTTGCACCTACCACATCCCTCCTGCTCCCAGCCTGACTGACTCCAATTCATCCTTGAAAATTCAAACAGAAGTTACTTTCTCCAGGAACTCTTCCCTAAAACTCCACAATCAGTAGAGCACCTAACCTTCTGTGTACTCATTAGAATTACCTATCAGAGCATGTAAAAACCCTACAGAGATTATTTGAAATAATCCGTTCCAGGCTAAAGTATAAATACATCAAGAACAAAAAAGGTGATCTATTCACTTCTGTGTCTAGCTCGATTAATGGTTGTTTATCTCAATCCAGAAACCTATAAATCTAGATGACAAAAGTTACAAAGAGCAGGTTAAAGCATTGATACTGTTTTACATTCGTATACATAGTATTTCAGGACTTTAAAACATTGCTTTTATCCTGCTGTGGGTAAGAATAAGGAAAAGAATAGAAATTAATTTATATAACTAATTATCTACCTAAACATTAGAAACTAAAAAAACTATACTTTCTTTTTAGACTATAAATGTTTAATTTTCATACTCAGAACTTGTTAACTCAGCCTCAGAGTTATAATTCAAGTGGGTAAGAAAGGGGAAAGAAGGGTGACTAGTTAGTAGGTAAAATTCACCAGCTTTCCCACAGAAGACTTTTCTCAGGTATTCTGCATACTCAAAGATTAAACTCTACTTATTAAAAGACAAATACCCTAAAGGACAGTCACTTGAAAGGTATAGTTCTCAGAAGAGGCCATGCCATATTCTGGGGAAGGACCCAGCCGCAATGAAAGAAACACAAATAGGAGAACCCACATGGCAGCAGCTGAGAAGCCCTCTCCTGTGCATGGACTTGCTTCTGAGAAGGACTCGGCAGGCTCTGCACACAACGTCTGTCCTGAGCTCAGATTATCCCACAAAGGGAGACAATCAGTGCTGCTCAGACTCAGCATTGACTTTATCTGCATCACTCAGCCTGAGCCCTGACCACAAGGCAGGCTGAAGTCTTCCTCCCAGGCAGTTCCACAGCTAGAGGTACAACCAGTGGTATAGTGATATAGAGGTCTACCACTATAAAATAGTAAACTATTTGATTCTACATTGAAAAAAGAAGTCTATTACATATGGATGTTATTTGTAGTAGTATGGTCTTCCCATGACTGCTAACGCTGATGTCTGTAATAGACAGCTCATATGTTTGGCTCAGAGGGTCTCTAAAGCTACACTTTCCAAGAGGTGAATCCACCACAGCTACAGACCAGGAGAGGGGCTGAGCAGAAGACTTCAGAAAGTAGAGGGACCAAACATTCTGGATCCTAAGCCTCTATGTCAGTAAACTGCAGCCCTCGGTCAGTAAACATACCTGCCTTTTAGTCTGAGGTAAAGTCCTCAACCTCCAACGGCACTTCCCACCTCAGCATTTCTGAGAAAGGACACCAACGGGCTCCCTGCCATGGAATGTGGCTGGCATGAAAGGGAGCAAACAGGGCCTGCTGACTGCCTGTCTTCTCAGTCCAGGCCAAAAGCCTGAATAATGTAACCAAAGTGCAAAATGTAACTGACCATCATCGGTAGGGGTTTTTTCATACAAAACAAAAGGAAGTTTTTCCTTAAGACCTACCTGAGCAAACCACTGACTCTGAGAGTCCTTTTTTCCCCAAGAGTTGCCTAAATCACCTGACTACACTGTTCTTTGAACTATACACAGACAGCCAATAAAGTGTTTTCTCCAGTGTGAAGAAAATGCATGAATTAGATGACACTAGTACAAACCAAAGCAACGACCATTTAAAGCATTTATTTCCCTCACTATGGGCCTAACCTGTCTCTGTGCTGAGGGCAACAGTCTAGAAGGAAAAATCACATCAGTGGTACATATCATTGCATATCACAAGAAATGGCTAAATACAATTAGATAGCATAATGCATTATGATGTTTATGGCAGTATCATGACAACTAGAAGCACAAATGAAAAGTGCTGCCCCAAACAATGGGCTAAAAACTATGGCAAGTATACTTCTTCTGTGGGTTCACATGTGTCCCAAGGCTGCGAGATTTAAATTGGACACTACTGTTCCCAAAAAGTCCGCTATCTTTTCAAATCTGAAATAGCCACAATTGTTTAAACCAAATCTGGCTTTCTCTTATTAGCAACAGTTTTCTCTGCCATCTCAGAGAATAGCAGTATGTGTGTGATGTGGTGTGATGCACACACCCAAACCCTCATTAAGAAGATAAAGTAAATAAACTTCCCGCCAATCTCACAGCACATTCAAAGCCAATTGTGCTATGTTTACTCACATAATCAGTCCTATCTGCACATATTTTTTCTAATGAAATAAGACTGGAAATTAAACACAGAAACTGCAGCTCAGTCTGACCACCTGATGGACTCATGGCACTGTGGTAAGGGCTGAGAGAGAGGGTGGCTGGCTGTCCTGGGATAGAAGGTCCCCATCGGGGTTGTCTGACACTTGCCATTGGCTCTACTTGAAGCTGCACTATGATTGCTCCTAGGACACCAGGAACGTTGCAATTTGCATCTATGGCCACAGGGTAGTGCAGTAATTCTGCAGAGAGACACCCCCGCCCCGCACCCCCCCAACACACACCAATGCTGCCTCTACCACCCCCAGTTCCCTCACAAAGAGAGAATAGCTGGGAGAGAAGGCAGACATTTGGTCTGAGTTCTGGGCACCTACAGGAGCTGTTGTGAGATTCTTGACAAATCCAAAAGTGTCTGTAAGACTATCTAATTACTCAGCATTCTCTTGTGACTCAGAAGGATGCAGCCTTTGAAGGATTGACAAGAACTGTAAAGCTGTAAAAAGTAATTAGCCTATGTATTACAAACTTTGTTTATTTAGGTTTTCATGTTTATTTCCCACTATATCCCCTCTAGGATACAATTAACCACCCCCTCACTCATCAGAAATATCAGAAAGACGCACAAAAATAAAATAAATGCTACATCTAAATGTAACCTCCCTGCATTATGGAACTGTAATGTTATTATACAAAGCCTCCCCAACATACAGAGGAAAACTGAAGTCTTTTGAAAGAGCCTCTGTTTAAAGGCATTTTTAGCCCTTTAGTTCTTGCTACTCAAAGTTAGGTCTGTGGACCAGCAGTAGTGCCCGGGAGCTGATTAGAAATGCAGAATCAGAGTCCCATCCTGGATCTATTAAGTCTAAATCAATATTTTATCGAGATCCCTAACTCATCTGGATGCACGTTTCTAGGAAGCACTGACCTGGGTGATGGTTAATAAAGAGAATACACTGACCTACATCCTCAAAACAGTTTTCTAAGCCTTGGGTCTCTTCTTCCTCACAATCTATTTGATAGAAAAAAATATATTTTTAAATATAAAAACAAAGCCAGGTTATTTCCCAGAACTGGTGATGATCCACTAGACACAGGGGTGTCCAACCTGCAGCCCACGGGCCGCGTGCAGCTCAGGATGGCTATGAATGGGGAAGATCATAACAGAAAATCGTAAACTTACTCAAAACATTATGAGCTTTTTTTGTGATTACATGTTGCAATGTATTTAATGTGTGGCCCAAGACAACTCTTCTTCCAGTGTGGCCCAGGGGCACCAAAAGGCTGGACACACCTGCAAAACCTTTTTCCATCTAAACTGCCAGGTCACTAATTAACGTTTCCATGAGCACTGACAGAAACTTTGTTCTGTCACTTCACAATTCATGTAAACAGTACAGGCATGACAAGAGGGGATTTATGAAAACCAATTTCCTGTCCATATAAAAGGAAAAGAAAATTTCGGCATCAACTTAAGCACATAGCTGTAAACTGAGTTTCTATGTTAGTGTGGTCTCCAAATTATAGACATTTTTGTTCACCTCAGTCAACAATGAACCTCCTGGGAAGAAATTACGTGAAGGAGTTTAAGTACCTTCTGCCTTTCTCCACACGTTGAATGGAAAAATTACAAAGGGGAAAAGACACAAGTACAATACATACAATTAATGACTTCAGCACTCTGATTCCACAACCCTACGATTGGAATGATCGCAGACTTCTGAAGGCAGAAGGACTCTCAGAGATAACTTAGTGCTGCTGGTCCACTTACCTAGGAATCTCTTTCCAGAAAGTACCTGGCAGGGGGTCTACTGCCTCTGAGAAACAGCTAATTGCGACCTCTAAAACAGAGGGTGTCACGTTACTGTTCGATGCTGTCACATCTACTTCCCTTCCTCCTGCCCCTGAGCAACCCAGAACAGCTCTAGTCCTCCTTCCCAACTCCTTCAGACACTCTGAGGGCCCTCTCATGTCCTCAGGTGTTCGTTTCCAGAGACTCAAACTATTTGGATGGTATGGTATCCTCCTACCCTGGTGGAACTATGTATTTTGTTTCTATTGAAACTAAATTATGATTAGCCTGACATAATTTAATGAGACCCACAGTGCCAAATGAAGTCATCTGATGTAATGGGTAGTAATTCAATACATTCTCAGTGAAACATCAAAGGTTATGTAATGGTTAATGTATCTACATATGTTAGTAGTACAACCATAAACAAGGGCATATTTGTCTGCGAGACTATGATGTACAAGTAAGAAAACTACCAATCTCTATTTTAAAAATGTCCCAGGGTCCTATCACCAGGGACAGAACTCTGCACCAGAAGGATGACCTAGCCCAGTGTGGCCTTTCTGTATCCTTCTTTGTCTATGATGAAAAGGCATTTTTAAGGAAGCAAAGAGTACAAAAGAACTACATTTGGCATTCACAAAGCAATTGACACTTATTATTAACACCACAACCTTATGAGGTAGGCCAGTATAAGTGCTGTCATTTTATAAGTGATTAAACCAAGACTGAGAATAGGAAATGAGAAAAATTGTGAGCTGCCTAGGGCCAAAGAGAAAGCAAGGCTGGAGACAGCTGAATTCAGAAACTTCAATTAAATTCCCAGACAAAAGGGAACAGGCAACACTGAATGCAAGTTTTATGGATTTCACTTTGAAATAAAACAAGGAAACATTATGGTACCATTAAATGATATTAAAATCATCTTTTATGGCCTTGATTTTGCCACCAAGGTTTTACTCCCAAAATAAACTTTAAACAGGCAAATTTATTCCAGGTTACAAATACCATTCACACACACATACACACACACACACACACACACACACACACACACACAAATCTTGCATTCTATTTTAAGAGATTAATTTTTTTCCTAATGTGACTGTTATTTTAATCAATATTATACAAAAGGGTCTCAGTTCAAATCGCTAAACCTGAAGTGTCATTGAGTAGACCCACTCTGGTTCAAAGGGACATTTTCCCAAAATAGATTCTTAGCATTTTATAACCTTCCTACATTTTCACAAGGAAGAATCTGGAGTACAGGAAGGAGTCATTTCCCCTGACACAATACTTATCCTTAGCGTCATCAAAAGGCATTTGGGGGAAAAAGGCATTTGGTTAAAACTCCATCTACACATCCAGTATGCATTCTCCCTGTTATCCTGGTGGCCCCCAGTTGAACCCCAGTCCTCTGTGCCCTGGATTAACCAGTCTCCCCACCTGGCTTGCTCCAAAACACACCACCTATGGCATTGGGTGGATGAAGTTATCAGTTCCTTGACCCCAGCACTTCACTGCTTCCCATCCACATCTCCCTGCCTCCTTCATGCAGGCCACCAGCCCATCAAGGCAGCAGCCCACAGGCCCTGGGCCTGGAAGCCACTCTTCTTGGAAGTATATAGGGATGAGCAAAAGTAGGTTTACAGTTGTGGATATGCAAAACGGAGTTTACTCTCATATTACATAGTTTTCCACATGAATAACTGTAAACCTATTGTACTTTTGCCCAATCCCTGTATTCACCCCATACCTACTGAGTCCCTTTCCTACCTCTGGGGCGCTCTGGGGCTCTAAGCCAATGGGAGTGCCACAGCCAATCACACAGCCACTTCTAGCCAGTGAGACTGAGTGCCACCAACTGCACTGCTCTAACTGAGCAATTTTCAACCAGTGTGCCACAAGAATTTTTAAAACATGCAATACCTATTTAGTCAGGGGCACTGACCTCTTTTCCCTTACATTGTCAATTTTTTTAAAAATGACAGTAGCCATAAAACAATAGCCGGCTAGTGTGAATGAATCAAAATTATACCTTTTTGTCAGACTGGTGAAAATATATTTTTTGGTGTGGTACAGAATTTTAGTAATTAGCTGTGTGCCATGAGATGAAAGTGATTAGAAACTGCTGCTCTAGATCAGTCACTGCAGACTAAGGCCCAGGCTCAACCCACCTGCGTGAGGGAGGTGGTCCCATCACAGTGCACCTCAACTTCCGCTCTGTGCGTCCTGGTGAACTGCTCTGACCTCTAAAGACTGACAAAAGGAATGGCGTAGGCCTTAAAAAATGTTTTCTTTGCTGGGACTGGAGGAAAGAGTCGAAGTACCTAAGAGTCAAGATCAGGGGTCTGGGGCAGTTTTTTGACACTAGGAAGGGCCACGGAAGCCCATCGAAGGAGGCCTGGAAGAAGCCACTCCTGGCTGTGCCCACTGGCAGCTGATCTGAGAGAACCAAGAATGTCAGTAGGCACTACAGGGAGCATCCAGTTGTTACAGCTCTGCTTCGCCCGCCACCGCCAACAGAGCACAGTCCATCCCCACCCTGCTTCAGGGAATAACTTCATCTTCACCAGAAAAGCTCCACACTTCATTCCCCTGTATTTCTATTCACAGTCTCCCCTCCCGGTGGACTTTCCTCCCTTTTACTTTCTCCTAAACTTCTATTTCTCCAGGATCCATGTCAAATGCCACTTAACCATGAAGGTCTCACTCTCTCAAGGGGACGTGCTCTTGTCCCCCTGAAGCAGGCAGTGTCAGCTTTTGCTTACTCTCCTGCACACTCCCAGCAAACTCTCCTTTGCATCCCTACAGTGGGAGGTTTATCTTGTTTTGTTTTGTTTTTTGAAACCCATGAATAGAAAATTTTTTAAAGGAAAAAAAGAAACTGTCAAAGTGCATCATACATAGCACAAGTTAAGTATAACTTCCTGACACTTCTGTCTCCGTATGTGCACACGTGTTCTCGAATTCAGTGCGCTGCAACATTAAACGTGCTTGTTGCTGTGAGTCATGGTCTCAAACATTTGAAAGCCAATGCTCTACAGGACTCATGCTATTCCTAAAACTCTAAGAATGTTACTGAAGAAATTAATGAGTATGAAATATCCATGAATTACAACTTCAAAGGTTTGAATTTGAAAGAATATAAAGTATAATGCCTATTTGGACAAAAGTAAATGGATTCTGGCCTACATAAAGCTGTTGGGGGAAGGGGTAGCAAAGAGGAATCTAAATATTTACTATTGTATTATGATAGGCTTTCTCCTCAATAACTAAAATGTGTTTATATTTAAGGAAGTTTAAATCCCATTTTGACTAAGTTCACTTTGGAAAACTTTCCTCATTCACTAAGAACAAGTCATGATTGCTAAGTTCTGCATCTTTAAAACACTTGGTGTAGGTAATTCCATGATTCATGAAAGGATTTTCAGAAACACCATGAAAGCCTTTGTTCAGATTCTTTCTTTGCCCAAGATGCCTCTATGTCCTGCCAATACCCCACCCCCACCACATGTAAAAATTCCATTCATCTTCCAAGGCTTAGTTCAAAGGCCATCTTTTCCTTCGAAGCCTTAAAACACACACATACACACAACCCAATTTTTCCTCTTTCCCTCCTCCACCACCCATCTCAGTCCTAATTGTGGTCTTTCTCTCTTCTGGATCAAAAATGTTGAAAACTTCTTTTTTCACCCTTCTTACTCCCCTACTAGAAAATAACATACCAACCCACAGTTTATTCATCTTTGTATTCCTACAGCAACCAGCACAAAGTCCTGTACTTCAGAGATGATCAATAAATATTTGTTAAGTGAGTAAAAGCAGCAGTTAGCCTTTTAAAAGGAATGGCTTATATGCCTAGGAGCTGATCAAAGCTGGTGGAAAGCAGGAAGAAGAGCAGGAGGAATGGAGTGGGAGCCTGTGAAGAGGTACTGTTCCTCTGGCTATCTGCCCCTGTAAGCTGAATGAATCCCAAAATCTTCAGGTATTCATCTCCACAGGTGAAGAGCTGTGGAGCAGGTGCAGAATGGGTATCTTCCCATGTTCCAAATTGTCCACTTTTGCTTCAAATCAGAAATGGAACATGGAATTAGAGGTGGAAATTTCTTCTCAACTTAAAGGTTTGTCTGAAAAGTTGAAGCCGCTATCTGGAGGTAAAAGAACCTCCCTTGAAAAATAAGTATAGGTGTTTGTGAGTTGGGGAGGGAGGGTGTGTGTAAGGAGGCAGAAGAGATGGTTCTTGAATTATCAACTAATTGTTTATATTGATTATATTCGACAGTACCAAGTTTTTCTCTTCATATTATCTATACAGTCATCTGGGGACACTTCCTGTGACCACTAGATTAAGCTAGCTCAGGTTCAAACCTACAGTCATAACTAACAAAATGCAATATGTTTTATTGGAAAACAATGCCTATCAATTAGGAAAAAATTGTTAGGGATTAAAATATAATTCTCTTTTCCATTAACCTATACCTCCTCCCACCCTCTACAAAGAAAAGTGTTTTTCAAAGACAAATTAAAGAAAGGCGTTTTTGGTGGTCTTTATTTTAATATTACATGTTTACTTTAAATATATATGTATTTGATAAATATATTTATATTAAATCTCTATATATTTTAAATATATGTTAATTCATATGGGGTAGGCATAATTTCCTAAATCATGGTATTTTGTTTTCAAATTTTTAATTTTAGATCAGTATCATTCAGGGCTCTGGCTTTTTCTTTCATATTTTAACAAAATCTTAATTTCCAGTCCATCAAAATTCTGTTTTGTGATTAATTTCAGAGCCACTGTCATAAACTGAGAGACATTTGCAGGACTGTAGAAAATGCACTGGGTTTGAAATCAGAAAACTGAGCTTTGCAATTAATGCCTTGTTGAACACAGGTCCTCCAGTTCTAGACACATGACCCTGGGCAAATTATCTGAGCTTTCCCACCCTCAATCTCCTAATCTGTAAAATGGGAATAATTATAGTAGTTGCTTCCAAGGTTGTGAGGATTAAATAAACTTACAACATGAGATGTGTTTTTTTATCCTCATCCAAGGACATGTTTTCATTGCTTTTAGAGAGAAGAAGAATGGCAGGAAGGGAGAGAGAAAAACATTGATGGGACAGAGAAGCATCAATTCATTACCTCCTGTATGAGCCCCCAACCAGGGATGGGGGATTGAACTCGCAGCCTAGGTGTGTGCCCTAACTGGGAATTGAACCTGCAATCTTTCACTTAAGTGACAACACTTCAACCAATTGAGCCACACTGGCCAGGCAAACATATGATGTATCTAGAAGAGTTAACATGTAATAGATTTAGAAAAGTATCTGGTAAATAGTAAGTGTTCACTAACTGTTCATTTTTTTTATAGTGTCAGTAAAGTCACTTTACAGTTCAAAGCCACTACTTCCTTATTTATAAAATGGGACTACTACCACTTGCCACCTCTAGGATTGTTATGAGATTCAAATAAGAAAACAATGGATATGAAAACATCTGACCCACAAAAAGTACACAAATGTTAGTTACTTTGGATCACCTATAAGCTTAAAAGCAAACCATAAACTTAAAAACTTCTAAGCTTAAAAGTAAACCACAAAATTGAGTTAGAAAATACCATCCAAAAATTCATCTATGACTGAGAAAACGTCTATATTACATACAAACTCAAGCAGTTTGGTTTACATCTTTATCAGAAATATATAAGCTTTTATAAAATGTAATTCTTCATCTGTAAACTAGAAACACTCCCTCGGTCAAGCCAAACTGTCCTCTACTGTAAGCAAGACAGCCAGCATGCTTTCATAAGCCAAAAGTAAGTCGACACATTAACTAAAATCTGATTTCATGTATAGCAACTTTTAAAAAATGACTACTTTTTCACTTTTAAAATAGTAAGTATATTGTGGTTAATGCAAATTTCAAGTCAACTCAGCAGATATTTATGGCATAACTGTGCTCCAGGTAACTCACCTGAGAACTAAGGATGCAAAGGGAAATAGGCTCAAGGTCCTGTGCTGGAAAAGCCCACAGGTTACGGCTGATACTTTCAAAATATTACTCATAGAAATCATTAGGGGGCTTCAATTTGAGTCAGCAGGCAGACAAGCAGCATGAAAATATGACAAAACAGTAAGTTCTTCCTTCCCTTTGACTGAAAAACTGCCTTTAAAAGCAAATGTCATTTTTAACAGTTTCTACTTAGAAACAGTTTCTACTTAGAAACCTATTGAATTTGTGCTAGAAACCAACATTCCTAAATGTAAATCTGTAAAATAATAGGTATCTGTAAATGAAAGGTTGCAATATCCCTGGGAGCAACAACACAGTAATTAGCAACTTTTATAGAGTAATAACATGTTTCATATTCTTTCTATACTGGCTCTTTGAAGTTCCCAATTTTCCACAGTGTAACATATAAAAGTTTTATTACATTAGGGCCCATCCTCATGTATTTTATAAGAAACTGCTCCATAAGGCGCTAGCTTTGTGTCAAATTTGTGACACCTGGCTTTAGAAAGATAAAAGTCACTACAAACCTAAATCACTGAAAATATACATACATCCACACATCATTTCGACAATCTATGATTTATAAATCATAACGCAGTTTAGCTTTAAAACTGCACTTTGAATATTCATGTGCACACCACTTGGAGTTGAAGACATGTGAACTCCTTAAGGAATTAACCGCCCCCCCCCCCAAAAAAAAACCCTCAGCTCTACAATAAGCGATTACCAGAGGCAGAACACAGTGCAGTTAATATGCTTGTTTCAGCAGATGTTCATTCCCGTAAATATTAAACAGAACACAAGTTCCTCCAGGAATAATATGCAGGCAGTAATTTTACCACCTGAACGGGACTAACTGGAAACATTAGGCGATGGCGGGGCGGGGGAGGGGGGGCAGTTAGAAGGATGTAGAAGCAGCCAATGAGATTTTTAGAACACCCGCAACCGGAATTAAACTGCTGCTACCAGCTCCTCAATGTGAGAACCGGAGCACAGAACCCGGAGGGCTTCCAGGCCAGCGGCACCCCGGGCTTTGAGTCGCGAACCGGGCAGAAAGGGCTGAGCGTGGCGCGGGTGGGTGGAGTGGGTAAGAGAAGGAGAACGACTGTGCAGAGGTGTGCAGAAAGGGCCCAAAGGAATTGTGAACCTCGAGGAAATGAGTGTCCCTGGGCCAAGGCCTCTTGAATTCCCACACGGTGAAACACTCTCCCCATGCCCTGGTGCTCACTTCCATCTCGGGTGGGAGTGGGTGGGAGGGGCAGAAAGCACGCAGCAGCCAAGACCCAGCGCCGACAGGCAGTGGCTGGAGCATCCTCTAAGGGCACTTTGCTGCAGCCCCAACTCCAGGGGGTCGCTGGTGTGAACCTGATGCTCTCAGAGAAGAGGGAAGGGGTTCAGGGGAGGGAAGGAAGGAGAGAGGGGCTAGTGTAGCGAAGGGTGGGTCCGGACACTATTGACACGTTCTGGAAATCGGTTCTTTTTTTCTTTCCATGGCTGCGCTCTGCCCCTGGCTCCCCAGATCATCGGCCCCTGGGCTGGGACGGGCAGCACCAGGGAGAGGAGACTGAAAGGGGGCAAGAAGACGAGCAGGCGGCCGTGCATCCACCCAGTAAGGCAGGAGAAGCGGGCGCGGCGGGCGCCCGGACCCACCCCACCCCCACGGCGCAGCCCCCGGCCCAGGTGAGGCTCTGGCCGAACCCTAATCGCTCCCGCCCGCCCTGGCCGCCCGCGCGGGGACTCACCACAGCGACTCGAGGTCCCATTCCTGGAGCAGAGCTAAGTCGAAGCTGTCCATGGTGGGAGGTGTCGGTGTCAGTGCCAGTGCTGCCGCCGCCGCCAAGGCTCGGGCCGCCCGCGCGCTGCAACGAAAAACGGCACTCAAGGTGCATCCCAGCCGCGCCGGGGCCGCCGCCCGTCCCCCTCATCACCCCCGCACCTTGGTCTGGCTCCCCTCGCCCGCGCCCCCGACGCGCGCCTGCTGGGCAGCAGCGGCCACACTCACCCGCTCGCCGGCTCCCGCGCAGGCACACTCGGGAGAGCCGCTAGCTCGCCGCGCCGCCGCCGCGCCTGCCCCTCCTCCTCCCCGCCCCACCGCGGCCCGGCCCGCTGCCCCCGCCGCCGCGCTCCGCGCCGCCCGCCGCCTCTTTCTCCTCAGGGAGGCGCGTGTGCGCGGGCGAGGCCGAGGCGCGCGCACCCAGAGCCCCGCGCCGCGCCCGCCCGCGCGCCCTGGCTCTCCCCGCGCGGCCCCTTGGGGTCCCGCGGCACCCGCAGGCCTTGCAGCTCTGCTCCCCGTACCCCTGGTGCCCGCCGGACCCTCGGCAGTTCCGGGACGCCTGGGGCGGCCCTGCCGGTGTGGCGGAGGGTCAGGCGGCGGCGCCGGGCGGGGGATGCTGAGCGGGCTGCCTGGCGCACCTCCTGCCGCCCGCCCCGGCCCGCCCGCTCCTTCTGGTCTGCATGCTCTTGTTTTGGGCCTAAGATCCACTTTGACCCTGCCGGGCTCTCCCGTGGCGGGGAAGCTGCAGACCTGGAGTCGGTGCCGGGAAATTTGGGACCGCCCCAGGCCCGTGAGAGTTAACTGTGCCGCCTCCAGCAGCGCCGTAAACAAACCGTTTAAAATATCTGGAGTCAGTAAGTTAAGGGAAATTAACGAGAAGCGTGAGGATAGCTCTCCTGGCTGGACCTGCAGTTTGGCCTGCAGTGGGGGTCCCACCATGCACCAGCTGGCTAGTCCCTGGAAACCAAGTTCCCCTGTTTTTATTTCTTGCAGGGAAGGGGGCAGGCCTCTGGGTGTAGACTGCAAACTTCCTGCCCCATCTCCATTCTGGAGAGTGTCGTCAGTCAGCTGGAAGGGTGATAGAGTGTCATTGTGGCTCCCCAAAATCAAGTCCCTATTATTGCTTCCTTTATTTTAAAGAATATTTCCCCCTTCTGACTTTTATAGACATGCTGAGAAGCCCACGTCTAGATGTGTTTCTGCAAAACCAGGAACCCTACTCAGTCTCCCACCCAGCTTGTCCTCAGCTCTGGGAGCCTCACTCAGGATTCCAGAGACTTCCTGGAGAGGACAGTACGGAGCAATGTAGTTAGGTCCCACCACTTGCCCCAAACTCCCACTCCCTGCCATGGAGAGGCCTTTCTGGCTCTCTCCCCTTTGTTCTTTCTCAAGGAGAAGAACCACTGACTGGGGTCCCTGGAACTCTAGACCCTTGGCTAGACAGCACAGGATCCCTCCAGGGTCAAGCCTGAGAGTCACCCTCTCACCTCTGTGACCTGTGAATGAGGATTAACAAACGAAGTCTGGCAAACAAGCAGAGGAAGAAAAGACCAATGAGAATTCCTTCCCATTTGGAATTGTATGACAAAATGTTCATCCCCCTTCTTCCTCCAGCTCTGAAGTAGTCCTTCCTTTATTAGCATTCATAATTAATGTGCAAAATGTAGAACAATTTCAGGCAGAGTGAGTGTCCACATAGCTTGAGAAAACAAAACTTATTTTACAGGCTGACAACACCAGTCCCTAAAAGCCTCACTCATTAGTTAAAGGTAGTACCAAGGCCACACGGAGAACAAAGAGACCCTGAATACAGGAAAAAGTACAGGTGAGGAGGGCTGTCATCCCAAATCCCAGTCCACAGTGTATTTGAAGAGAAGAAAAAAGTCTGTCTTCCTAATATCTCCTTAGCATATGCCTTTGCTGGAAATATTTGCTCTGGCAAAAGTGAGATGCCTGAGCCATCCAGACAGCATTCCCAGGAACAAAGGATTGGGGGGGCGCCGGGGAGAAGAGGAGGGAACAGCCCCTCTCTGGAAGAACTGCAAGTTCCACAGCCTGGACAAGGAATACATCCTGTCCCTGTGCTGGGGGCCGCAGCCGGGGAGCTGCCAGAAAGCAGACCTCCCACCCCTTACAGAGATCTGGCTCTCCTTCCCTTCCCACCACATCTGTTTATACAAAGGAGGGCTGCTGAAGGACAAACAGAACCATGTTTACTGGGAGTCCCATCCAGAGCTTGAGGCTCAAGATACAGATTTGCCCTCGCCGTGGAGGCTTAAGGTAATAAATACATGGTCACAGAAAGGGAAAAAGAAAGCGCTAGGGTATATGGAGCTCGTGAAGCGGTTTACTCCAAAGGGAGATTTATATTTGAATTTAAACACTGCTTTATGTTAATACATGAGTGTAGTTGAACCTAAAGCAATTTCACCATGGGTATTTACATTTTTTTTTTTTATCAGAAATAGCTCCTATTTTCTGTTTGGGGCCTCTAGCCTGGGGGAAGTTGCATTACTACCTTTATTTCCATTGTATTTTTTTTGTGTGTGTAGACTATCCAGTTGGAGGATAGGGCCATTTGAAGAAACCCAAATAATAGTTGTAGCTACCATTTTTACTAAGGTGTCATGGAAATAAATCTTAATGAGTAGTGTTTACAAGTAAAATGTAAAAATAGTTAATAAGGGCCTTAATAAGGAGATCTGCTATTATTTATTATTATTAATCTGGTTTATTAAGATGGTCCCATTATTCTCTAGCCCTTATGTACCTGTACCAAAACAATTGTTTAATTTAGTTGTCAAATGTTAAATCCTTAATACAAAGCAAATAAGGGCTTGAACTTTCTGGAATTAGAATGCCAGACCTAAAAGGGAAGCATTTTTTGCCAAGGAGTAAGAGATTACCTAAATTAAAAATAAAAATAAACGCTGGTGTTTCCTGTGAAGTTGATGTAGCATCTGTGCACCTAACGACCTTGAGACTTGGGGGACTTTTCTCCTGAGATAGATCCACAGACACGAATGAAACCACAGTTCCTGAGAGCTGTAGGGGAAGCATTTCAGCGAGGGGAGCTGCTGGCTTCCTGGCCAGGTCTGTTTGTTTAGGCAAAATCTATGAAAAAAGGAACTAAGGAATGAATCCTGCTGGGTCTGGGGTGCTTACAAATGTACTTAGCAAGGGCTCCACTCATATCCCCCAAATCTGGAATGGGAAGTCTCCTAAGTAGACCCAGAAGCAAATCTGTGGCATCCAACTAAGATCTCCCTTTGGCTACAAATGGATAGAAGAGAGAATTTCCATGGCTTTATTAATTCCTTATTCTAAAGACGTGGCTGCAACTCAGAGGCAGCTTTTGTGACCAGGTGGGAACTTTCCTTTTATAATCTCTCCATTCCCCTAGAAAAAGATGCTTGGCCGAAAGCCAGCTGTGCAGGTGGTCTTGATGGAAGGTGATGGGAGCCTCTGCTCCACCTTCCTCTTCAGGGTTTGTCACTACACCTTCTCTGCTATTCCAGCCAGGCTGCAGACCCACAGGCAGTCTGTTTGTCCTTCCAGGAGCTTCTTGGGTGTTTGTAACTGTATCTACGGATTGCAGAATAAACCCTCTAGGCTTTCTGCTTGCAAATTACATGCTAATATGTCAAGCCCTGGATGGCTTGGGTTTTAATCCACCTAGGAGTTCTAGTGTCTTTAGGTCTTTGCCTCATCACTGGGATTGAGGAGCCTTTCTGTGTCTATTTTTTTTCATCATTCACCCGGTCCCGAGCAGATGGTGTGGCTGTGCTGGCTGTCATCACTCCTCCTATGTTTCCATGGAAACATGGGGCATAGGGACCATCTCTGCCTTGGGCTCCCTAACAGTATCCTCTGGCAGAGAACTTCAGCACTCTGGGCCCCTCCTCCTTGTCTGCCCACATCCTGGAGAGTTTGAGAATGTTCTTCAGCCCTGGAAGCCAAGGTCATTTCAGAGACTGTTTGCACACACTTCCCACAAATGGTTGTGAACTGGCCTGAAAAGGGAGGGAAAGGGATGAGGGACCAGTACCCATATTACATGGCTGAGGCCCATTTGCAGCAGTGGCTTATTTGGACTATTTGCTCCTCAGCCAGCTTCCATAATGGCTGATTATTGCCCAGATGTCGAAAGAGATGCTTCTAAGGTTGCATCTGCTCATCAGGCAACAGCTATTTAATGAGTGAGGTGTGTTACTAGCATTTTACACTTTACTGACATTCTACGGCTCACAATGTGCATTTCTTTTTATTTGTTTTAACAAGACCAGGTTTTCCCAAGAAATGCACCTTCCTCAAAGTTTCTAACATTGTCCTGCCTATATAATTCACTTATATAGCCACTAAAGCATTAATTAGATTCAGAAGTCCATGGAAACGGCAGAGCTGGGCAAGGTCAGAGGCCAGGCAGGGCAGAGAAAAGAGCGAAGAAAATGACTCTTGGGAAAGGGTAAAAAAAGTGGAGGGGAATTTTCCATGCCATTCAAGTAGCAGACAAGACAAAGATAATTTCAAAATATGGCCAACTACCATAACACTGTTGAGAGAATTAAAGTATTGTCCAACTAGAGAGTTGTTTTTTTTTTTTTTTTTAAGTTGATCTAGTAGAAGAATTCCATGCACTATGTCTTTGGTGGTAGTTGCTCCTTGTACTGCTGATACAAAAGACTAGTATGTGAAGCTCACCACATTTTTAAAAAGCACAAGAAACAAAGCAGGCACATGTACTGAAGATGAAAATTCAGGCTGCAAAGATATAGACTATTCATGAAAGTGGATAGAAAAGTATTTCCTATCGCTGACCATGTATTTTATGTCATACTGACTTACTTGTGGGATAATCCCATTATTTGTGATGTGAGAAGATTCCCTAGTTCTATTAACAAGAACCAAACATCTGCTTAAAACTTAATACCCCCACTGGCTCTTTGTTGTGCTTCCTCAAGATATGTGCTGGCCATCACGCAAGATTCAAGGACTCTGAACCTGTTACAAATAGGAGATAATAAATCTTAATGATAGCAAACATTCCTATGTTATGATGTACTGGGTACTGTTCTAACTATCAACTCTATTTATTCTTCCTGAAACCATATGAGTTGTGTTACCATTGTTCTTATCCTACAGGTGAGTAAACTAAGGAACAGATAAGTGTCGCCAACCAAAGCATGGCAGGTTAGGGACTGGATCTAGAAGCCACAATGCCATACTACCTCCTATGACTTTTGCTTTAATTATCTATAGCACTGGATCATTCCCATGCCTGTATATGCTTATATAATGAATGTAATACAAGCCTAATCAGAAGGTAAGGGAGAGGCCTCCTCCTCTCCTTCCTCTAGTTTTGACCCCAGATCATACCATACCACACCTGGAGTAAGGCACTCATTCTGTCAAGTTTCAGTATCCTCTTTTGCAACATGAGAAGGCTGAGTTGGACATTCTTTGTCTCTGTCAATTCTAAAATGTTAGAGCTCTGTTTTCAGTTGCTCTTCCTGAGTGCTGCTAAACAGAAATCCTGGAGTATGTCAAGAGAGCCATAAATCTTTCCTTGTTTAAAGGTGGGAGCTCCTCCTTGCCTTAAATAAATCTCAAGGTGTTGGTCTGTTCCAAACAGGAGTGCTTGCTGTTCTGTTAAGTGTTAATAGCCAACAAGACCAAAGTCTCCAGAAGAAGGACACTTAGCTTAGGTCTGGGAAGAAATGTGGGGAAAAAGTCAAAACATAACCATGAGTGTCAGACTCTTCTCCATGGCACCAGAGAGTATGTGAGCAAGGAGCTAATGATCTCCGTGAAGCCCTCAGATGACACTGAAGTTCAAAGTGGACCAACTATGACTCATAGCCTAAAGACAAAGAATTTCATAATTATATTTTGATGAGTTAAACACTGGAAGGCAAAGGGAAGGAGTATAAGATCCTGACAAGGTCCTTCAGGCAGAGGCATCTCCTACAGCTCAAAGTCCATAGTGGAGGTCCTGCAGTCCAGATAAAGAAGAAACAGAAGGCAGAATCTACCTCATTGGGAGCTTGACATGATCATGTGATGGCAGTCATGCCTGGTTGCCTACCCAATACCCATCCACCCTCTTTACTAACAAAACCTAAGTTTGGTTTGGGGAAGTAATAACCCCAGGAATACAGCTGAAATAACTGTATTTCCAAGTTTCTATTATATAACTTCAGTTCAACAAGAATTGAACATGTGACACAGCTTGATTCAAAGAGACATAAGGTTAAGACAGCTGGAATTTCCTGGAAAGTTTTGCTTTCCTAGAATAGGCACCATCCTTTCCTCTAGGTCACTTCCTTATTTCTGTCCAGAATGCAACTGGTGGTCTGAGGTAGAGCAGCCATCTGGGACCATGAGAGCAAAACCCGCAGACTACAGTTGGCCCATATAAAGTTAGAAGGAGGCTACATCCTTGATTGTTTCTTCACACAATTGTTCCATCTTTGAACCGCCAATCTAGCTCTGGACTTTTGGGGACAAAAACAAGACCCAATTTGGCTGAACTACTATAGTCATGTTTTGATTATTACTAATGGAGAAGTCATGATCCTTCCAGTGTTCCCTGCACACTGCCACAGTCAGGTCTACCAGATGTCCCAGCCTATGTGTTCCTGTGAGAGGAGTAACTGTGATTTGGAAAAGCCTGTGTTTGTTTTTTTTTTAAATATAATCTTGCCCTCTAGGTTCACTCCAATTAAGAAACCCATGTTAGATTGTTTGAACACTGATTAATGTGGCTCCAGCATTTTTTAATATTTCATATTAATAATTGTTTCTTTATTTTCAATTACTTATTAACCGAAGTTACTCTTATATCCTCAAAGGGATACTAGAAGATCTGATTTCTAGAAAAGACTGTAGGAATAATAATAGTTTGCCTTTCTTGTGTCTTTGCCACATACACAAAAATATGCATGTTTTAGACCCTGTCATTGTTTCTATCAATAAACTAATTACCCCTGTATGAAACTGATTTACTTCAAAAGGAGTTTTAAAAAAATTAAGTACAGTATTTTGAAATATAAACTGCACTATAGGGTTACAACCCAATAATAAAATCACAGAAGCTTAAAAGTCAAGAGAAACCATAGAGGCTTTCTACCTAACCTTTTCAATGAAAGAATTCCCTCACTATCAGCCCTGGTATGTCTGACCTACACATGAACATTTCTAATGATGGGCAGCTCACTCTCAAAAAGTTTCCTATTCCATTTTTAAGGAGTTCAGCTCTGACTGAAACAACATTCGTCCTTATATTTATGAATCCCAAATTGATCTCCCTATCATTTCTTAGTATATGACTAGCTCATAGCAAGCACTCTGTTACTGCTAAATTTCACTGAATTCCTTCTCTCAGTCCTCCATATATTGAGATTCATGGCCTCAAGAAATTTCCTCAGCACTTTTGGCAAAGGACGTTTCTTCTGCAGTGGAAATACTATGTAGAAAAGAGGAGTCTGTTTCTCCAAAGGAACACATGGTCAGGAGAATGAGAGAAACTCTGAATTCTTCCAACAAGGAGTTGGTTACTTGGGAGAAGGGAGCTTCACAGAGAAATTGAGCTGGCCACAAGAAGGAATGTGCCCACCACAAGATAGAGAAGCAGGTAACTCCTCAAATGAAGAAACCACCCTGCTGGTTCTCAAGGAAGAAGCCGCACAGAGGAAGATAGAAAGTGGGAGCCCAGATCATGGTAAGAGGAGGAGCATGAGAACAGGATGGAGTCATGATTAGAGCTCCGAGTCCAAAAGTCAGCCTCCTCTTCCATTAAAGAAATACAACAGCTCTTTGAGGGTTGGTCCCCAGTGTTCTTCCCAAGCTGCCACTCTCTTGTGATGCTTATTATAATTCCACATACTTGGCACAGACAGTTACATTTTTATGAAGTTAGCATTACTTTCTGTCATTCTCTAGACAACAATATGAGATTTATTGCAACATAAAGGAAACTTCATCCTCTTGAGTGAATGTCAGCCCAGATTCCCATGCTGTCATCCTCTCATCCTGCTTTGAAGAACACAACCTCAAATCAGGGGTGAAGTAATTGGGGGTACCTATCCAAGCCCAGGTCTAATTAGAGTCAGGCCCCAAGAGGAAAATCTCAATGATCACATCGATAATTTCAGGGGTTTTTTTTTATTGAACAAACATTATTGAGCACCTTGTACATGCTAATCAGTGGGTTAAGAAATAAGGAGAGAGAAGTAAAAAAAAGTTAAAAAGCTCACAGTCTAGAAGATAATGCATGCATATCTTCGTTCACTTACTCATTCTTGAATTTAACAAATATTTATTGAGCCAGTTATATGCTCAGAACTTTGCTAGGCACTTAGGTTAACACCCTAAGCAAAACAGACACAGTCTCAGGGAGGAGGGGCACCAACTATGTTATGGGGTTAGTGCTATGACAAGGGAAATGCAAGTACTCAGGGAGATATTTCAAGAAAGAATGAGTGACTAGTATTCCAAGTAAAGAACTGAATTATCCAGAACAAAGTGGGTTTGAGAAAATGGAAGAAAAGAACAAATTTTGCATGCTGTCCTGTTGCCTGGCAGAGGTGTGGCTGCAAAGCCATACAAGTGAGAGTCAGTGGACAATGACTTCTGTCTGAGGTAGTCTTCATGCAGAAGATGACATTTGTGTTGGGTCTAAAAGAATGAAAGCCAAAGGGAGATCAGTGGTAGTGATGGAAGAGCCTTCCAGGTAGAAGGAAAAGCACATGAAAGAGCACAGAGGCGAGAAGTATATTGTGTTCTAGAAACAGAGAAGTTTCTATGCGGTCAAAGTGTTGCCTCTGGGGTTAGGGGGGTGCAGAAGTCAGCCAGGGTTCAGGGTGGGACAGCAAGCAGGATGAAGGGTAAGGGAAAAGGAGCCAAGGCCAGGGCAAGAGGTTGGGGACAGGTGTGAAGAACCCTGTTTGCTATTGTGAAAACATCTGAAGTGAGCAGGAAATGAACATCAGAGATTCAGTAGAGCAGCAAGTGAATACCCAGCTGCCAAGCCCAGGGGCACGACTGAATTGAAAAGAGGAAATGGTTTCTGAGAAACCAGAGAAAGTACTTCGCAGAGCACTCAGCCCAGAGGTTTTTTCTTTTTTGGTTGTAAAATCAATCAAGATTGTAACCCCACCTCCCTCAGCACAGGGGTGGCCACCATCATTTGAATGGTCCACAGAAAAATGAAAATGTGTAGTCCCATGTGTATAAATTATCAAGATTTTCAAGCTGATGACAGCAGAGCGTTAAATCAAGCACAGGACCCTTCCAAGTGTGGGGCCCCATGTGACTGCATAGGTTACATATCCATAAAGCTGGGCTGCTAAGGTGTTTGTGCCAAGGGGCACCTTTTCACTAACAGGGTGAGTGTTAGTGAAACACTAACTCCTTGGAGCCTGGTGTCCAAGGACTTGTTGAACCGCATGTCTAGAACACAGCATTGCATTTCTATGGCCTGTACCATGCAGATACCCCCTGCAATTGAGTTTGTTGCAAAATCATGTTGAAAATAGAGGACAGAGGAAGACAATTCAAGCCCTGCACAGCTGTATGTGTGGAGTGAAATTTTTCAATTACTATAAATAGTACTTTCAATCTTTGTCTCCTCCTTCTGTAAGAGTGAGTCCTCAATAAACTTCTGTTTGCTAAGCAAGGTGATGATGGAGATGTAGGTTAGGGAAACTGAGGGAAGGGGAAAACTGTTCTGCAAAATAGAAAAATAAATAAAAACAGGAGTACAGGAAGAAGTGAAGAGTTTGGCCAGAGAGGGAAAGGAAGAGAGGGAAGGAGCAGTAGCTTAAAGAAACAGAATTTTGGGGAAAGACAGCAATACCTCAATAGGATTTTTTACATTTTTGCAGTATGATGTGATCACATTCTCCATCTTCCTAATAAGCCTTAAATTAAAAACTACATTGCTCATCAAAGTTTAGTGAGACAGAGATGTGTGTGTGTGTGTGTGTGTGTGTGTGTGTGTGTGTGTGTGTGTGTGTGTTTATGGTGGGGGAGGTGGATTTCAAGCCTAACTGCAGATTAGAATTACCTGGGGAAAAATTCCAATGGTCTATCCCACCCCAGGATGCTGATTTAATTGATGTGGAATGAATTTGAGGAGTCCCAGACTCAGGGGAAGCCATCACAGAAGTGGCCAAGATAAGGTGTCTCTTCTGGCCCTGGTCCAAGTCCTTTTCTTTGGTGACTCTGTCATTTCCAATGGTCTATTTGTCTGTCTTTGGGTCAGTTCCACACTATTAATTACTGTAGCTTTATAACAAACATTAATGGTTGGTAGAGCCCGTTACTCCCTCCTTTTTCTTGTTTAAGATAATCGATTTCCAGCCTTTTAAAAAAATTATCATTTTAGAATCACATCTGATCTCAGAAGGTAGAATGAGCTTGTCAAGTTACACACACACACAAGACCTGTTAGTTTAACAGGAATTGCTTTAAACACATAGATCAGTTTGGAGAGAACTAGTGTGTCAACAATATTGGGACTCCTGATACCTGCACAAGCTGTGTCCCTCTGTTTATTTAGATTTCTCTTTATTTATGTCAATAATGTATCATGTTGTTCTGCATAAAGATTTTGGTATTATGTGTTAGAATTTTTTTCTTTAACAAATTAATGAGAATGACTAGGTTGATTTCCTGTTCATTCTAATAATTTGTCTGTAGTTTTATTTCCTATGCATACAATAATTCAATAGTTTATAAGGTGAATACAGCTGGGTTTTCCCCCTCTGCAATCCTTACACCTTTATTTTTTTGTCTCCATTGTCTTACTAACTAGAATTTTAAATACAATTTTGAATAGAATCAGTAATGATAGGTATCCTTGCTTTATTTCTGATTTCAAAATTAGGCAATTTTCAATCTATTCCCAGTATATTAACCTCGAAACTATTTACTATTTTGTTTACTGAAATCATGAATTGATGCTGAATTTTATAAAATGTCTTCTGTGGCCTGTTGAGATGATTCTACTATTTGGCTACTTTTTTCTATACATGGTTAATGTAGAAATCACATTGGTTAATTTTCAAAAGTCAAACCAGCCTTGTATTTATGGAATAAACACAGCTTGGTGGTAATGCAATACTTGTTATATACCTATTGCTAGATTCAATGTGCTTTTATTAGGTGGGGAGATTTCTGCACCATTGGTCATGAATAAGTGTGTTGAATTTTCCCATTTTGAAGTGACCTTGTTAGCTTTTGTTAAGAAAGCTTTTCAGATGAATTGGGGAGATTTACCTCTTTTTCTTTTTATTCTCTGGGTTTGTTTACGTAACATTGGCAGGATTTCTTTTTTTAATTATTTAGTGGCATTCACCAGTAAAGTCATCTGAGCCTAGAGTTTTCTTGAAGGAAAATTTTAAGTTATAGTTTTAATTTTTAATAGTTTTAAGTATGTTTCTCATCAATTTTGATAAGTTGTGTTCTTCTAGAAAGGTATCCGAGTCATGAAAATTTTCAAATAAATTTCTATAAGTTATAATATTTACTTAATATCTACCTAATATATGTAGGATCTGCAGTTATTACTTTTTTTCATTCCTTATAGTGCTTAGTTACGGTCTCTTTCTCTCTCTCTCTCTTTCTCTCTCTCCCTCTCTCCCTCTCTCTCTTTAAATCAATCTCACTAACACCCTGCTCTTTTAGCAAATTTCAGTTTTACAACACAGTGTTATCAACTATAGTCACCATGTTATACATTGGATCCTCAGATCTTAGTCATCGTATAACTGAAAATTTGTACCCTTTTACCAAACTCTCCCTATTTCCCACCCCAGTCCCTGATGACAACTTTTACGCTATGTCTATGTTTAGTTTTAGATTCCACACATAAGTAATATCAGGCAGTCTCTGTCTTTCTTTTTCTGGATTATTTCACTTACCATAATGCCTTCCAGTTTCATCCATGTTTTTGCAAATGACAGGATTTCCTTCTTGCTTAAGGCTGAATAATATTCCATTGTATGTATACACAACATTTTTTTTTTTGATTCATTGATGGACACAGGCTATTTCCATACCTTGGTTGTGTGCAGTGAATATGGGAATACAGATATCTCTTCGGGACAATGGTTTTTGTTTCCTTTGGCTATATACCCAGAATGGGATTGCTGGATCATAGGCTAATTCTATTTTTAATTTCTAAGGAACCTCCACACTATTTTCCATAGTGGCTGCACCAGTTTATATCTCCACCAACAGTTTACAAGATTTCCCTTTTCTCTACATCTTTGCTAGCATTTGTCATCTCTTGTTTTTGATAATAGCCACCCTAACAGGTGTGAGGTGATATTTCATTGTGGTTTTGATTTGCATTTCCCTCATGATAACTGATGTTGAGCACCTTTTCACATACCTGTTGGCCATTTGTATGTGTTCTTTGTGAAGAGGTCTACTCAGGTCTTTTGCATATTTTTTTGCTATTGAGTGGTATGAGTTCTTTATATATTTTGGATATTAAACCTTTGTTTGATATATGGTTCACAAATATTTTCTCCCATCCAAAGCTTGCCCTTTAATTTTGTCAATGGTTCTTTTGCTGCACAAAACCTTTTTAGTTTGATGTAGTTCCATTTAGTTATTTTGGATTTGTTTTTAACTTTTAGTGTCAAATTCAAAACTTCATTGCCAAAATAATGTCAAGGAGCTTACTCCCTATGTTTTCTTCTAGTTTTATGGTTTCAGGTCTTTATGTTCAAGTCTTTAATTCATTTTGAGTTTATTTTTGCATATGGTATAAGATAGGAGTCCAGTTTCATTCTGTTCCATATGGCTATCCAGTTTTCCTGTGATTAATTCTTCCAGTCCATGAGAACTGAATATCTTTCTATTTGTATCTTCAATTTCTTTTATTGAAGTTGCGTAGTTTTTAGTGTACAGAACTTTTACCTTCTTGGTTAAATTTATTCTTAAGTATTTTATTTTTTTAGTTAATAAACAATTATGGAATACAACAAAATAACTAGTTAAGGAAAACCCCCCCAAACACTGTGATAAACTGTATACCAGTGTTTCTAATATTTCACTTGAGCATACACAGATAATTACCTACTCTTAACTAATTTGTAATCTCTCCACACTAGCATCATTTATTTTGCATATTTCAGTCATTCATTCAATAAATATTTATTAAATGTTTATGATGTGCTGCTTTATTCTTTTTGATGCTATTGTAGCTGCAATTGTTTCCATAATTTATTTTCCTTATAGATTATTGTTAGTGTATAGACACGCAGCTGATTGTTCTATGTTGATTTTGTATCTTGCAACTTTTCTGAACTTGTTATTGTTCCAGCAGTTTTCTGGTAGTTTTTAGGGTTTTCTATAAAAGACATCATGTCATGTACAAATAGAAACAGTTTTTTGCTTCCTTTCTGATTGGGAATTCTTTTCTTTCTCTTGCCTAGTTGTTATGACTAGAACTTCCAGTACTATGTTGAATAAAAGTGGCAAAAGTAGGCATTCTTGTCTTGTTCCTGACCTTAGAGGAAAAGCCTTCAGCTTTTTACCATTAAGTATGATATTAGCTGTGAGCTTATTATATATGGCCTTTATTATGTTGAGGTACCTTCCCACTGTAGCCAGTTTGTTGAGTTTCTATCATGAAAGGATGCTGAATTTTGTTGAATGCTTTTTCTACATTTATTGAGAAGATTATGTGATTTTTATCCTTCATTCTATTAATGTGATGTATCACATCAATTGATTTATGGGTGTTGCACCATCCTTGCACCCCTGGAGTAAATCCCAGTTTATCATGGCATATGAACATTTCAATGTACCAGTGAATCTGGTTTGCTAATATTTTGTTGTAGATATTTGCATACAAGTGCATCAGTGATACTGGCCTACGATTCTCTTTTCTTGTCTTGCTTTGCTAATCAGGGTAATGCTGACCTTATAAAATGAGTTTGAAAGTGTGACTTCCTCTGGATTTTTGGAAGAGTTTGAGAAGAATTGGTGTTAATTTTTCTTTAAATGTTTGGTGGAATTCACCAGTGAAGCCATCTTGTCCTGGACTTTCCTTTGCTGGGAGGTTTTTGATTACTGATTCGATCTCCTTACTAGTAATTTGACTGTTTAGATTTTGTATTTCTTTATGATTCAGTCTTATTAGGGTATGTATTTCTATAAATTTATCCATTTCTTCTAAGTTATCTAATGTATTGATGTATAATTAGACATAGTGTTCTCTTTTGATCGTTTGTATTTGTGTGGTATCCATTGTAGTATTTCCTCTTTCATCTATAATTTTATTTCTTTGAGTCTTTTCTCTAATTTTTTTGGTACCTATAGCTAAAAGTTTGTCTATTTTGTTTACCTTTTTAAAAGAACTAACTTTTACTTTCATTGATCTTTTCAATTGTCTCCTTAGTCTGTATTTCATTTCTTTCTGCTCTGATATTTGTTGTTTCCTTCCTTCAACTAACTTTGGGCTCAATCTGTACCTCTTTTTCTAGTTCCTTGATGGGTAAAGTTCAGGGGTTTTTTCTCAATGTAGGCATCTATCACTATAAACTTCCCTCTTAGAACTGCTTTTTCTGTATCCCTTAAGTTTTTATATGTTTTGTTTTCAGTTTCAGATCACAAGATATTTTTTATTTCTTCTTTGATCCATTGGTTGCTCAGTAGCATATTGTTTAATATTTGTATGTTTGTGAATTATCCAGTGTTATTTTTTTTTAATCCTTATCCAAGGGATATGTTTATTGATTTGAAAGAGAGAAAAAGAGAGAGAGACCTGGATGTGAAAGAGAAATATCAATCAGATGCCTCCCACATGCACCCTGACCACCCTGAAGAGGGATCAAATCCACAATCTAGGTATGTGCCCTGACCAGGAATCGAACCCACAGCCTTTTGGAATACAGGACAATACTCCAACCAACTGAGCCGCCCAGCCGGGCTCAAGTTTTCTTCTTATAATTGATTTCTAGTTTCATTCAATTGTGGTCAGAAAAGATGTCTGATATGATTAACTTCTCACATTTATTAAAACTGATTTTGTGAACTAATATGTGATTGTTCCTGGGGAATGTTCTATGTATGCTTGAGAAAAGATATCTATTTGCTACTGTTGGATGAAATGTTCTCTAAATATCTGTTAGGTTCATTTGATCTAACATGTAGTTTAGATTCAATGTTTCCATATTAATTTTCTGTCTGGATGATTTTATCTACTGTTGAAAGTGAGGTATTGAAGTCCTCCACTACTATGGTATTACTGTTTATTTTTCCCTTCAGAACTGTTAATAGTTGCTTTATATATTTTGGTGCTCCTATGCTGGTTGCATAAATGTTTGCTAATGTTATATCCTGATTAATTGACCCCTTTGTAAATATATAATGACCTTCTTTGTCTCCTGTTACCTTTGAGCTTGAAGTCTATATTGTCTAAAATAAGTATAGCTACCCCTGTTTTCTTCTCTCTCTCTCCCTCCCTTCCTTTCCATGTTTCTTTTCTCTCTCTCTCTCTCTCTCTCTCTCTCTCTCTCTCTCTCTCTCTCTCGTTTATTTGCATGGAATATCTTTCTCCTTCCCTTTACTTTCAGTCTACATGTGTCCTTAGGCCTGAAGCGAGTCTCTTGTGGACAGCATACAGTTTGGTTATTCCTTTTAACTCCATTCTGCCACTCTGTGTCTTTTGATTGGAGAATTTAATCCATTTACATGAAAAGTAATTATTGATAAATTTGAACTTCCTATGCCATTTTGTCAATTATTTTTTATTGTTTTGTAATTCCTTTCTTCCTTTATTTTTCTCTTGCTGATCTTTGTGATTTGATGATTTTCTGTGGTGGTATGCTCTAATTCCTTTCACTTTACCTTTTGTGTATTCACTACAAGATTTTGCTTTGTGATTAACTAGAGGTGTACATAAATCAATTTATGGCAGCCTTTTTCAAGCAGATAGCAGCTTAACTTCAAATGCATACCAAAGCTCTACATTTTTTATACTCTCTACCCCAAATTTTAATATCACAATGTACATCTTTTTACATTGTCCACTAATGAATTATTGTATATAGGTATAGATATTTTTAATAATTTTGCATTTTAATATTTATAGTAGAGTTATAAGTGAATTACCTACCACCACTACAACATTGTTAATTTAACTATATATTTACTTTTGACAGCAAGCTTTGTACTTTCATATGTTTTCCTGTTACTAATTATTAGTGCCCTTTTGTTTCTTTGTGTGTGTGTGTGTGTGTTTCACCTTAGTTATGTATTTATTGTTTTTTTAAATATCCCTTTTGTTTCTGCTTCAAGAACTCCCTTTAACATTTTTTTGTAGGGCCAGTTTAGTGGTGATAAACTCTTAGCTTTTGCTTGCCTTGAAAATGTTTGCCTTTCTTTCAATTCTGAAGGAAAACTTTGCTGGGTAGAGCACTCTTGATTGGAAGTATTTTTTCTTTCAGAACTTTGAATATATCATCCCACTGTATTCTGGACTGCAAGGTTTCTGCTGAAAAAAAGTTCCTATCATCTTATGGGGGTTCCCTTGTCTATAACAATTTGCTTTTCTCTTGCTACTTTTAAGATTCTCTTCTCTTGAATTTAGGCTATTTAAATTTGGACACAATTTAGATATGTCTCAGTGTAAGTCTTTTTTGAATTCATCCTATGACAGTGTTTGGGCTTCCTTGATCTAAATCTCTGTTTCTTTCCCTAACTTAGGAAAGTTTTCAACCATTATTTTTCTTAATAATCTTTCTGACCTTTCCCTTTCTCTCTCTTCTCTTTCTGGGACCCTATAATGTGTATATTGGACCTCTTGATGGTTTCTCACAAGTCCCTTAAGTTATTTTCACTGTTTTTCATTTTTATTTCTTTTGGCTCCTCTGACTGGATGAACTACTCTGCCCTGTCTTCATGCTCACCCATCTTTTCCTCCACTTGATCTAGTTTGGTTGAACCCCACTATTGAATTTTTCAGTTCTATTATTTTATTCTTCAGCTCTGCAACTTCTCTTTTGTACTTTTCCAAATTTCTATCTCTTTTTTAAAATTCTCATTTTGTTCATGCATGGCTCTCCTGACTCAGTGAGATTTTATAACTGTCATTTTGCACTCCATAACAGGAAAATTACTTATCTTCATTTCATTGACATCTGTTTCTGGGGTTTATTTTGTTCTTTTGTTTGAAACATTTTCATTTTTCTTCATTTCCCCTCCTTGTGTTGGTTTCTGTGCATTAGATAAAGCAGCCACCTCCCCCCAGTTTCCACAGAGTTTACTCATGCAGGAGATGAACTTTGTCAATCAGCCTAACCTGAGAATCTTGTTGTCTGTCAAGCCTTTATGATTGTCCAAACTGCCTTCTTTGTTAATAGTGGCTCCCAGTAGTTGAGGATGTGCCAAGACGTGTTAGTGTCCCAAAGGGGAGGATCACATTCAGGACCTAGATGCAGGCTGATTAGTAGTCAGACCCTTAAACAGAAGCTGGAAAAGTATGTAGTTAAACTCCTTCCAGGGAGAAACTAGGAGATGGTGATTTTGCTTGCTTCCTCTGTGCCAGGCCTGGGTATATCCACAGTGGGGCGTCCTGCGGGATTTGTGAATGGAAATCCATTGGCTGTGAGAGTCAGTAAATCTGAGGACCCATCCCTTGGGTGGCAATGCAAATACTGGAGTGCAGAACTCTATGTCTCTTCTGGGGAGTTACTGGCAACTTGGAGTAGACTAGAGGAAGAGAGCTGAGATGGGGAGGAGACGTCTTCTGGTTTCCCCAGTCTCCAGCCTCTAAATGTGTCCTAAATTAGTGACTGATCCTCAGGCATCAGCTTTTAAAGTATACATATGGATGCCCTTCTAGAAAAGACTGGGAGTTGGGTGATTTTCCCTGCCCCCTCTGTGCTGAACCCTAGGAAGGATGTCCCTGCAGGGATACCCATGGTGAGTGCCATTAATAACTACTATTTTGTTTGCTATAGCCTGTGGGTCTTGTGGATGCAAATTCCCTAGCTTTCTGAACTAGATGTTTTAAAAACATTTTTTTGTCCCTCAGGTGGGAGTCTTAAAAGGGGAACTAAAGGTGGGGTTTACATCCTTCACTTCTCAGGAAGAATCTGGGAGTTGGGAGTTCCCTCCTGATTGACACCATCAGGAATGGGGTTTATGGAAAGACAGTGTCTCAGCCTTTCTTACCCATTTGAATCTGGGTATTTTCTCATTTGCTTGATGTAGAGGTAATTGATTTGTGCGTAGCTGTGTGTTTGATGTGTCCATGGGAGGAGAGGAGTTGTCTCCCATGTTAATATCTTAGTCAAACTCTCTATCTTACCTTTACTATTGAAGGGTATTTTTGTTAGATTTAAGATTCTAAGTTGACAGACACCCCCCACCTCCAGCAATTTAAAATTATTTAAAGGCATTATATCTTGTCTTCCTGCTTCTCTTATATCTGTTAAAAAGTTGTATGTCAATTATACTGTTGTTCCTATAAAGGTAAAACCTTCTTTACTTCTGATTGCTTTAAAGATTTTCTTTTTCTTTCTTTTTTTTGCTTTTGGCTTTCAAAAGTTTCACTATCTTATGTGCCTAGATGTACATTTATTTGTACTTATTCTACTTGAGATTCATAGGGCTTCTTGTATGTGTTTGATATCTTTCATCAGTTTTGGTAAGTTTTTAGTTATTATCTCTAGTTTTGATTTTGACTAATTCTTTCATCTCATTCTGAGATTACAGTTTTTGCATGTTAGAATTTTTTACTGTCTTCTCTCTTTTACTCTGTTGTTTAAATTTAATTCCTTTGTCTTTCTAAATCTTCTTTCTGAATATTTTCTTCTGCTATACCTTCCAATTAATTAATTCTTTCATGAGCTAAATATAGTCTGCTGTTAAACCCATTCACTAAGTTCTTAATATGGGGTATCATTTTTTTAGTCTAGAATTTATGTTTGAGGTTTTTTGAGGTTTCTCATCTTTTGCTAAAATTTTTAATCTTACCCTTCTTCAGTGTGGACATGGTAAGCATACTTATTTTAAGTTTGTGTCTAATGACTCCCCACGAGTATATTTCTCCTGCCTTTTTTTTCTACTGACAACATGTCATTCACATTGTGTTGCCTCCTTATATCCAGTTTTTTCTTATATGGTGAACATTGTATTTGCAAAATAATTTGCAGAAATAATTTGATGCCTAGGGTGATGTTATCTTTCTCCAAATGAGTAGGGTTCTTAGGGGCATTAGTAATTCAGGATTATCTTATGTAATTTTACAAGTTGTGAGGATTTTAAACTAGGAACTTCAGTATAGTTTGGGGGCATGTCTATTTTCAAGTCTCTATTTTTTAGGGTGCAGCCTTCAACATTCCAAATGATGAGGATTCACTATGCTCCATTTTTCCTATGTGGACACTGACTCCTTTGTTAGAACCTGAGCCCTAAAAGGCTGTCAACAGCTGGCATTAGCCCCTCCACCACTGCCTTTAAAATTGGGATAAGCCTCCAGAGAAAAGAGATCCTAAACACTACATTCTCTTCATTTAATCTCTATCTTCTTCTGGAAGTTGGCTATGAAATTCTTCACTTGACTTTTAATATCTGATGCCTTCATAGTCTAATTATTCAAAAAAATTCTTTTAATGAACTGAATAGATGTCTATGTGCTGTGAAAAAACAAAGTTCTATTTGGATTTGGGTAATTTTCTCTTCCAGTGACCTTCAGAGCATGGCAGTAAAGTATTCCTTATATTGGTTTAAAGCACAGGATTTGGAGCTGGCAAATCTGGTTCAAATCCTTGTTTACTTTATTAGCAGTGTGATTTGGGGCAACTTAAACTTTCTGATTTCTACTTCCCTCACTGGTAAAACATGATGATTATAGCTTCTTTGCTGACAAATAAATGAACAGGGTTGGCATATAGTATAAGCAACTAACTATTCTTATTCAATATTAACTATTTAAATATTTAATAACATCTGCCAAAGGTACTACTTAGATTTAAAATAATTATAATTATGGTAAATAATGGGCAAAAGACTTGAACAGACACTTCTCCAAGGGGGACATACAGAGGGCCCAGAGACATATGAAAAGATGCTCAGCATCACCAGCCATCAGAGAGATGCAAATTAAAACCACAATGAGATACCACTTCACACCAGTCAGAATGGCCATCATAAACAAAGCAACAAACAATAAGTGCTGGCGAGGTTGTGGAGAAAAGGGAAACCTAGTATATTGTTGGTGGGAATGCAGACTGGTGCAGCCACTATGGAAAACAGTATGGAATTTCCTCAGAAAACGAAAAATGGAACTGCCTTTTGACCCAGCAATTCCATTGCTAGGATTATATCCTAAGAACTCTGAAACACTAATCCAAAAGAACATATGTACCCCAATGTTCATAGCAGCACAATTTACAATAGCCAAGTGCTGGAAGCAACTGCCTATCAGTAAATGAGTGGATCAAAAAACTATGGTACATTTACACAATGGAATACTATGTAGCAGAGAGAAAGAAGGAGCTCCTAACCTTTGCAACAGCATGGATGGAACTGGAGAGCATTATGCTAAGTGAAATAAGCCAGATGGTAAAGGACAAATACCATATGATCTCACCTTTAACTGGAACCTAATCAACAAAAGAAAAAAGCAAGCAAAATATAACCAGAAACACTGAAATTAAGAACAATCTGACAATAACCACAGGGGGAATGGAGGGGATAATGGGGGGAAGGGTTTTCAGGAACGACTGCAAAGGACACATGTTCAAAACCAAGTGGGGGGGTGGAAGCAAGGGAGGGAGGTGGGTTTGGCTGGGGTCGGGGGGAGTGGTGGGGGAAAATACAGACAACTGTAATTGAACAATAATAAAATAATTTAAAAAAATTATTGTGGGATTTTTTTTCCAGTGTTTTATTTTTGGCAGGAAGTCTTAGGTCATGACTTTTGGTTTCTGGCAATACTTGCTTTGTAATTTTTCCATATCTAAAGGTTAGCAATGTTCACATTGTAGAACTTGGGTACCCAGTGGGATACTTCCTTTGCGTTCTGGGGTCAACTACAAACTCCAATTAAGGAAAATTCTGGCTTTGCCTACATGTAGCCTTAAAGAATACACCCATGCAGAGATGTGTGAGACTCCTGGTTATATGTCTAAGTTTCTACAACTGCCCTAATTATTTGAATGTTTTTATTAGCTCCTTCTTCACCTACAGGTGAAGCCAAAGATGTGCACTGGGAAAAAGTCTCTATGATTACCCCCAGGGGCCTCATTGCTACAGCCCTACTTTAAACAACTTTGTCCTGTTTTACATGTCTAAAGACTATCCACCCTTCAGGAGGCTATTTCTGCCAGTGCTGCCTGTTGGGCACTTGAAAGCATGTTCATTTAAACATCAATAACTAGGAGTCTTCATTGACCTCATGCTGCTTAATTCCTAACCTAGTCTTGACCCCAGCTTCAAAACCTGGTGAAAAGTCAATAAAAGTAGCAAACAATGTTATGTTATTCTTGGAAGACTTTGTGAAACAATGAGAGGGTTTAACAATAGTTAATTGTGATTTAATAGTTACTAACAAGTCTTGTGTGTTTACAACGTGGCAAGAAATGTGCACACATGCTCTCATTCGATTCGCATAACAACCAAATGAGGTAAGGCGCTATCATTAACCCTGTTTTACAGGGGAGGAACTGTGGTTTACAAAGGTAAAGTATTTAACCTCAGGCCACACACTAGCTACAGCATTCGAGTCAGCCATTCCCAGAGTCTGTGTGCTCTCCATGTAGAACATCAGATTGAGAAAGTAAGACTGTCATTTTAGTATGGGGGATGCTGGTATGAAGTTGCGAAGGAATGTCCAGCAAATTAATAGGTCTGTAGTTATTCTACAGAAGTGCTCTGTTAGAATGGAATAGACTGTGCTTTCAAAAACTACCCTGAAAAGAATAGAACCTGATAATCTAATTAAAACAAATAGGTTAGCAAACATCAAGAACAACCTGTCAGAACAGGGTGAGGAGCAAAGGGATATCATTTTGTCATGCAAGTGATGATGTTTAATAGATGATCCATAAAAGTATGCATTAGCAACTCTTGAGAAGCTTCCTAGAGAGACTGTATTAAAGTTGACAAAATGAAAGGTAACACTCCTACAAGCCTGTGCAAAATTAACCTTCTAGGCCCAATTGGAACAGGTGTTTCCACAGGAATCACTGACTAGATACATTTGGTGGGTAATCATGTTACAGAGTTTACCCCCAATAAGGATTCTAATAGTCCAACCCCAGGCCTTCCACAGACATCATTGCACTTGAGGATCTTTTATGGAGGTGAAATGAACTTGTAAGTAGGAATAAAATTTGGTAAGTTATGTAGTGGTCCTGCTGCCTTGCATTTTTAGAAAGCCTAAAGCCAAAAGGGTAAGGACTACATTTATACAAACAGTTCCGAGGACAGTCACATATCTGAGGAGCGAAAATAAATTTCCTCTTAACTTTTTGAAACAAGATATAACTACAGGAAATTATTGTGGGATTGAGTAGTCTTTCACTTCATCTCAGCCTTTTAACCTAATCTGACCAGTGTAAGCATAGAAAGACATTCAGGAATTGCTAATGTCAAGGTTTACAATCGAAGGTGACACGGTCTAAAATACCACTTCCAAGGATGTTGATGACGAAGGAGGAATGTCCATGTAGCCTACAGCAGCAGGCTTCCCACGGTGACAATATATAAATGGAGTTCTCATGTATTTGCTCTGTATGCTGCCAGTCAGCAATGCTGGATAATGCCCAGCATACTAAGTACTCAACAAATGCTTGTTGGGGAATACACTTAAATATTTAGATAATGTCTGGGCTGGTCAAGGCTTTGGGTTGGATCTTAAGGGATGAATTTTAGCGATGGAGAGGGATTAGTTCAAATTACAGAGGAAAGCACATGCAGAGGGGTGAGGATGACTTTGAAGTTCTCACTGAGGCAGATGCATGGGCCTCTGTGCCATAAACTCAACAAGATGGCAGATGGAGAAGGAGGTGTCAGTCAAATTAAGAGCACACACATGATATTTTGCAACAAATTGGGGAATTCATAAAGCTGCCCTTCTCCATATTTACACAACTGGAATCCTCCTCTAACCTTTTCTTATTGGTACATTTTGTGACTGTCCTGGAGCCTGAGTTTTTCTCTATTTTCACTTTTCTTATTTGCTGCAAGGTGGTGTTGTTTGCTATAGGCTGAGGGGCGATCATGAGATAAGTCTCCAAAAGCAGGAATTTTATTTCAGATGCTTTATTATCATATTCATGTAATATGTAGGCTGTCACTTTTCTTTTTTCTTTCTCACTAAAGCCTAATATGTTTGTGTATCAATGTTTTGTAGATGAGGAAACCAAGACATTAAAATACAGCATTATTCAAGGATGTGGGGCAGGCCGTTTTAAAATTAAAGTTCCTCAACCCAAAGCGAAAAACTGAATGTGACTCTGGAACGGGAAGCTACACAGCTGGGAGACAGGGCTCAAGCAGGAGCGATAGCGACCATGTCTCTGGAGAGGAGAGCAAAGTGAAACGGCTTCTTAATAAGTCAATGTCTCTCAAAATGTGAGTTTTCTAGATTGTTTCCCTAAATGTGCATTTTCCAAATTGTAAATCTGTTAGATAATCACAATGCATATTAGCAGGGAAAGGCTGAGCAGACCAGCAGCAAAGGACAACTAACTTCATATAACCCAGATTTGATCAAGTTTATTTGAACTTGGAATGCATTTTTTATGGGAAATCTATTCTCATCTTCTAGGAAGGTATGGGAAATGTTGAATTCAGAAACCAATGTTTAATTTCATAGTGTTTGGTATATACTAGATGATCATTAAATGCTTTTTTTGTGTTTTTAGAAGTAATTTCCTAGTAACAAAATTATTAGTTATCAACAGTTTTTTTAAACATGGATTTTTAAAAAGTGAAGTAGCCATGACCTTCAGAATCAGAACAAAACCTCAGAATTGAAAAGAAAAAGAATGTGACTTTCTTAACATCTACTAAAAATCATTGTAATTTTATTTTTATTTTTCTTTATTCCTGTGCTGTACTTTACATCTCTGGGACTATTTTGCAACTACCAATCTGTAAGCACCTTCCTCAGTCAGTCCCCTGGCCCCTCTCCCCACTGGCAAACACCATCCTTCTGTCCTCATTGTCTATGAGTCTGCATATATTGTTAATGAATTTTTCCTTCAGATTCCACATGTAAGTGAAATCACCATTTGTGATAGCATGGATGGCCCTAAAAATAATTTTTAAAATTTCTACTATCTCATGGCCTGCCCAATCATGAGAAAAATTATTCTCTGAAACTGTTAATTCTGCTTAGATGCCTTCTTAGTGTAAAATTTAATCATCTATTTTCTTCAAAAGCAGAGGGTAGATTAATTGCTCAAAAGGAAAAAATGGCTTGTTACATGGGTGGAAAAGTGCAGAGTCCCAGGTGTACTGCTGAAGATACGACAATGAAGATGGAAGCTTGAACTACAGAGTTTGTATATTTACCAAAAAAATGAGTTATTTTTTCATATAACACAATTTTTCACTTTGTTTTGCAGTTTATTTGGTTTTGTGGAATGAAAATGTGTTCTTCAGGCAAAATGGTTCAAATTTTAGCTTCACCACTCACTATGTATTTAATAATAAGTAAGTCTCTGAGCTTCCAACTTTTCTGTGTAAAATGGCATCGATCACATTGGAGTGCTAGAATACAGCCTTCCTCATTTTGACATTTAGAAATCTTCTGGATTTCTACCCTAAAGCAAAGTTTCCTAGCAGACATGCCCCGTCCCGCAGTTATAAAGGACAGAAATCCACCAGAAAAGAGACCTAACAATCATAAACACATGAAATGCATACAGTCACTTAATCTTTCTGCCTGAAATGGAAAATGTAAAAACTAAGGATCACCATGTAGACAAGGAGCACTGCAGCATGAAACAGAAAATCCACAAGAAACAAAAACTGACCCAGAAAGAAACAAAGCACAATTAAAGAACAAAAGGCAACATTAAAAGCACTCTAATTAATATGCTGGGGGGGGTTGGATAAAATATGATATCCTTAAAATTAGAACAAATGCTAAGAAAAAGAAACAATTAGAGAATAAAAAAAGAATGCTTCCAGATTAAGAAAAATGAGACTGCTTGAAAAACATTTTAATTAAAGAAGGACTAGAAATAAACCTGAAGATTCTCCTGACACTATCAGAATATAGTGAGAAAAAAATAAAGAAATGGAAAGAGATCAGTCTAAAGACTAGAAGATCAGTTTAGGAGGCGTTCATACAGGTTTAGAGAAAACAAATTATCAAAAAAAATACTTGAAGAAAAATGTCCTAAACCAAAAGACAAAGACTCTTCAGAATTGAAAGAGCTTCCCGAGTGCACAGAACAGTGAATGAAAAGAGAGCCATATCTAGATACATCTTTGATTCAGAGTACCAAAGAAATGAAGAAACTTCCAGAGACTTTTATCCCCAGGTAGATATCAATCATGCATTCAGGCATAATAATGATGTTTTCAGAGAGGAAGATCTCAGAAACTTTACCTCCCATACATCTTTTCTTTTAAAGTACTCGAAGATACACTCCAGAAGAACAAAAGAGAATAAGGAGTTCGTGGAGTCTAGTAATGCGTGGTTCCAATTCAGACTCCTGATAGCAGTGGAAAAAATTTACAACATGACAATTGCATAGCAGGCTTAGAGGGCAACCAGGACAAACTGGAGCAGGGGGATGGTGGGGAGAAACCGGGGGTGAGGGATCTCTATCAGAAAAGGGAGGCTTAGTAGATAAGACAGGGTTGGGAAAATTAATCACAAAGGGGAATAATACAAGAAAAACAACAGAATCTATTGGAAACTCCAGGGATTGGTGGTAAGGTAGAAGAATGTATAATGAAGCTGAATGTATAATAAAATTATAATTTATATATGAAGCAAACTAAAATGTGGCAATATTAAAGGATAAAAACAGATAAATTTTTCTGAATTCTGATGCTGGAAATATCTTTTCTTGATTGGCCCAGGGGCTATGATGGTAGATTTATTAAAAAGAACACACTCCTGCCCTGGCTGGTGTAGCTCAGTGGATTGAGTGCGGGCTGCAAGTCAAAGGGTAGCCAGTTCGATTCCCAGTCAGGGCACATGCGTGGGGTGGGTGCCAGGTCACCCAGTGGGGGCCACATGAGAGGCAAACACACATTGATGTTTCCCTCCCTCTCTTTTTCCCTCCCTCACTCTCTAAAAACAAATAAAAATCTTTACAAAAAAATTAAAAAGAATATATTCCTGACACATGATTTTATCAGTCTGTGGATAAATCATGGAGACTTGCTTGCAATTTCAGAACCAAATATAAAGTAAATGTAAAGTTTGTCTGACAAAGTGGGACATGGAAGGTGGAGAAAAGGGCAGGGGCACCAATAACTTTATCTCTCTTTTTTTTTTTTTTTGCCAGTATGAAATTAACTTCATTTTAATTATTTTTTTTTATTTTCTCTCTCCCTTTTTTAAAAAAGACTTTATTTATTTATTTTTAGAGAGAGGTGAAGGGAGAGAGAAAGAGAGGGAGAGAGACATCAATGTGTGGTTGCCTCTCACACACCCCCTACTGGGGACCTGGCCTGCAACCCAGGCATGTGCCCTGACTGGGAATCAAACCAGTGACCCTTTGATTCTCAGGCTGGAGCTCAATCCACTGAGCCACACCAGCCAGAAATCTCTCTCTTTTTTAAAATTGTTGTTCAAGTACAGTTGTCTCCATTTCCGCCCACCACTCCCCCACACCCCAGTCATCCCCACCTCCCACCCTCAATCCTAGCCTCCCTTTGACTTTGTCCATGGATCCTTTATACATGTTCCTTGATGACCCTTTCCCCTGTTATCTCCCTCACCACTCCCCTTTGGTTACTGTCAGTTTGTTCTTAATTTCATGTGTCTGGTTATATTTTGCTTGTTTGTTTGTTTTGTTGATTAGGTTCCACTTATAGGTGAGATCATATGGTATTTGTCCTTCACTGCCTGGATGACTTCACTTAGCATAATGCTCTCTAGTTCCATCCATGCTGTCATGAAGGGTAGTAGCTCCTTCTTTCTTTCTGCTATGTAGTGTTCCATTGTGTAAATGTACCATAGTTTATTGATCCACTCATTTACTGATGGGCACTTAGGTTGCTTCCAGCACTTGGCTATTGTAAATTGTGCTGCTATGAACATTGGGGTGCATAGGTTCTTTTGGACAGCTGTTTCAGGGTTCTTAGGGTATAATCCTAGCAGTGGAATTGCTGGGTCAAAAGGTAGGTCCATTTTTAGTTTTCTGAGGAAATTCCATACTGTTTTCCATAGTGGCTGCACCAGTCTGCATTCCCACCAACAGTTCATTAGGGTTCCCTTTTCTTCACATCCTCTCCAACACTTGTTTTTGCTTTGTTTATGATGGCCATTCTGACTGGTGTGAAGTGGAATTTCATTGTAGTTTTAATTGCATCTCTTTGATGGCTAGTGATGCTGAATATCCTTTCATATGTCTCTGTGTGTCCTCTTTGGAGAAGTGTCTGTTCAGGTCCTTTGTCCATTTTTTAGTTGGATTTTTTTTGTCTTCCTGGAGTGGAGTTATGTGAGTTCCTTATATATTTTGGAGGTCAAACCCCTGTCGGGGATATCATTGGCAAATATATTTTTCCATACAGTTGTTCCCTTTTCATTTTGCTGATGTTTTCTTTAACTGTACAGAAGCTTTTTATTTTGATGAAGTCCCATTTTTTATTCTTTCCTTTATGTCCCTTGCTCTAGGGGACATATCAGTGAAAATAATGCTGCGTGGAATATCTGAGATTTTTGTGCCTATGTTCTCGTCTAGGATTTTTATGGTATCCCAACTTATATTTAAGTCTTTTATCTATCTTGAGTTTATTTTCCTATATGGTGTAAGTTGGTGGTCAAGTTTCTTTTTTTTGCATATAGCTGTCCAGATGTCCCAACACCATTTGTTGAAGAGGCTATTTTTTACTCCATTTTATGTTTTTGCCCCCTTTGTCAAATATTAATTGACCACAGAGACTTGAGTTTATTTCTGGGCTCTCTATTCTGTAACTCTAATAAAAAATAGAGTTATAGGCATGTTGTCTATATGGAGGCAAGAGCAAAAGAATTGAAAATGGAAATGATCTCTTAGAACAAGGTCCTTGTCTGTCTTGTTTGCTGCACAGTGTCTCCCTAGTGCCTACAATGGTGCTTTCACACCTGCTTGATAAATGGTGAGCAAAACGAAGTTGACTTTGGGGCATGGTACTGGGAGTGAGGCCATGCTTCCCAACATTGAATGGTTACTTGATGAAGGTGTTATTTTGATGAAAAAAATTATAATTGTGAGAGTACACAGAAGAATGGAGCATGCTGTGGGTAGTAGTGATTTCCTTGGGGAAGTGACAAGTAAGGTGAAACCTGAAGGAAGAACCAGCCAGGTGAGGGAACAGAGTGTTTGTTCCAGGCTGAGGGAACACATGTGAAAACTTCAGGTAGGAAGCAGATCCAGAAGGCTGGGGCAGAGTGGGGTGTAGGAGGAAAGCTCTGTGAGAGCCCGGTAAAGAAGGCAAGGCCACACTGACGATGCTGAAGAAATGCTACATGAGGCTTGTGATTTGTCTGCACCTCATTACCACCAGCGAGACTGGGTACTCCTGTGCATACACTTGGGACCAGAGCTTCCAAATAGCTCTGTGTTTGACAGATAAGGAATATACTGGGCTTTTGATTTTCTTTTTTTTTTTTTTTAGAGTAAGGACAGGGAAGAAAGAGAGAGAGATTGATTTGTTGTTTTACCTGCTCATGCATTCATTGGTTGATTCTTGTTTGTGCCCTGGTCAGGTATCAAACCCACAACATTGGCATATTGGCACAAAGCTCTAACCAACTGAGCTACCCAGCCAGAGCTGCACTGGGCTTTTGTATTTGATTTTCAGTGTCTAATAACTTAGAGCTACCACAGAAAAAGAAAATGTTACATATTAGACAACTGAGTAGAATATGGTCAACTTATTGCATACATTGTGTACTTAAGGCATAAGCTGAATGAAACATGCTGAGAATGTTGGGGAAAATGGCTGGATTTCCTTATCAGCAAAGTATTGGTGCTTGTCAGGAAGTTGTGGTGCTGTTTTAGCATGGATGTGGAAAAACATTATCAGGACAATTTAGGCATTGATTGGTGGCAAAGCTTGTTCTAATCAAGAAGCCAGAGAAGTGTTTACTGGGCTCTCAGGAGTATGGGACCGGGCCAGATGCCAATGATAATTGGAAAGATATGGGCTCTACCGTGAAGAAGGGCCTATTCTTAGAAGACCAAAATAGATGTGGATGAACCCAAATCCAGATTCTCACAAAGCACAAAGGCTGCATGGGGATTCGCCTGGTGCTCTGGGAAGCTGAATGAACTCTTCCAATCCACTAGGGTCCTTGTTAGTGCATCGAAACAGTAATTTACTCAACGAGGAGAGTGTGTGTTGCTTTCGAAGGCACTTAACTTCCTCCCAGGATGTTGGTTGCACACCAGGGGAATCCGGCTCACTAATCTTTAACACTTGTCATAATTATTTTTCCTTCAATAATACTATTTCCCCCCTGAGAAACTCAAAATTATTACATAAGAAATGTAGAAATAGAAGTGTGTGATATTTTTTAATAAAATGTAGTTAGTGGCCCCAGGGAATTTTTGTAGCAAAAGCCTCTCAAATCAATTATATTTTCTCATTTCTGGTTCCAATAATTGAATATTTTATTTCTATATTTATTTAAGTTCTTTCAAAATGAAAAGGTGGCGTTGTGTTGACACACTGAGGAAGGAGGGTATTATTAATTAAAGTTGTTTAAAGTCTAAGATGAAAACAGTGCTGAAGCATATAAATTTGCTTCAATGAGATGTCAGGCTGCTCTGTGAGGTTGCAGGAATATTGTTGGCAATCCCGGGAGGTGGCCCAGCAGTGCCTCATCTCCTCATCTCCAGGAGGTAAGTCTGCAGTCACAGTTCATCTAGTCACAGGAAGAGTAAATGATGCACCCAGGTGTTTGGGGCCTGTGATGCACCTCTTTAGAAAATCCAGGACTGCTCACCTGCGTTTGTCCCACTCTAACCGGGATGTTCAGTGCTACTCCCTCTGTCTGTCATTACAGCTGAGTGTGCATTGTCATCCACTTCCATTGTCTCATCTGATTTTAACATGATTGCTCTGACATGGGTGGGATGTTGTTGTTGGTTATTCCCTTTTAATAGGTAAGGGACACCTGGTTTGAAAAGGTTAAGGTCACCTGTCCAGGGTTGGCCAGGGTCACAGGGTTGCTGGGCAGTAGAGCCAGACCACCTGGGGATGTTTGATTCCTGGAGGGAACTTCTTGCTGACTCCCTGACCTCAGGCCCTACTTTGCCTGACCTCAGAGTTTCCACCATTCCGAGACACCCCTGCTACACATTGCTCTGGATGCCTGAATCAGCAAAGCCTAAGAAGAACAGCTCCAAGGAGATTTCTGCTCCAACTAGTTGCTGATATCTTCCAGAGATATGGAGAACTCTTGATGACATTCTCACACAGGAGTTGGCATTAGTCGGAAAACAATTAACTATGGAACAGGTGGATCTTTGACCCTCTCTTGCTAGTTTCCTTTCTCAACTGGGGCTGCTTCATACAGGTATGAACAATACCACCCCTAGTTCTTGTTTTTTTCTCTCTCTCTGTCTCCTCCCCCTTCCCTTGTCCCTCTCTCCTTGTCCTTTCCTCCCTCCCTCACCTGTTCTCACAAGGAAAGCTCTCAAGAGCTTTCTGATGCTTTCTTGTGGTTGGTTAAGGATGATCAGAGTGACCCACTCAAAGGTTAATTTCAGAGTTTAAGCTATGAGTTTTCCAGAGTCTGCCTCTTTCAGCCTATGCCAGTGGAGATTAATTAAATTGTTGGCTATTGTTACTTGGCCCAGAGAATGCTCTCAATACAGAGAATTATAATCTGTGTGTCCAAGTCAATCTCATATTCTTGTATTTATTCATTGTGACATCATAAGGTAAAATGGGAAATAAGGGTCAGAATTACCAAGTGGCTGATTTTGGTTTGAAATGAAGGACTTCCAACTAATTAGAACTCTTTGAAAAAGGAATGGCTATATTAAGGGGCCTTGAGGTTTCTGTTGGCCAGAGATGGTTAAACAGAACTGATGACTACTCAATCAAAATGTGCTGGAAAAGAAGAAAAAGGTTGGAACAGATGACCTCTAAGGTCTCAACACTGAGAGATTTAATTTGTTTCTCCCTCCTGTGGGCACGTTTCTGGAGCACACAGAGAGGGAGTTGGGTCAGGGGTCAGGGCTATGGTCAGGCACCTCCAGTCCAGCTGTCGCCTTTGTTAACCTAAGCTGCTCATCCACTAAGTCCAGCCAGGCATGTGCAGGCTGTGGCACCGAGGGGAGAAGCTGGGCAGAATGCAGGTCCACAGCTCATGGGTCAGAGTCATCCTGATTTCAGCTACATTGTCACCATCGACAAACTTAACAGCTTAACAGCAGTATCCACTTAACTAAACCATAGTGTCTATTTTGATGAGATTCTGAAACGAAAATCTCTAATGAGTTTTCCTTCCAGAGTCACAGCAAAATATGGTAGGGGTATCATCATATCGTTTGAATGTGTACCCACTTGCCAATTACTCTGGATTGATGCTCCTTAATATAAAAAAATCAGCTGAACATAAACTCTAAATCATATATTTGACACCTTAGTCAAAACAAGACTGGCTGTTTAGGCACAAACATCCGCCTAGTAGTTTTTCCTCACAAACATCCTATAACTATAAACACACACACACACACACACACACACACAATCCACATTATGAGCAAGAAATGATCTAGCCAATCCAATGGGCAATTGACTCTTCAGAAAACCAACAGGGCCTGTCTGACATACACGCTCTTTTCCAGGTTACTCGGAGCCATTTAGAAAATTACTATTGTGGTTCACAAAATGCTCCACCAATTGAGGAATTAACCCTCTTCCTAGAATGTCTAATTTGTTCATTCTTCAAGTAATTGGCATGTTAAAGTTGATGCAGGTCTAGTATCTAAATAATAAAAAATAGCTACTTTTTACCAAGTGTTTAGTATGTTCCAGGCACTCTGCATACATTACATACAACCACACTAAATCCTCACAACAACCGAGATATATTATTATCCCTATTTTAACCGAAGAGTAAAATGAGACTCAGAGAGGAAAGTAATTTGCCCACAGTGAAATAGCTCTATTGCCTGGTGCACAAGAAGTACTGGATGAATGATCATTAATATTATTTTATACGAGGAGGCGCAGCTGGGATTTGAGTCAAGGCCTAGCACTCATCAAAGCACTTGCTCTTAGCCCCAGTGTGGTTCTGCCTCATACAATGGCACCATCCATGAAAAGGAGCTGTGTCACGGCCAAGCGTCACTGGCAGGCAGGGTCTCTGTCTTAAGGAAGGCATATTCTGTGTCACACTTTGAGCGGTTTCGTATTAGTTAAAAGCATGTAGCACAATTAAGATAGTAGTAGCCTCCAAACTTGGGTAGGGGGCACAAATAAGTTTGTAGAAGTTCATGAATACATTTAGGACTAATGGAATCTACAGCTCAATTCTCAGTTTGCAGGTGTCATTCTTCCTAAAAAGGATGTGCCCCAACTGCTCTCTAGGCAAGGCTCCATGCAGCTTCCTGTTCCCACCTCCCATGCCCCAAAGATCTCTGCTGCACCAGGCACTCCCATCACCCGGGCCTGTCCTGTGTACATGCATAAGACATCTGCTCTGAAGGATGCAGCCTTGGGGGGCTCCCAGCTTGGAGAGATGCTGGTGCCTTTGTGAATTACAGAAAAGGTGTCCTTTCCTTCTGGTGAATGGAGTGTGGGCTGGATTTTATTTCCCCCCGACTCAGTCGGCAGTATGCCCCTGTGCAAGTCACTGTCTGCACAAATCACTGCCCCGTGTATGAAAGAGCCACACACCAAAGGGGCAGTTTCAAATTTCAGCTGAGACAACAGAGGGGCATTTGCCAGCTGAGAAGGTCAACCACTCACTCTTTATTTCTAAATAAAGATTGTCAAGCATCTCCTAAACTACAAAAAGAAAATTGCAGGCCAGCCAACAATAAAGATTGAATAATAGACTCATAAAATGAATGGCCAGAAATTCCCCAGCAACATTTTCAGCCCAAGGGTTTCTCTAGACCCCAGATTGTAAATATGCTATTTGGGAAAAAAAATGGACTTGGCATTCCAGTTCTCCAACACCCCTTTTCCTTTAAGAACAGAGCAGCCTGCTGCTCCTGGGCCATTCTTTATTGTTTTTCTCACCAACTGAGGAGGAAGTGCTGGTTCAGTGTGTTACAGGGTGCTTTCTCAGCCCTGAAACTACTCAAATGAGTATGACTTTCCAAGTTAGTACTGTTGATATGATATAAATGGAGTTTTCCTGGGAGAGGCAACCTTTTAAAATAGATTTCTCAAGAATTAAAGAGCTCCTACAGGGCAAGAAAGCAGGGTGCTGCCTCTGAGGAGGGGTTGCAAGTGCAACCCAGGAAATGAAGGAATGGATGAAATAATGGATAAACAATTAAAAGTTCCATCTATGTGTCATGCATGGCATTAGAAGATAATAATAATATTAAAAGCCAATGGTTATTAAGTACCCACTATATGCCAGATACTGTTCTCAGAAAGGTGCATGTATTTCCCCATTGACCCTATATGGCACTCTGTTACAGGACAGATCTGAGCATCTCACCCGCCAACACAGAGCTGTGGAATTTTTCTTCCAGAATGCTTAGGGGGCATTTGTATTTTTTTTTCTGAATTTATTTGACAGACTTCTTTGTGTATTAAGAGTGGTATGAGTTCATTGTATGTTGAAGTATTTTTCTAAACTTGCTGTTCATCTTTTTATGTTGTATAGTGTTTTTAACAGAGTCAAATCTACCTTTATTTTCATATATGCTTCATTTATTTAGTACTAGGATCACAAAAACTTTTTCACCCCAAGATTATTTAATTTTTTACTTGAATTTTCTCTAGTAAATTTCAAGCTTTGTTATACTACATTAAAATCCTTCTAAAACTTATTTTGGTTTAATGTATTGGGGATGCATTTAATTTTATTCTCCTCCTCACCACCTCAACAGTTAGAAAGCGTGCCAACATCATTCACTGAAAAGGTACACATTCAGTCATTCATTTATTCAACAAGTATTTATCCAGAACCTACAATGATCAGGCATTCATCTCGGTCCTGGGGATAGAGGCAGAACGTGGCAACTAAATGTCATGTATCAGGTGGTGCTAAATACAGTGGACAAGGAGGGGCTGGAATGGCTATCCTTGTGGTCAGGGAAGGTCTCTCTTAAATGGTGACATTTGGGCAGAGAACTGAAGAAAGTGAGAGGCGACCTGTTCATCATGGGATGAGCATTCCAGGCAAAAGGCACAGCAGGTGCTGGACCATGCAGTGAGATTATGCTTGGTGTGTTTAAAGAATGACAGAGAGAACTTTCTAGCTGAAACACGGCCATGAACTAGGGGAGAGGGTACTAGGAGAAGTCAGGAGTCAGATCATCTAGGACCTGACAGGTCATGGTAAGGACTTTGGATCATGGCACTGGGTGAGTGGAGTGGATGACATTTCTCATAGATAGCCATAGCAAAATCCTATGTACTCTTTGCAATGTGACAGCTGTGCCCCCATCAGAATATGGAGTCTGTCTCTTGAGCTGTTTGAATCTGGGCAGACCCAGTGACTGCTTTGGATAATAAATTAACGGCAGAAAGGATGCTATCCCAGTGTTGGGAGTAGCTCCTAACTAGTCTGGCAGCTTCTTCTTCTTGCCTCTTCAAAGACAATCATAATGGAAAGAGTGCAAAGACCTTGAGATTACTACATGAGAGCACTGGAGGATCAGACACCACATGAAGGGAGAGAGAAGCCAAGGAGCCACAGGCACCAGGCATGTGAGTGAAGAAGCTGTCCTCGCAGGGGTCCTCCAGCCCAGCCAATACCTAACTCCCCTGCTTCCTGACCATGCTGAGTAAAGTGGAAATATTGTTTTAAGCCACCATGTTTGGGGGTAGTTGGTTATGCAGCAATAGATAACTGAAACAGTGAGGAAAGAGGGTATTGGAAGGTTTTGAGCAATCATATGATCTGACTTAAGTTTTACAAGAATTCCTCGGGGTCTGTGCTGAGAACAGAATGAGAATGAAGAAAGGGAGTGTGGAAAGGAGACCAATTTGCAGAGCAAGTAAGACACAGGGAGGTTGATAAAGAAGTTGGGGGAAGAGATTCAATTCTGAATATATTTCAGAAGTCACATGGATGGGATTTGCTGATGGATTAGATGTGGGAAGTGAAACAAAGGAGTAAAGGATGGCTTCAGGGTGCTGGCCTCACAATGGTAAAATGAAGGGGACCTTTGCTGAGAAGTGAGAAAGCTACAGGAGGGTCAGGGTTAGTGTTAAGGGAGTCAGGAATTCTGCTTTGGATATGTCAAGGTTATGAGGCTGAACATGCATTCAAGTAGTGATGCTGAGTGTTATTGGACAGTTGGGTGTCTGGTCAGAAAAGAGGCCAGGGCTGGAAGATGTAAGTTTGGATGTGACTGGTGTTTCAATGGTCAGACTGGACCAGGTCACCTGGGGAGAGAGTGTGGACAGAGCAGAGAAGTTGGAGGACTGAGCTCAGGCACTCTACCATCTAGAGATGTAGAAGAGGTAGAGGAGGAACATGGAAAGGAGACTGAGAAGGGGCAGCCAGTGAGATAGGAAGAGAAATAAGAGAATAGTGTTCTGGAGGGAGAGAAGGAAGGTGTTCCAATGAGGATGGTGTGAGTAACTCTGTCAGATCTTCTGAAGAACCAAGTCAGATGAGGACTGACCATTCTTGATATTACTGTCTTCATTCTTGGTATCACTGATTCAAAAAGGTGCTTTTATCATATGCTAAATTGGTGTATGTGTGAACATGTGCACACTTACTTTCTCTTCTCTCCCATTTGATCTGTTTATCCATCTCGAACTACACAACCACTGAAACTTTCATACTTGACAAAGCAAGCTCTATGTGACCCCACCCCTGTCACCTTTTCTTCTTTTTCATAAAAATATCCTGTTTATTCTAATTTAAAATTCACCAGAATTTTAGATTGGAATTTTATTAAGTCCCCTTCCTCCCCAAATGCATTGGAAATTATATATATTTGCATACAAATTGGTTTGGTGAGAGTTAATATTGTCTGCTTATCTACTCTCCACATGGTATATGTTTCCATTTATGTTTTATATCTCTAAGTAGATTTTTAAAAAATATATGGGTCTCATGTGTTTTAAGTTCTTTTTTACGAATTTAAATTTTAGTGGCTTTTGTGAATTATATCCCCTTTTTCCCATTGCATTTTCTTACTGGCTATTTTTGCTATAAGAAATCTATTTTTCTAGAAAAGTTCTCTTAGTAATTCTAATGATTTTATAGGTGATGCAAACATATTTCAACACCTTTGTTATTTTCACAGGCAAGAGACTGCACAGCTATGGAATCATACAGCCAGTCCATAAGGCTGCCCTAATTTCTGCTGACAAAATCCTAGTTTGGAGAGTGGAATTGAATATGTCAGTATTTCAAAGTGTTTCCCAGAGAACTCCATGATTTCCAGGTGCTCTGGGAACGATTGTAGCCACCCTTCTCAAATTGTCCCAGAAATTCCCTATTTCAAATATTTTTTCCCTTTGTTAACCCATGAGTCAGACCACATGTCCTTTGATCTTTGCTTCAGAAAATATTGTCATGGTATTTAGAAACAGGGACAGCCCAAGCAAAGTTATAACATATGGGATGTTTTTCCACAACTTTCCTCTCAGCATTCTTCCTGGTTATGTGCGCCTGAGCACACGCATGCATGCACACACACCATGGTGTCCTGGAGGAAAAGGGGTTTCACTAAAGTAATAACACATGTGCTGCCGCTATGCAGCCTGCACTCGGGATCACCCCAAGGCAGGTTCATGTGGAACGCTTTAGGGTTGGACAGCCTGGGTTTGAACCCCACATCTAACTGTATGCACTTGGGCAGGTCACTTAACAGTTTAGAGCCTCTGTTCTCCATATGTAAATGGAGTGTAATATATCAACAGGTGGGGCTGTTGTGGGGACTCAGAAAATTGCTGTAAAGTGCTGGACATGGTAGGAGCTAGGGGAATGGTATTTACTACTTTGATTTAGAAGGGAGTTCCAGATCATTGCAAGGTTTTTGAGAAAATTCTTTGGTCATCCTCCACTCTCAGCTGAAGAAGTAGCAGGAAGCAGTGGGGTGTCAGTCTCCTAATTCTCCCCGGTTGCACCTATCTAGACAAACAAACAATGTCTGATTTCTCATATCTATAACTAACCAGCCTACCCAGAGACTGCTGTGCAGTAACCATGTGGAAGACATTTGTCATTTTTGCTGTCTCCTTCCAACCACCCACCCCTTCCTGTTGCCACTCCAGTCTTCTTTTTGGGGATGCCTCCCTGAGATAGGGCCTGAAGTCAAAAGGGTGGATCTGACCTTTCCCTGGGGACAGGAACGTGACCTAGATGCAGCTCATCACTCGCTCCCTTCTTCCTGGGATTCTGTACTTTTTGTAAGTGATGCCCCAATGTGGGGATAATTGAGATCATGTGTGTTATAGTGGAGGCCACATTATGTGGCCCAGACTGTGCTCGTGTTTCCATAACTGGTTTTTAATAGGGTTCTTACTGATTCTGGCTGCCTGACTTTTGGATCCTCTCACTTGCTCAGCCCCTAGAATTGTTCCAAATGATTGCCTTTTGGTTCAACACAGCTCATTTGGGTTTCTCTTGCAACAGGAATACTGTCTGACACAGCAAGATTCCAAGAGGAAAAATAAGAAAAGAGGTTCATCCCATTTAACAAGCATTCTTTCTTACAGTGGCCAATATCCAGGGCTTGGGGGAAAGGTGAAATCGTAAACCACATCACTCAATGCGAGGCTGAGTTAAAGTTATGCATTGTCACATTAGAGAGGATTTGGGAACAGAATGCCTTTCAATTTGCAAATTTATCGCCAAAGGGGTCAAGAGGATGGAGGGATAGGAAGGGTTAGCAAATATCAACTTACACAACTATCAAGTCATACACAAACTCTTTGTATGCTTCCAGGAGAACTTGAAACATTTCCTTTTTTCAGGATGGGGAAAAGCAAATGTTCTATCTTCCTTTCTTTCTTTACTATGCATTATCTCAGTGCTGCCCCTTGTTCCTGAGAAAGCTGCCACAAAGCATTTTGCTAGTTATCTGATTGTCATCCTACTTAAGGTATTCCGTGGTCTGCTGGCTGAAGGTAGTTTAACCAGAATCTAATTGGTAACATACTGTTGATTGAATTAAGTGCCATATGATAGAGATTTAAACCATGGTAATTTTTCCGTAAAGAAAAATCTGTCAACAGGCTACAGCAGAGGAACAGCAATAAATCAAATTGTCATGTTTATTAGTTATTGCGGGAGTCTAGTTGTCTTGTATTCATTATAACCCCATTTTTAGCACCAATAAAAGCTATAAAGAGGAATGTTTCTGCAAGGTGCTTTTTAATAGGTTTATATTTGTATGCAAATACCTGCTTGTATTTTAATTGTGAGAAAAATGATGCTTCTTCACTTTAAAAGGAACATGTGCTTGGGCTGTTTCTGGATGAGGCATAGTATTTCCAGCTTTTTGTAAAGCCACATTTTAAAACTTGAGTCAATTCATTCATAATAAAAGAAAAGACAATGTAAACAAAAATGAGATGACACCATTTCCTTATCAGGTTTGCAAAATTAAAAGAACTGATAGAATGATTACACTAAAAGGAGTTGTAGAATCGTCACTGCTGTTTGATTTGGAATATTAAAAATGGAAATAAATTAATTTTCCAGATATGGGCCTGGTTAAATAAATTATGGAATACCATTACCAGAGAGTGCAAAGAAGCCATTTAAAAGGGTAAGTGAAATCATATTTAATGATGTATGATTAAGAACCAAGATCATTTGTACTTTTCTTTTAACTTGCCTTTACTGAAAGTCACTTTCGTCATTTTTTTCCTTATACACGTAGCCTCACTGTGAAGTATCTAGGATAGGTTATTACATCCACTTCACTGATGAAGAAACTGAGGCATGGAAAAGAAAGTGATTTACTGAAAGAGTGCTGCCTCTGCCAGCCTCAAGAAGCAGGAGGCAAACTTACACATCCCCACCTCCCACCCTCATTGTGTCCCACCTTCCTATCATTTCTCTTCAAGTCTGGCAGCTTGATTGCACAAAAGGTGGTGATAACAATAATAACAATCACAATAATGGCCACTAGCCCTTACTGAGCCCTTTCAATGTACCAGACCAAGCACTTTTAATTGAAGGCAGAGACTACTATTGCACCCATATCACAGATGCAGAACCATGATGCTGAGAGGTTCTCACTGTAGTGAACTTGCCCAAAGCCTTCGTGAGTGTGGGAGTTGGAACTTGAACTGAGGAGTCTAGCGAAGGAGCAACACATTTTTTTCCCATTTTAAAGATGCAAAGTAAATTAAAATATGTACAACATAACTAAATACTGAGGACAGGCAATATCCAAAGCAAGGGAAGAGAGTTGACAGACACAAAATCAAAACCTTAGAGTAGTGAGTGTTTGTTTTATCTTCACTGCAATAATCTCACCTCACCAGTGAGATGGAAAATCTTGACAGGTCTAATTAATGGAAGGTGCCTCTCTCAACTTAGCACCAAGGACAATGCTTTAGATAAAAGCAGACTTAATTTTTTTTTTTAATTTGGTTATTAAGTGTGTGTACCCAAGACTCACAGAGGAGGTTTACTCCCTTTCTTTGCTACTGTGAGTGTTAGTTAACATTTTGGCCTTTAGGTGTTCTTGTTGCAAGATCAGGTCCCAGACTAACTGAACAGTGTTCATATCATGGACCTTTCAACACTCTGAGTAAAAGGGATTATGGAACGCATATCTAAACATGATTTCACCTTTGCATATGTAAGACTTGAATAACAAGGAATTCACATGTTGGGAAAAATATTCTTCATCACATCATTAGTTCTCTGGTTTCACTAACATGGTGACTGTTGCTGTTTTGTATTAGATGATACATGTGCTTATGTGTATATATGTGTGTCCATACAGGCACATGTACATGCTCTCTAAGGAATATGAAGTTAGTGCTGCTAGCACTGATGGTAAGGAAGTCATGTGTTCTGAGTTATTTCTGCAGGAGGAGGGGTGGTGCCTTAGAGTGAATCACTCACACTCTCTCCTTCCTGTGCCAAGGCCTATGTGAGATCATACTCTGGGGCCCACTCTGGGACCCTCTCTCGGGTTCTTTTTGAGGTGTAGTTAATGGCCTAAATGAGTGTCAGACATACTTTTCCGAAGGCCCGAAGGCCCAGCTACCATCCTCAATGTGTGTGAACATGTTCATACCTAGCTCATGTATTCATTACATGTTAGGCCACATGAATTCTGGGACTTTTTGATCACATTCCAAGTCTGCCTCTGCAGTCTGCCCAGCCATTCACCAGAGGCTGGATTATCTCCATGGAGCAGATTGGTGAGCTCCTGGCTGCCAGCCCTGAGGAGCATGGGCCAGGCTACTCCCACTGCCCCTTGAAGGGTATACAGTAAAGGTCATTTCTTTCCCACCCATGACAGCCCATGGGCCCATATGCTCTCTAGTTTGATCTTACCTCTCAGCTCACACACTTGTTTTCTTTTTCTCCCAAATACGTCGTTCAACTTCTTTCTTCTGAGGCTAAGTGTGGCGCTCCCTTCTCACTGGTGGCTTTCTGAATGGCACTCTCTCATAAACAGGAAGAGTGTGTGTGGTCAGGACTCAAGTGTGCAGGTGTTGCTAGAGGATGTGAAAGTGTGGAGGCGAGTGACTAAACCAACCAATGGCATTTCTCCACCAGATACTCAGCTGGTCTCCTCTCACCCACTGAAGGGCAACGTCTACCAGAGACTGGAAGCAGGAGCCTGGGCCCCATTCTGGGGACCACCTGACTCAAACCAGAAGAATGTGGTCATGAAAACCAAGGAAGAAGTTCTCTTTTGCTGTGTCTCTCCCTAACTCTATGCAGACTCTTTAAAAGAACCCCTTAAAGATATATTTGTCATCAAGTATGCTGATTTAAATGCATACTTATTTGGCCAAAACTCTGCTCGTTCCATAATTGCCTGGATATCTAAGGGACCAGAACCAAAAGCCTTATTCCCCTCTGTATGGTACTGTCTTCTAGAACTTGCTAGGACAAAGGTAAACCCAGAGAGCAAAAAAAGCATTAATGAGGAATCAGATGAACCAAGGCTGCTCTGTTGGAAGGGTTTCAAACTCCTCATTTCCATTCACTGGTTAACTCATGGCAGTAGTTTCTTACCCCACATTCTTTCCCTCTAACCCATCATCTCTGGAACTGCTTTCACTAAGTCACCAGGGAGCTTACCAATAGACACATTTTCAGTTCCTGTCTTATTTATCCCCTGTAGTGTTTGACACCAATGACCATTTCTTTTCTTCGGGAGCTTCCTCTTTGGCCCCCATGAGTCCACGTTCCTCTGGGTTTGGTCGGGTGATCTCTCTCGTTGTCAGGCTTTCATTCCTCTGTCAATGTCTTAGTTTCTATCTTTCTCAGTCTCCATTCTCAGTCTAGTGGCTCATGTTCTCCATGGTGGCCTTTTCCTCTCTCTACATGCTACTTCCCAAGCCCATGTCTATACTTAACAAGTCTTTGCTGCTCCCACAGGATGCCCCCCACCCCGGCCAGGCACTAAGGTTTAAATGGGCAAAATGAAACTCTAGTCTGTAATTCTTCTTCTATTCCACTTTCCATGTGGCCTGTGAAATCCTTCCTGCCTTGTTCCTAACTTGCTCTTGATTTCTCACTCTGAGTTTGACTCCTTCTGACCTCTTTCTTTGCTATTGGCTGATATGGCTCCTTCAGGTTTGACCCTCAGTTATCCTCATCCAAACAGGGCCAACTCCCTGTCTCCTCAGGTTGGATGCATGTCTGGACATACCTAGAAACAGCCCCACCCAATCCTATGCCAACCACTGAGAAATTACTACAGTATTGGCTGCACAGGTCCAAGACAAGGGAAAAAACCTTTCTTTCTCCTGTATCCCAACCAGAAATGGAGAGTCTTCCTGCCTTCTCTCTTGTCCTGTGTACATCTCAACCTGCAATCACCAAGCCCTGCCAATTCTACTTCTTAAACTATACCTCCAGTCCTTTCTCTCATCTCCTTCCCCACAGCCAGGCCCTGACTCCAGGCCTTATCATCACATCCTAGTCCACAAAGGGGCATGAGCACACATGGCCTGGAAAGAATGCACCAAGGTATGGAAGAAGACTTGAACATCTATTCATGCTTACTTGCTTATTTTTATTGATGTGAAGATTGATGTGATATAGAGTTAACCGTTAACCATTTAAAAATGTATAATTCAGTTACATTGAATATATTCACAATATTGTACAACTACCACCTCCATCTAGTCCCAAGACTCCCATTTATTTTTATGTTATATTTCCAATGTTTACTTTTTGTGCATATCTTAATGCACATAACATATGAATACAATTGTATTGTGATCATTTGTGAATGATCATACACCTATTGGGAATATGTTGTGAAGATATCTTTGCTGAGGAGGGTGCTTGATCAGAAATATAGACATATGTGGTCTCCAAACTCATCTCTCAGGTGACAGCCTCCAGAGTATTTTCTAAAATGCCTCTAAGTTGTCTTTGTAAGAGGCTGCAAAAATGATAACATTGCATACCCGCACCAAAGCCCTAGTCTTTATACCCTGCAATGGCTCCCTATCCCTTTTCTCCACACCCACTGGGGATAAGAAAACCACCAATTTACATCCCTGGGTAGATGATATGCTTGGATGCAGGAGCCTCTGCTTCTCCAGCATCATCTCTCATCATGCTCACTACTTCCCTCCTCAGCACCCAATGACACCACACCATTGGTAATTTCCTGAACACCCACGCTACTTTGGCCACTGTCTTTTCCCATGCTATTTCCTTGTTGGGGGCGCCTTGACTTCCACTGGCTGTATGGCAAATCTTCATGGTTGCTAAAAACCCTGCCTTATCACTCTTCTCTTAGGCAGAATTCATTCCATGTGTTAGCTGCCACTGAAGCCATGGTTTCCATGCTGGATGGTACTGGGGGCGATTTGGTGGTTAAGAAACTCTGATGTCAGAAAGACCTGGGCTTGAATTCTGCCTCTACCATCTACTAGCTGTGTTCTCTTGGGTACATCACTTAACTTCAGCTTCTTCATCTATATAATACCTACCTCACAGAATGATTGTAAAAATTAAACAGCATCCTGTATGTGAAGGACACGATAAGTAGTAAGTGATGGGACATATTACTATAGCTATTTGTTTGTTTGCCTTACTATTCTGACAAATTCCTCATAAAATTCTTAAATTTCATACCAAGAAGAGTCACTCCCAATAAAGCAAAATGTAACAGAAGTTCAAAGCATGCATTTTGTGCCAGCTGTTTATGCGTGGACCTCTGCCAATGTCCCAGCCATGTGATCTCCACTTTCTTCCTCTCCTCACATCTCACTGCTCACCCAGCAATGACCCACCACTGGCAGGTTGCTGAACACTCTGGGCTGCACCAGGTCATGTGCTTTTTTGCATGAATTCTTGGTTGTCCCAGCCCTGACCGGGGCCACTCAGAGGAGCCTGCCCATGCTCCTGTCAGTGAGCACTCCGTGTGCTCCACACAGATGGCCCCGCCCAGGGGGAATTGTGGACAGATGAGAAGGCAGACATGGAGTGTGAGCAGCAATAGGTCCCTGAAGGCAGGGGTGTGCACAGATGTGCTTGTTTAAATTTATTTCCAGCCTCCAGCAAAATAGGTGGCACAATGGTTAATAAGTGTACTTCCTCTGCTATAGCACCCACCACACATAATCACATTCAATGACTTAGCATCTTCTTTGTGAGTTAGAGTTGGTGCCAGCTCCTCTGCATGACCTGGTACATAGTAGGCCCTTAATAAATATTTGTTGAGTGAGAGATGAATGAAAAGTTTATTACACTGCAGTTGGGTAAAACTGATTTTGAGCCCAAGTTTTGTCATTTATTACTCTTGTCATGCTGTGTGACCATCAGCAAGTTGTAAATATCTCAGACTTTCAATTTTCTTACCTATAACATGGGAAGAATGATATGTATTCCCTCACAGGAACAGGACAATTACCAAAGCAGGTCATGAACTGCAAAGCCCTTCACAAGAGTGATGCTGCTAGAAATCAGGCTTGTCCTGTCTGCCAGGAATAGACACAAGCCCACATTGGCTGTACTTGCCGAACACTGAGGGGCCACATGAATGAGTCTCGCCATTGCAGCTGAGATAAAGAAGTGTTTCGAGAACCCAGCAATTCCCTGTTGGGCACACGGAACAGCTGAGTTAGTAGTGGGTGAGGAAGAACTGGTTAGTGCTGACCAGGGCCTTTGTCATCATTTCCAACCAGAGTGGTGTTGGCAGCCTATTCTGTAAAGGTGCTAAGTTAGGTATGGAGGATAGGAACTGAGGGAGAAGGACCACTGAGTCCTCACTCTGGAGGACTTTGCAGGGTCATGGGTGCACATCTGAGAGGCACCGGGCACTCAGCAGGTGCTAGGAAGGAGTTTTAGTTGAATGAATAGGGCTCTAATCTAAGCAGTATCTATTGGGTGGCCAAAAAGTTTGTTTGTTTTTTTCTGCAAGGTGCTTAGTTGTCTTTAACTTCATTTGAAACAATTTTGTTAGATTACATTGTGACAGCTGTCATATCAGGGTGCATTTTTTTAAAAAACTTATCAAAATTGGTGCATTTTTGTGTAGTGATTTTAGTATTGAAAAAAGAAGAAAACATGCAACATTTCTGACATATTATGCTTTATTATTTCAAGAAAAGTAAAAATGCAAATGAAATGCAAAGAAAGATTTGTGCAATGTATAGAGAAGGTGCTGTGACTGATCAAATGTGTCAAAAGTGGTCTGCGAAGTTTTGTGCTGGAGATTTCTCACTGGACTATGCTCCACAGTCAGGTAGACCAGTTGAAGTTGATAGTGATCAAATCGAGACATTAATTGAGAACAATCAATGTTATACCATGTGGGAGATAGCCAACGTACTCAAAATATCCAAATCAATAAAGTTATTGGTGAAAATGAAACATGCGTCTTTTATTAAACAGACTTTTTGGCCAACCCAATATTATGTGTATGTCTTATATATCTGTAGTTTATTCTATGTGATAATAAAAATAGCTGACACTTACAAAATGCAGACATGCACTGAGAAGCACTTTTTATGTATTAATTAATTAAAACCTCACAAGAACCCTGAGAGGTAGATGCCATTTTTATCCTTATGTTAACAATGAGGACAATGAAGCACAGATGTTTACGAAATGGCCCAAGGTCACACAAATAACTTATGATAGATCTAGTGTTCAAACACAGGCATTATCGTTCCAGAGCACATAGTTTCTATCTTCCTCTCTCCACACACACACGCACACACTTTATACATATGTGTAAAGGCAGGTATACATACACATTGTGTTTTTATTTATATGTAAATCTATAAGCATAATCTTGGTTCCTGGCATGACCATCCACATGAGATTTTCATTGGATTTACCTGCCTCACTGAGCAGCCCAAAACATACACATGTATTCAAAGTAATTTTACCCTCTATTTCAGCATCACATAAATCAAACCGAGGGCAGGAGAGTGAAGGGGCTAAACTAGTTAGTTGAACAACTTCTCTCTGTTAAAACCAAAGATTTCTAGTTCAAAAATAAATAACAGAAGGAAACATGTAGAAGGAAGAAGGAACAAGTGTCACATGCTTGGTTTAGAAAGTTTGGATAAGTGGGTAACAAGTTAAAGAGAAGGAGGAAGAGCAGCTCAGCATTCATAAGAAAAATAGCCACCCTGTAATTCACGACTGAACACGAAGCAGGGACGCTGTAGTGACATAATAAGAAACAAACAGGGTAGGCAGGAATGGGACATGATTACAGAGACACTCAATTCTCTGGTAAGCATTTGCCAGAGAATAAGTTGCATAGGAGAGAATTTGCATATAAATGAGATGCCAAAAGCATAGGAACAGGACAAGCGATAAGACCTCATACATGGTATTAAAACATGACAGTGAGGGGAAAATGGTTAAATTGATACCATGTAGGTTTAACTATATTCCATTACCAGAATAAATTTTAAATGGAGTCCTGAGCTTTAATGCAGAATGTTAGCTGATATTTTGTGTGTGCCTGTTTCATTAGTTTTATTGCCTGACCTTGTGTATTTGAAGTATTATTTTTGGAACTAACATTTTAAAATAAACATCAAATTATTACTTCTCCTACAGGTTAAAAGTAATTCCTTTTTTCAAAAAAAAAAACTTGATGGCCTTAAAATTTTTGCTTTCTATATTTTAATGCTATTTTTGGGCACATAAATGTTCCTGCCTGCTTTAATTTTGTCATTGATTATACTGCATACCAATTTATAAAATGACTCAATTTCTCATTATAATAATAATTCATTTTACATTGAACTTGTCTTTGTATAAATAGAAATACCATATCCCCTGCCTCCCTTATGTTTAGCATTTTCCTGAGAGTCTCTATTTATCCTTTTAACTTAACATTTCTTTGCCATTTTAATTTATATATTAGGAGTCTAATAGCTCAATTAGAGTTTATGTTTCATCTGATATTTGCCCTTTAGAAAAGGATTTTCCCCCATTTACTCTAATTGTTTTAATTAATTTGCTTGGCTTTTCTTTTGTTATTTTAAAGGCTTCTCTTTTTTTATATTTTTTGCTACTTCCCTTGTTTTAATTTTCTATATGAATTATGTATTAACTTATTTGAAAGGTAGAGATCCTATGTTAATTTCACTAGTCTTTTATTCTTTAAGTATAGTCAGTTTTAAACTGGCAAAACATAAGCAATATTTACTGTTTTAATTTTAGCAAGACTGATAACAATGTTTAACAGAGCAGCATATTAAGTAGAACTACTAATAGCACAGTAATTTTAGTAATTCTGGTAGGAGCTGACATTAACTGAGTGTTTACCATGTGCCAGGAACATGGGCTAACGGCTGCAAAGATGAGACACGGCAGTGGGCTTCCCCAGGCTGGGGTGCTGGCCTCAGCCCAGAGGACGAAGCTGGAATCTGACCTCCAGACTGTGTGATTACAGAGGCCAACCCCAAGTTCGAAGGGATCTTGTAAGGAACAGACATCCTCTTCCCTCAGTGGCCTTCTGCAGCTGCTGCAAGGATATTCAGAGGCCTTCCTAGCCAAAGATAAAATTGGTCCTGGGGAAAAAAGCCGGTTACAGTGAACCCTCTTAAAATGGGGACCAAAATTTGACACTCAATAGAAAAATAAGTTTGATTGTGACTTCATCTTTAAAAATAAAGTAAAAATTATGGAAGTAGGTTTATCTCACATTTATTAAACATAGGTTACAATTTTAATTGTGCGTTAATTCTTGTGAAAAACATGAAAAAAAAAAAAAACCTGAGTCCTGTTTGGGTGGCTTTTGGTGCAATATTCCTGACAAAAAAGTAGGGTAGCATATGAAGACATCCTTCACATAGTTTTATGGCACCAACATACAGAAAGTATCTTTTTTATTAAAAAAATGAAGCAAAGGATTTATATATTTGCCTAAGGCCTCTCCTAATCTCTTGACATTAAAATCACTCTCTTTTAAAGTGCTAAGTGTTGATTTTCTCTTCAATTTTTAACTGGAGAAGCTCTGCTAAACCATATTAAATAATAATTTTAGATGTGATTCGAAGAGTTCTCCAAAACCACTTTCATTTGCTTTATGAAATCCCACCATCTTTTGCAGAATGTATAATTCACTTTGCAACCGACTTACATTGCGTATCTACTGAGGTGCATTGTCTGGTCCTGTTTACATCAGACAAACGGGGAGGGGCAAACTGCTCCAGTCTTGGTCCTGGCAGGAAACAGATGGCATACTCACTCAAACTGTGTAACTGAGGAGAGTTTAATTTTTTTTTAAAAAAAGGCTTAAACAATGTTGTTGGGCGGTAAAGGATGCTGAAGGATATTTGGGTTAGCAACAGCAGGAAGCCATTACTAGCCACCTCCACACCCCAACCTCCCACCTGTGACCCAAAGAGCACAGCCATAGCTGGAGGGGAAGGAAGCCACAATAGGAGCTGTGATTGAGGTAAAAGGACACAGGCCATTTTCAGTAACAACTGAGAGGGAACTAGGAGAGTAATTATCTGATCATCACTCTTTTATTTCTTCTGGTCTCCTGCCAGTGACACCATTGGCCAAATCCAAATGGAATCCAGAGAGCAAGGGAGCCCATTGATTACAATGACAGAGTTCAGCTTCTCAGGACACAGGGTTGAAAGGGAGAAACTGGATCTAGAGGGACACATAAAAGTATCTATTATACTGACCCAAAACATGTTAATTTGCTGACTCAGGAGATTCTGATGTTAAGTGGAGAGGGATGTTTGAGAACAAACTTAATAGGTGCTCAATTCATTATGGATCTTTTAGTTTTATAACTTGTCTTTGCTACATTACATCATAGCTGGAGTGATTTGGATAATGAATACTGGGTGTACATCATCTGCAGTTTCCCTTCTAAAGGAATGTGGAAGAAAGTTTTCCTTCTACCTGGAGAGAAGAAATGAAATAAAAGGTATATTGTGTGTGGAGTAGAGGGAATATATTTGTATATACAAACACACACAGAGGAAGATGTCACTTATTATATGGCATGAGTGAATTTTTTGAGTTTCAATAATGGACGTTTCAACTGCTGGAAATGCTTTCTGGAATTTTGAAACCGAGAGGCCATATTTAAGTTTTCAAGACTTAATCACCAGTTTCATAATCTCACCTGATTTACAAGGTTTAATAAGCAAAATGTAAGTTGCAGAAAGGAATTAAGTTGTAAATCATTCCATTTGGTGTCACACTTTCAATGGCTTAAGAAAAATTAAAAATACCAAAGTTACTTCTGGTTTCTTTCTGAAGACTTTCAGAAGATCTAAATGAATGTCATCTAGAAAAATTATTAAAATCTATTTGCTTCTAAACATTCAGGGTAATTTCCATTTTTGAACATTCTTACTGTTAAAATAAGACACATAAGGGCAAAAGAAGCAGAATACATCATCCTGATAAAAAGTTTAGTCCAGGCTACACTTGCAAAGGAAAGCATGTATTTTTAGCTGTTGAGTCATTTGTTTCTTTTCAAGATGTAGCTTATCACTACCCACCCAATTTGGAAATAGACCACTCACTAGTGTAAAGGATTTTTTATTCCGACATTTCTTCAACAAACATCCTGAAAGGCTGACCATGCTCCATGACCCAAAGCCTTCATGTACCCTGAGACTTTCATCTCTGAGTCTCGTTATGTCCTCCTCTTGCTGCCTGGGACTAGGTCCTGGTGCATCTGCACTAGTCTAAGCTATGTCTTAGTTTTAGTTCCCCCAGAAGTAGACTCTGAGACAAGGATTGTAATGCAAATCATTTCTTTGGGAGGTGCAGGAACACCAGTAGGGGAGGTGAGGAGAGAGCCAAGGAGGAGAAAATAGCCAAAAGGTGGTATAATCAAGCCATTGAGGCCAACTGGAACTTGACTCCTGGGCAAATCACCTGGGAACCAGCGTAAAACACACACCCAAGGGTCTGTGGGCTGGAGCACTTATATACCAACTTCTATCTGTCAATTGTTGAAGGCTGTTTGCTGGAGGCACTAGTTCATCGGCATTTCAAGTCTGCCACAAATTAAAGCAAAGTAAGATTTGGAGGCCAGAGGAAACCCTCAGTCAAAGAAGCACAAGCATTAGCAGTTGGAAGTCAGACTGGCATATTCTAAGGTAGCTAGTTATTTTCAGGGCATAGGGATAGGGCATCAATAACATCTGTTCCACATTGGTTCTCACCTCCATCACTCTTTCTCTTTCTCTCGCCACCAACTCAGGGGAATTAATTTCTTGCCTTAGAGTGGGAAAAACTCTAATCTCTCCATCCTGTCTCTCTCCAGAATTTTGCTGAGGCCTCACATTCTCTAAGTTGTCTGAAGGCCTAGGCTTTTGGAATACCAAAGCCAGAGAATGACAGACCTCTTTGGCTCTGTGTTCTATCATTGTCACATAGGACAATGGACACCAAGCAAAGAAAATCTATCAGTAGATAAAAGCAAAAGGTGGAAATATTGAGGAGATTAATAGCTCAAAGCTTTATGCTTCCATAGAATCTACCCCTGTTATACCAATACCACCATTAATTATTTTATTTATTATGAACCCAACAGAAAATATTATTATGAGAACATTCATGAACACAAGTATAAGTAAGTGTGAACAACTATCATCAAATTAAATTAATATATAATCTTTTACATCTGTGTGCTCACAGTTCAAACTTGTTTTATTAAAACCCCATAGAGACACTGGTTGGGTGGCTCAGTTGGTTGGAACATCATCCTGTACACCAAAAGACTGCAAGTTTGATTCCCAGTCAGGGTACCTACTGAGGTTGCAAGTTTAATCCCCTGTGTGTATGGAAGGCAACCAATCGATGTTTCTCTCTCACATTAATGTTTCTCTCCCTCTCTCTCCTCGCCTTCCTTTATCTCTAAAATCAATAAAAACATATCCTTTGGTGAGGATTTAAAAAAATCCTATAGCATATTTCTCTATAGGCTATGATGGAATGATTTGTAGTAGACTAATGCTAAAGCTGAAAACACAGAAGAGTGAACATAAATGTGTTGCAGGACATTGGAGAGATTTGGGGACAGGTGCCAGAACTTGAGGGGCCAAAGTCCTAAAGAAAAGGGAAGCTCACTGAGGAGAACTCACCCAATTTTTTTTTACAGTATAAAATTTTTATATTTAGAATTAACCAGGTGGACTCAGTTTAGATGATCCTGGTTTCATTGGCAACATCCAAACCATCATAGTCTGGAGTCAGTCAAACATATGACTTCTTCTCTCCATCAGGCTTGATCTGGGTTTTGACCTTGGCCACATCATTGTCATAGAGCTTCTAGCCTATTTGATCTGGTGCTTGTTGGCCTTGACCTCCATAATGAACACAAGTGTATTGTTGTCTTCTATCTCCTTCATGGCTGACATGTTAGTCAGGGGGATCTTGATGGTGGCATAGTGGTCTAGCTTGTTTGTCCTGGGGGTGCTCTTCCTAGTATGCTTAGGCTGTCTTCAGAGCCACAGTGTCTTAGGTCCCTGGAAGTTGGGTGATGTGAGGACCTTCTTCTTCTTTTTTTTTTTATTTTGGCTGTGGATGCCTTTCAGCACTGCTTTCTTTGCCTTTAAAGCTTTGGCTCTGGCTTCAGCTTTGGGAGGGTCAGGGTTTCCTTCTTCACTTTGGGTGCCACCTTCATGAAAAGGGTGAAGCCTCAACCATTTTCATTCCAGTCTTCCTCTTAGGACATTTTCTGATTCCTGACACAGAGATAGTAAGGTTGAACTGGGCAGAGGAAGCTACCAAGAATCAGACAAACCAGAAGAGCTTTTGCTAATCTCACAAGGATAAAGAGGCAAAATAGGAGTTGGGAGTTGCCAAGGCAGCTAAGACTTTTAGGGCCAAGTACGCAAAGGGAATTTTTTTTTAAAGTGAGCCTAAAATTCCACAGCAATTTTTCCCATGCAGCATTTGCTGATTCTTAATTAGTGCAATAAAAAATGTTCAGAAGCCTCTGAAAAAACAGCTGGAAAATATAGCAGAAGTTTTTTGTGATTGCATATATATGGAGAAACAAAAATTAGAGTCTAGTACCATCCAAGCTCTAGTAAACATTCAAGCTCTGAATGACAGTTTGGAGTATATACAAAAATGTGGATTTGAATTAGAGATAGACTCAGTCTTACAAAGGCTCTAACATGGCTTTGAACTAAGGATTAAGGTAATATGCCTCTATTTGAGATGTCAGGCAGAGGATAGCATTAATCCTCTCTGAAGGAAGACAAAAAGTTACCCTTAGTCTCTTGTTTGACACTTAATTAAAAATATCAAGTATATATGAAGCAGGGTCAAGAGAAAAATAGGCAATGTAAATAGACACAAACTATAGACAAACTAGTTATTATATAGATTAACAATATATTTGTGAGGTAGGTAATGAAATGGAGAATTTCAACAGAAAGCTCTGTTATACTAAAGGGGAATTCTAAAAATTAAAAATATAACTAAAGTTTAAAAGGAACTCAATAAATAGGATTAGTGGCAAATTGAAAACAATTGAGAAGAAGACAAATATATTTGAACTTTGGTCAGTAGAAAAACACAGACTGAGAGAAGGAGGGAAAAATACAAAAAAAAGTTAAGAACTTAAGAATTATAATGAAAAGGTCCAAAATATGTGTACCTGGAATTTCAGAAGAAGATAGATTGGGGCAGAAGTAATATTTAAAGAGATAATGTCTGTAAGTTCCAAAACTTACAAAAGACATTATGTCAGCTTCAGGGATCATTCTGACCCTCAAGCAATATAAATAAAACCCCTTACATCTATGCACATCATGGTAAAAAGTGAAGAAACTTAAAGACAAAGGGAAAATACTAAAAGCAGACAAAGAAAAAAGACATAGCACTTTCAGATGAGCAATGAACAATAAGGCTAATACCAGACTTCTCAACAGAAATTTCCAAAGCCAGAAACAATTGGAAGATATCTTTAGGTAACTTCCAAACTAGTAATTTCCAAGTTTATACTCAGAAAACATATCTTTTAAAAGCTGAAGAAAAATACTTTTGGACACAGAAAATTTATTGCCATGAGTCCCTATATAAGAACCACTAAGTTGGGCTTTTGGGGCAGAAGGAAAACAATCCCAGACTGAAATACAGAAAAGAATGAAGAAAAATGGAAATGCACACAAATGCATGAAAGTAGTAAAAAAACACAAAAAGCTTATATTGAACTTTTATAAGTATAAAGCAGAGATAGTAGTCTCTAGGAAAGCTATTTAAAGAATAGTACAGAAATACACAACTAAAAGCAAGATGAAAATAATAAAATATTGAAATAATAAAATATTTCAATTAAAGGATATAGAAAAATGTAAACACAAAGTAGAAGAAAGGTGGTATAGCTGTATTAACCAACCAATGACTAGTCAATTGGCAAGGTAAACTTTAAGGTAAGAGACATCACTAGAAATAAGGAGAGATTTTCATAATAATAAAAGGGTCAAGCATCAAGAAATATACAAACATTATAAATTTGTATGCACTTCATCACATAGTTACAAAATATAGAACACAAAACTTGACAGAACAGAAAGCAGAAATAGTCCAGCCATGATGGAGGCGTAGGTAGACATGCTGTGCCTCCTTGCACAACCAAAATAAGGACAACAAAAATTTAGAAACAAAAAACAATCAGTACTGACAGAAAATTGAACTGCATGGAAGTCCAACAACCAAGGAGTTAAAAAAGAAACATTCATCCAGATTGGTAGGAGGGGTGGAGTTCAGCAGGCTGCCGGATGGAGAGGACTGGCGGCAAAGCAGTGGCTGGTGGACCCGGGTACACAAGGCGGCAGTGGGTGGACCCAGAGAGATGACGGGTGTGGAGGGCCAAGGTGCACAAGGTGGCTGGTGGGCCGGGCGGTCCCACAATCATGCACAGATAAACCAGGTGAACCTGGGGAATGAGACAGACCACGCAAGCCAGGGTTCCAGTGCAGGGAAATAAATCCTCAAAACACCAATTGAAAATACCTGTGGGGGTTGAGGTTCCGGGAAAGACTCCCAGCCTCACAGGAGAGTTCCTTGGAGAGACCCACAGGGTTTTAGAATGTACACAAACCCACCCACATGGGAATCAGCACCAGAAGGGCCCAGTCTGTGTGGGGGAAGTGGCAGAAATGACTGAAATCTAGCAGAGAGTGGAGCAAGTGGCACTGTTCCCTCTCAGACCCCTGCCTCACATAGAGCATCGCAACCCAGCGACTGGGTTTCCCCACCCTGGTGAGCACCTAAGGCTCTGCCCATCATACGCGTAACTGGTGTGTCAAAACAAAACAAAACAAAACAAAAAGGCCCAAACAGAAGAACAGATCAAAGCCTCAGAGCAAATACAACTAAGCGACGACAAGACAGCCAACCTATCTCATCGGTTGGCCAATGACGTCTCGTCGGTTGACTGACATCCTGATTACCCGTGTTCAAAACACTGGTAATCAGGATGCTCACAGAATTGGTTGAATTAGGTCACAAATTAGATGAAAAAATGAAGGCTACAATAAGTGAAATAAAGGGAAATGTACAGGGAACCAATAGTGATGGCAAGGAAACTGAGACTCAAATCAATGGAGTGGACCAGAAGGAAGAAAGAAACAACCGAACAGAAAAGAATGAAGAAACAAGAATTCAAAAAAAAAAAAAAAAAGAGGAAAGGCTTAGGAGCCTCCAGGACATCTTTAAACATTCCAACATCCGAATCATAGGGGTACCAGAAGGAGAAGAGGAAGAGCAACAAGTGGAAAACTTATTTGAACAAATAATAAAGGAGAACTTCCCCAATCTGGCAAAGGAAATAGACTTCCAGGAAGTCCAGGAAGCTCAGAGTCCCAAAGAAGTTGGACCCAAGGAGGAACACACCAAGGCACATCATAATTACATTACCCAAGGTTAAAATGAAGGAGAGAATCCTAGAAACAGCAAGAGATAAGGAGATAGTTACCTACAAAGGATTCCCATCACACTGTCAGCTGATTTCTCAAAAGAGACCTTACAGGCAAGAAGGGGCTGGAAAGAAGTATTCCAAGTCATGAAAGCCAAGGACCTACATCCAACATTACTGTATGCACCAAAGCTTTCATTTAGAATAGAAGGGCAGATAAAGTGCTTCTCAGATAAGGTCAAGTTAAAGGAGTTCATCATCACCAAGCCCTTATTATATGAAATGTTAAAGGGATTTATCTATGAAAAAGAAAATAAAAAAAAACATGTACAGTAAAAAGACAGCAAACTCACAATTATTAACAACCATACCTAAAACAAAAAGAAAAGCAAATAAGCAAACATCTAGAACAGGAACACAACCACAGAAATGGAGATCACATGGAGGGTTATCAATAGGGGAATGGGAGGAGGAGAGAGGGGGAAAAGGTACAGAGTATAAATAGCATAGATGGTGGGTAGAAAATAGACAGAAGGAGGGTTAGAATAGTATGAGAAATGTAGAAGCTAAAGAACTTATGACACATGGACATGAACTAAAGGGGGGAATGTGGGTGGGAGAGGATGTGCAGGGTGGAGGTGAGTGAAGGGGGGAAAATGGGACAACCGTAATAGCATAATCAATAAACTATATTTTTTAAAAAAGAAAGCAGAAATAAATCCAAAATCCCACTGGGACATTTAAACATGCATTTCTCATTAACTGAGAGAACAATCTGACAAGAAATTCAGTAAGGATATAAAGGACTTGAAAAACATGATTAATAAATTTGACTGATTGTTCTATATGGAACACTGCATCCAAAAATGACAGACTCTATTCTTTTGAAATGCACATTGAATATTTATCCAAACTGAACTTATTCTGGCCCAGAGAGCAAACAATGAAATCATTCAAAACATATCTGTCAGCAAAAGTAGTAAGCCATAAACAGTAACAAAACATTTCAAAAATCCCCAAATGTTTAAAAATTTTAAAGATTTCTAAATAACTTATGGGTCAAAGAAGAAATCAGACTGAAAACTGGTAGATATTTTGAAGTGAATGATAAGAGGTTTGGTTTCCAGTAATGGTGGAGTAACCTGTATTAGATTAACCCTCCCACAGATAAAAATTGTAAACTCTGGACAAAATACTAACAATCTCTAGACAACAACAGCAACAAAAATAAATGACAATTTTTTAAAAGTGACTATTTTTAATTAGTCATATCACAATCAAATTACTTAAAGCCAGGGAAAAGAAAAAATCAAAAGCTTTCAATAAACAAAAAGGAGACATTATATACAGAGGAAATGAGATAAAGCTGGCAGCATATTTCATAGTGGAAACAATGGAAATTGGAAGACACTGGAGTGAATTTTTTAAGCGCTAAAAGAATCTGTCAGTGTAGAATTCTTTACTCAGCAAAAATAAATATATTTGCAGACATACAAAAGCTGAGAGAATTAATCATGATCAGTTTTGTACTATAATAAATGTTATGTGACATTCTTCAGGCAGAAGGAAAACTATTCTAGTTGGAAATCTGGATGTACCAAAAAGAATGAAGTTTCCCAGAAAATATAACAATGGGTACACTAAGGATTTTTCTTATTATTGAAATTTCTGTGAAAGAAAGACAGTAGCAATGTATTATGAGCTTTATAACATATGTAGGAGAAAAATTGTGTGACAGCAACAGCACAGGGACCAGAAAGGAAGAAATGAAAATAATCTTTTGAGAGGCTCTTAAACTATATGTAAAATTCTTCCTAGTATCATTTGAAGGCAGATCACAATAATTAAAAGTTGTATACTATAAACTCTAAAGCAACCATTAAAATAACACAACAAAGAGTTGTAGCTAATAAACAATGAAAAAGTTAAAAACACAGTCAATCCAAAATAAGGAAGAAAAAGAGGGGAAAGGAATAAAACATGGATGGACAAATAGAAAACAAATAGTGAGATAATGAAGTCCAGTCATATCGATAATCACATTTAAGGGTCTAAACACCTCAATTTGAAAGCACAGTTCATGATTTTAGAGGGAAAGATTTTAGTTTTTGCCCATTGAGTATGATGTTGGCTGTAGGTTTTTTCATATATGTCCTTTATTATTTTGAGGTAGCTTCCCTCTACTCTCATTCCGCTCAGTGTTTTTATCATAAATGGATGCTGTACCTTTTCAAATGCTTTTTCTGCATCTATAGATATGATCATGTGATTTTTGTCTTTCCTTTTGTTTATGTGATGTATTACATTTATTGATTTGCAAATACCATCCTTGAATCCCTGGGATGAATCCCACTTAATCAAGGTGTACGATCTTTTTAATGTATTGCTGGGTACGGTTTGCCAATATTTTGTTGAGAATTTTATCCTCTATGTTCATCAGTGATATTGGCCTGTAGTTTCTTTCTTTGTTGTGTCTTTGTCTGATTTGCGGAATTAGGATGATGCTGACCTCATAAAAAGATTTTGTGGATCCTCCCTCTTCTTGGATATTTTGGCATACTCTGAGAAAGATAGGGGTTAGCTCTTCCTTAAATGTTTTGTAAAATTCTCCTGTGAAATCATCCAGTCCAGGGCTTTTGTGTGCCAGGAATTTTTTGATTACTGCTTCAATTTCATCAGCTGTTAGTTTCTTTAGGCTTTCTGCTTCTTCTTGATTCACTTTTGTAGAAGATTATATTTTTCTAAAAATTTGTCCATTTCACCCAGGTTTTCAAATTTTTTGGCATATAGTTGTTCCTAGTAATTTCTAACAATCATTTGTATTTCTGTGGTATCTGTTGTAATTTCTCCTCTTTCATTTCTGATTGTATTTATTTGGGTCCTCTCTCTTTTTTTCTTGATGAATGTGATTAAAGGTTTGTCCATTTTGTTTATCTTTTCAAAGAACCAATTCCTGGATTTATTGATCCTTTGAATTGTTCTTTTAGTCTCTATGTCATTGAATTCTGCTCTGATCTTGATTATTTCCTTCCTTGTATTCACTCTGGGCTTTGTTTGTTGTTGTTTCTCCAGTTCTTGCAGATGTAGGGTTAAGTTGTTTATTTGAAATGTTTCTATCTTTTTTAGGTAGGCCTACATCACTATGAGCTTTCCTCTCAAGACTGCCTTTACTGTGTCCCATATGTTTTTGACTGTTGTGTGTTAATTTTCATTTGTTTCCAGAAACTTTTTTATTTCTTCCATCAAAACCAAAAGCTTCTGCATGGCTAAAGAAAATATCAGCAAAATGAAAAGGGAACCACTGTATGGTAAAATATATTTGCCAATGATATCTCCAACAAGAGTTTGATCTCCAAAATATATAAAGAACTCACACAACTCCACTCCAGGAAGACCAAAAAAATCCAATTAAAAAATGGACAAAGGACCTAAACAGACACTTCTCCAAAGAAGACATACGGAGACATATGAAAGGATATTCAGCATCACTAGCCATCAGAGAGATGCAAATTAAAACTGTAATGAGATACGACTTCACACCAGTCAGAATGGCCATCATAAACAAATCAACTAACAATAAGTGCTGGCGAGGTTGTGGAGAAAAGGGAACCCTAGTATATTGTTGGTGGGAATGCAGACTGGTGCAGCCACTGTGGAAAACAGTATGGAATTTCCTCAGAAAACTAAAAATGGAACTGCCTTTTGACCTGACAATTCCACTGCTGGGATTATACCCTAAGAATCCTGAAACACCAATCTGAAAGAACCTATACACCCAATGTTCATAGCAGCAAAATTTATAATAGTCAAGTGCTGGAAGCAACCTAAGTGCCCATCAGTAAATGAGTGGATCAATAAACTGTGGTACATTTACACAATGGAACACTACACAGCAGAAAAAAAGAAGGAGCTACTACCCTTCATGACAGCATGGATGGAACTGGAGAGCATTATGCTAAGTGAAGTCATCCAGGCAGTGAAGGACAAATACCATATGATCTCACCTATAAGTGGAATCTAATCAACAAAACAAACAAACAAGCAAAATATAACCAGACACATGAAATTAAGAACAAACTGACAGTAACCAAAGGGGAGTGGTGAGGGAGATAACAGGGGAAAGGGTCATCAAGGAACATGTATAAAGGATCCATGGACAAAGCCAAAGGGAGGATAGGATTGAGGGTGGGAGGTGGGGGTGGGTGGGGTGGGGGAACAGTGGTGGGAAATGGAGACAACTGTATTGGAACAACAATAAAATAATAATTTAAAAAGAGGCACAATTCAAATGGGATTTTTTAAAAAAGACCCAAGTATATGTTGCCTATGAGAAATCTAACTGAAATGTAAAAACACAAATAACTTAAAAATGAAAGAATGGAAAAAGATATACCACATTACAACCAGTCAAAAGACAGCTTGAATTAGTATATTATTTTCAAGTGAAGTCAATTTGAAAGCCACAAAATTTACCAAGGATATAAAGTCATTTATAATGATAAAAAGATTGATTCATCAAGATGACATACAATTTTAACATTTGTTTGTAAAATAGAGCTTTAAGATACATGAAGCAAAAATTGAAAATCTGCAAAGAGAAATAGACAAATCCACAGTTATGGTGGAAGTTATTTCCACTATCATGATTGTGGTGATTAGCAATGGTTTCATGGGTGTGCACACGTATTCAAACGTTTCAAATTATTCACATCAAGTATATAGTTTTTATTTGTTTATTACACCTCAGAAAACCTGTTTTAAAACTTAAATAAAAAGTTTTCCTACAAAGAAATATGCAGGTCCAAATGTATTTGCTGATGAATACTTATAAACATTAAAGAAGGAATAACACCAATCCTACATAAACTCTTCTAGAGAACAAATAGAAAGGAAAATACTTCCTAACTTGTTTTATGAGGCCATAATATCCTTGATATCAAATCAGACAAAATAACTCATAGAAAAACAGAAAAACTACCAGCCAATCTCCTTTATGAGGTAAAACCTGAAAAACAAATTAAACAAATTGTATCTACAACTTATAAAAAGTGTAACATCTTACAAAGATATTAGGTTTATTTTAGTAATGATTTTGAAAAACCATTCAGTATGATTTACTAATTATCAGAATAAATGTGAAAAACATATTGTTTGAGCAGATTTATAAAGAGCATTTGACCAATTTAACATCTATTTATTTATTTGTAGAAAGCTGTGAACTAGAAACAAAAAGGAAGTTCCTTGATATGATAGTATTTACAAAAATTCTATAACAAACACACTTAGTGGTGAAATAGTGAAAGCTTTTTCCTTGCAATAGGGAATGGAACAAAGATGCTCACTATCATTACTTCTGTTAAACCTTATACAATATAATATGGCCAATACAACAAGGTAAGGGAAAAAGAGTTACAAGAATTGGAAAAGGAAAAATAAAACATATTATTCACAGCAACATGGCTGTGTATGTGGAAAAGCCAAAACACTACGAATACTTAGAATTAATAATAAATTTAGCAAGACCACTGAATACATATTCATACATACAGGATCAACATATAACAATCAATTATATTTCAATATATTTCAATAATCAAGGACGATCACAAATTTTAAACAGGAACCTCTTAAAGTAGCATCAACAAACATATAACTAAAAGTAAATTTAAAGAAAGTTATATAATTTCTCTGCATTGAAAATTACAAGCTAGCATATCAAAAAATTAAGGGAGACCTAAATAAATACAGGAATATTATATTCATTTTTATACCAAAAATATCCTTTTTCCTCTTTCAGTCAATGAATTTATATGGAAATGGAAGGAGCCAAGAAGAGGCAATATAATCTTGAAGGAAGCTGAATTTTTACTTAACTACAGACAAATTCCTCTGCAACTGATTTATGACAAAGGTGTCACTGAAATATATTTGAGAAATGGTCTTTTTTTCGTAAGAGTAGTGTTGGATAATTGGATACTATAGGAAACAAAATGAATTCTGACAGCTACCTCACACAATATGAAGAAACCTCTTCTAGATGAGTTATAGCTCTAAATGTAGAAGTTAAACACTAACACTTCTAGAAAAAAAACATGGGAGAATATCTTTGTGATGCAAGGGTAAGCAAAGATTTCTTACGTAAGGTATAAAAAGCACTGACCCCAAAAGAAAACTGGTAAGTTAGACTAAGTTAAAATTAAGACATTCCGTTCATCAAAGGAGTTAAGATACAAATTACTAAGTAGAACAAGGTATTTACAACTTACGTTAACAGAATTTGATACTCTTAACAATCAATAAGGAAAATACAAACATGATGGACAAAATTGTGAGCAGTTATGTCACAAAAGTAAGATGCAAATATTCAATAAAGATATGAAAAAGTGCATGTTTCATGAGGCACCATGTGAAACCAAACCAGAGCCATATGGAGATACTGCTACATGTACAACAAAATGGTTAAAATTCAAAAGAGAGACAATACCCAATGGTGACATGGATATGAAGCAACTAGAATTCTTGATCACTGCTTGAGAGTGTGTAAATGTGTATAACTGTCTGTCAGTATCTATTAGCAGTTAATAACTTTATACTTATGACACAATAATCCACCTCTGGGTATACCCCAATGGAAATGTGTACATGTGTATGCCGGAACGCAAGGGCAAAAATGTTTGTAGCAGCACTCCTCATGACAGCTAAAAAGTAAAAGAGCCCAAATTTCAGCCCAAATTTCCCTTGACAGAAGAATGAATCGATAAATTGTGGTATATTCATACAACACAATATTGCACAGTAGGGGTCGGCAAACTTTTTCTGTTTAGAGAGTAAATATTTTAGGTTTTATGGGCCACATATTGTCTGTGTTGCATATCCTTCTTCGTTATTTTTCACAACCCTTTACAAATGTAAAAGCCAGTCTTTGTTGGTGGCGTTTACAAGAGCAGGCTGTGGTGGGCTGTGGGCTGCCCGTCCTTCCTTGGTCCAGACCAATAGCATCAGATATGTTATTACTACATCCAATAACATGTATGAACTTCACAAAGGTAGTTTTGCATGAGAGAATACAAAAAAGTTCATACTTATAATTTTAGGCAAAACTGATGATGATAGAAGTCTTGATAGTGGTTACCTCTGGGATAATAGTAGTGATGAAACAGGACACAAACAGGGCTTCTAAGGGGCTGGCAATATTGTTCCTTGATCTGGGTGGTGGTTACACACGATTCATTTGCTGTAAATTCATTATTATACACTTATGATTTGTATAATTTTCTGTATGTGTATTCTGTAGTCTATATTTATACACAAATATAATAATATGTGTATTATATTTCAAAAATAATTTTACTAAAAATATGAAAAAATTATAGAAGTTCCATTCTTCCCCCCCAACACACAGGTTAATTACTTTCCTCTCACTGCCATTTTATACCAGTTTCTTTTCAGCTCTCTAATTAGTAGAAACTTTAGCTCACCTAAGTTTCTGCCTCCATCTAAAAAGCATGCCAGTGGCCCAGAAGATTGTGTTTCTGAGCCATAGATACTATAATGTTATAAAAAATAGTACTCAAAATACTGTGATTTTCCTTGTCATGAGAGTGTGTGTGTGAGAGAGACGGAGACAGGAGACTTGGAGAGAAACAGGGAGCATTGGCAGCTTGAGGAGAAGTGCCCGCAAGTACAGCAGGACACCGGTTTGCCGTCTGGCCTGCACTCAGTAGGAGAGACCTAAGAGCACAATTTAGCCCAAATCAAAAAGCCTAGCTGAACATTTCTTTCTCATTTGTGCCTCATCCTAAACATTTGTAAAGATCTAGCAGCTCACCCCAGCAAGACTTTTTAATCCACATTCCAATAATAGAGTTTTCATAAAAGCTTCTCAAGGATGTTTTTATTTCCAGGCTTCAACAGAGCCAAGTTACTTCATGGTCTTAGGTGGCTTGGTAAACCTGGAGGTCATGACTAATAGGAAAGACAAGGCAATTCCTTCACATGTGTTCTCATGCCTTGTGCAGCATTCCATCAGGATGGGGTTGAAGGTCGAGCCCTAGGGTCTAGACATGAGCTGAAATAAAATAGTGGTAAAAGTTTCTTCCACTGCTGGGAAATGCTGCTGTGTCTCAAATTCTTTCATCTTATAGTTGAGCTACTTAGGCAGTAAGATTAAGTTTCTTAAAAAAAAAAAAAACAAACCTCAAAGACAACAGTATGGTGATTACAAGAGGGAAGAAGAGTTTGGAGGAGGTAGAAGAGGGTAAAGGAGGGATAAATGGTGATAGAAGGAGTCTTGAGTTGGGGTGGTAAAGAATACAGTGTAAAAATGATGTGTTGTAGACTCATACACCTGAAACCTATATAATTTTATTAACCAATGTCACCCCAAGAAATTCAATTAAAAATTAAATACATTAGAAAAAGAAGATTAGGTTTCTTAGGGAAAAAAGACAAAGAGAAGGGAGTGACTGTGGGGTAATAAGTGGGAGCATAGCAGGCAGGAGCTTATGACCCTAGGAAGGACAGGAAAATGTTTAAAATGATCAGAATAGAGACAGGTGTTGGAGTGCCAGAAATGTGTGAGTTGGCAAGAATAAAAAGAAGAGAAAAGAGTTAGCTATGGGGAGAGGGAAACAGAAAACAAAACAGGGAAGTGGAAGGGCAGAAAGATAGAAGTGCACCCAGAAGAGGTCCTAGGGCTGGCACACACTGACCTGCATTAGCCCCTTTGCCTTCCAATCAACAAGAGGTGAGAATAATTCAATTGCTAAGGAACTTCACACTAGGCTCCCAAGGAAAGAATTACTCCTTTTTGACCAAATGATCTGAGCCTGTTCCTGATCTCTATTATACCATGCCTATCTATACATGGAAGAACCCTGGAGGCAGAAAAGGAGGAAATAAGTTATGTAATAACGTGGGTGTTCCAAGGGAAGTGAAGCATGGGAATATTATATAACCTGCCCATGGCTAGTCACCCAATAGTGGTATTGTTGGGATTTTAGGTGTTCAGATTTCAAAAATAATTATCATCATAACTCACCAAAGTGCATGAGGTTCTTAAGAGGTCTCTTCCAAAGTATAGTCCATTCTGACTTCCGATCCCACTAAATCTACCATTGAAGACTCCTTCCAACAAGATTTGAGACAAAGAACTCCTACCTAAGCACCTATGGTTTAAGACAATGGTCTTAAACTTCAGTGTGCACAAAACTCAAACTTCAGTGCGCACAAGTCAAATGGTTGGGGGACAATAACAAAGCAAATTTCAGTCCCTGAGCAGGATCAAGTCTTGGGACGGGGGTGAGACAGCACAGCTCAGTGATTTCCTGTAGCACCATGGGTTGAAGAGTGGGTGGAGGTCAAGTATTAAAAGATGGGTGGCTTTGGTTCACAGTTGCCATGGCAATGTATTAGTTTCTTTTTTGTTAAATATTTTATTGTCCTATTATAATTGTCCCAGTTTTTCTCCCTTTGCTTTCTTCCACCCAGCCAACCCTGACTCCCATAGTCAATCCCCACTCTTTTGTCTATGTCCATGAATCACTCATACATGTTCCTTGAGTAGTCCTTTCCCGTCCTTCCCACCCTCTTCCCCATCCCCCTCTCTTCTGATTGCTGTCAGCCATGCCTCTGGTTCTATTGTGCTCATTTGTTTGTTTTGTTCATTAGGTTCCTCTTATAGTTGAGATCATACAGTATTTGTCTTTCACTGCCTATTATTTCACTTGGCATAATATTCTCCAGTTCCATCCATCCTGTCACAAATTGTAGGAGTTTCTTCCTTCTTTCTTCTTTCTGCTGAGTAGTATTCCATTGTATAAATGTATCACAGTTTTTTGATCCACTCATTTATTGATGGGTACTTGGGCTCTTTCCACAACTCGGCTATCGTAAATAACACTGCTGTAAACCTAGGGCTGCATATGTTCTTTTGAATTGGCGTTTCATGATTTTTAGGATATAATCCAAGCAGTGAAACTGTCAGGTCAAAAGGCAGTTCCATTTTTAGTTTTTTGAGGAAATTTCATGCTGTTTTCCACAGTGGCTGCACCAATCTGCATTCCCACCAACAATGTACTAGGGTTTCCTTTTTTTCAACAACATCACCAGAACTTGTTGTTTGTTGATTTGTTTATGATGGCCATTCTGACCAGTGTGAGGCAGTATTTCATTGTGGTTTTAATTTGCATCTCTCTGATGACTAGTGATGTTGAGCATCCTTTCATATGTCTCTGGGACATACTTGTATATCCTCCTTGAAGAAGTGCCTGTTCAGGTCCTTTGCCTATTTTTTAATTGGATTGTTTGCCTTCCTGGTGTTGAGTCATATAAGTTCTTTATACAGTTTGGAGATCAATCCTTGTCTCAGGTAACCCTTGTACAGGCAAATATGTTCTCCCATACAATTGGTTCCCTTTTCATTTTGCTGATGTTTTCTTTAGTCATGCAGAAGCTTTTAAATTTGATGCAGTCCCATTTGCTTGTTTATCCTCTATCCTCTTGACCTAAGAGGTTTCTTGTAAAAAATATTGCTATGTGGGATATCTGAAATTTTACTACCTATGTTCTCCTCTAGGATTTTTAAGGTGTTACAACTTACATTTAAGTCTTTGATTCATCTTGAGTTTGTTATGGTATATGGTGTAAGTTGGAGGTGGAGTTCCTTTTCTTTTCTTTTTTTTTTTTTTGCATTTGGCTGTCCATATGTCCCAACACCATTAGTTGAAGAGGCTATTTTTACTCCATTTTATGCTTCTGCCCCCTTTGTCAAATATTAATTGAACATAGAGACATGGATTTATTTCTGAGCTCTCTATTCTATTGATCTATGTGCCTGTTTTTATGCCAGTACCAGAATGTTCTAATTACAGTGGCCTTGTGGTATAGTTTTATGTCATATATTGTGATCCATCCTACTTTGTTCTTCTTTCTCAAGATTGTTGAGGCTATTTAGGGTGATTTTTTGTTCCATATAAATTTTTGAAATATTTCTTCTAGACCTGTGAAATATGCCATTGGTATTGCAATAGAGATTGCATTGAAACTATAGATTGCTTTGGGTAGTAAGGACATTTTGATGATATTAATTCTTCCAATCCATGAACATGGTATATGCTTCCATTTATGTGTGTCTTCCTTAATTTCTTTCTTCAGTGTTGTGTACTTTTCTGAGTACAGATCTTCTACTTCCTTGGTTAAGTTTACTCCTAGGTACTTTATTTTTCTTGTTGCTGTAGTAAATGGGATTTTTTTCTAGTTTCTCTTTCTGATATTTCATTGTTGGTATACAAAAACACCTTCAGTTTCTGAATGTTGACTTTCTATCCTGCTGTTTTGCCACATTCAATTATTAGGTCAAGTAGGTTTTGGGTGGAGACTATAGGGTTTTCTGTGTATACTATCATGTCATCTGCAAATTCCTCCTTTCCATTATGGGTGCCTTTTAATTCTTTTTCTTGTCTGATCACTGTGGCTAGAACTTCTAATACTATGTTGAATAGCAGTGGTGAAAGTGGACAGTCTTGTCTTGTTCCTGATCATAGTGGGAAATCTTTTAGTTTTTGTCCATTGAGTATGATGTTGGCTGTATGTTTCTTGTACATGGCCTTTACTATGGTGAGGTATGCTGCTCCCTCTACTCCCATTTTGATGAGTGTTTTTTTAATCATAAATGGGTGCTGTATATTTTCAAATGCTTTTTCTGCATCTATTGATATGATCATGTGATTTTTGTCTTTCCTTTTGTTTACATGATGTATTATGTTTATTGACTTCTGAATACTGTACCATCCTTGCATCCCTGTGATGTATCCCACTTGATCATGGTGTATGATCTTTTTAATGTATTGATGTGGTTTGCTGATATTTTGTTGAGGATTTTAGTGTCTATGTTCATCAGAGATACCCCCTATAGTTTTTCTTCTTTGTTGTGTCTTTATCTGGTTTTGGAATTAGGATAATACTGGTCTCACAAAGAGAGTTTAGGGAGTTTTTCCCTTTTTTGAATTTTTTTGAATACTTAGGGAAGAATCAGTTAGTTCTTCCCTAATATTTGGTAAAATTTGCCTTTGAAGCCATCCAGTCCAGGGCTTTTGTGTGCCTGAAGTTATTTGATTACTGTTTCAATTTCACTAGTTATTGTCAGCTTAATCAGGTTTTCTACTTCTTGATTAGGTTTTGGAAGGTTTTATGTTTTTAGAAATTTGTCCATTTCACCCAGGTTGTTCCATTTCTTGGTATTACAGTTGTTCATAGTAATTTTAATACTCCTTTGCATTTCTGTGGTATTGGTTGTAACTTCTCCTCTTTTGTTTCTGATTTTATTTATTTGTGTCCTCTCTTGTTTTGGGGGAGCCAGGGATAGCTGGTTAATGGTTTGTTGATGTTCTTTGTCTTTTCAAAGAACCAATTCCTGGATTTATTTACCCTTTAAATAGTCATTTTAGTCTCTATATCATTGAATTCTGCTCTGATCTTGATTATTTCTTTCCTTCGATTTGCTCAGGGCTTTGTTTGTTTCTCTTCCTCTAGTATTTGTAGATATAGGGTAGGTTGTTTATTTGAGATTTCTCTATCTTTTTTAGATAGACCTGTATTGCTTTGAACTTCCTTCTCAGGACTGCCTATGCTGTGTCCCATAGGTTTTGGACTGTTTTGTGTTCATTTTCATTTGTTTCCAGATACTTTTTGATTTCTTCCTTAATCTCATTGTTAACCTATTCATTATTTAATAGCATATTATTCAGTCTCCATGTATTTGAATGGTTTTGAGTTTTTTCCTTGAGGTTGGTTTCCAGTTTCAAGCCCTTGTGATCTGAGAAGATGTTTGATATGATTTCAATTTTCTTGAATATATTGAGGCTTGTTTCATGTCCTATCACATAGTCTGTCTTTGAACATATTCCATGTGCATTTGAAAAGAATTTATGTTTTACTTCTTTGGGATGAAAGGTTCTGTATATACCAAGTAAGATCATTTGATCTAGAGTATTGCTCAGTGTTGATACTTTGCTTGGAAGATGTGTCCATTGTTGACAGTGGGGTATTAAAATCCCCTGTGATGATTTTGCTCCTGTTGATATCTTTCTTGAAGCCCTCCAAGATTTTCTTTATGTTTGGGTGCTCCTATGTTGGGTGCATATTTATTTACAATGTTTATGTCTTCTTGATGGATTCTTCCCTTGAGTATTATGAAGTGTCCTTCTGTGTCTCTTTTTATTGCCTTTGTTTTGAAGTCTATTTTGTCTGATATAAGTATTGCTACCCCAGATTTTTTTTCATGTCCATTTTCTTTTAATATAGTTTCCATCCATTCACTTTCAGTCTGTGTAGATCTTTTGTTCTGAAGTAGGTCTCTTGTAGACAGCATATATGTGGGTCATGTTTTCTTTCTTTTTTGAAAAAATGTATTTTATTGATTATGCTGTTACAATTTTCCCATTTTCCTCCTTTTATTCCCCTCTGCCCTGCACACCCCCTCCCACCTGCATTCGCCCCCTTTAGTTCATGTCTATGGGTTGTACATATAAGTTCTTTGGCTTCTCCATTTCCTATAATATTCTTAACCCCTCCCTGTCTATTTTGGGCTAGTATAGAAAATATCAGCAAAATGAAAAAGAACCAACTGTATGGGAAAATATATTTGTCAATGATATCTCAGACAAGGGTTTGATTTTCAAAATATATAAAGAACTCACATGACTCTTTTCCAGAAAGACAAACAATTCAAGGGGATAATAGGGGGAAAAGGGAGAAGGGTTTTCAGGAACATATGTAAAGTACACATGGACAAAACTAAAGGGGGAATGGATCAAGGTTCGGAAGTGGGGATAGCTGGGGTGGGAGGGAGTGATGGAAGGAAAGCGGAGACAACTGTACTTGAACAACAATAAAAAATGTGAAAAAATAAATACATTACACACACACACACACACACACACACACACACACAATAGGCAAAGGACTGGGGAACAGGCACTTCTCCAAGGAGGTCCTACAGAGGGCCCAGAGACATATGAAAGAATGCTCAACATCACTAGCCATCAGAGAGATGCAAATTAAAACCACAGTGAGATAGCACTTCATACTGGCCATCATAAACAAATCAACAAACAATAAGTGCTAATGAGGTGAAGAAGAGGGAACCCTAGTACATTGTTGGTGGGAATGCACCAACACAGATTGGTGCAGCCACTGTGGAAAACAGTATGAAATTTCCTCAAAAAACTAAAAAAGAAACTGCCTTTTGATTAGGCAATTCCATTGCTGGGATTATACCCTAAGAATTTTGAAACACCAATTCAGAAGAACCCTACACCCCAATGTTCATAGCAGCACAATTTATAATAGCCAAGTGCTGGAAGCAACCTAAGTACTCATCAATAAATGAGTGGATCAAAAAACTGTGGTACATTTACACAACGGAACACTACACAGCAGGAAGGAGCTCCTACCCTTTGTGATAGCATGGGTGGAACTGGAGAGCATCATGCTAAGTGAAGTAAGCCAGGTGGTAAAGGACAAATACCATACGATCTCACCTCTGAGGGGAACCTAATCAATAAAACAAACAAGCAAGCAAAATTTAACCAGAGATATTGAAATAAAGAACAAACTGACAGTAATCAGAGGGGTGGGGGAAGGGGAATAAAAGGGGAAGAAAAAGGGGAAGGTTCATTAAGGAACATGTATAAAGGACCCATGGACAAATCCAAAGGGGGGTAGTCTTGAGGGTGGTAGGTCAGGTTGGGTGGTGTGGGGGAGAGTGGTGGGAGGACAATGGAGACAATTGTACTTGAATAATGATAGAAAAAGTTTCTTATTTCATACAGCTGTAGGGAAGGCATAGCTGAGCACCAAGGCTAAGGTCCGGTGGTACCAGCTACAGTGTTGCTGCTTCCATTAAGCCCAATCTCACCAGGGCTCATATTAAGATTTCTTATGTCACTGTACTAGGGCACTGTAAAGTATAAGATATACCCTAAGAAATGGGGCAGGGACATTTGGGCCAACATGAAAGGCTGAGAGCTTTAAACTACCAAAACCCCCTAATCCTTGGATAGTGCAAAGCAGACCCTCACTCCTTCCTCAAACACCTTACATGCAGCCTTCCAATAACTGTGGCTGGACAATTGTATCACAGGACCCACGGCCACCCCCTTTTGTTGCCTGTAGACCCTAAAGAGTGTTCCATCCCCATGTATTCCTGATAAAGATGCACAAGATCTTCTAGAAAAGACAATAACCTCTACACCCAGGAGAACTGAAGCACTTTGATGAATTTTACTGGCAGAAGTCGAGGAGCATACACAGAAGTGAATTCTGAGGGTATGGAACCAAGGAAGAAGAAATATAAAACATAATTGGGCCACATTAATTAATACAGGTGTGCTTACTCAGGATTTTGGATTTAAAGTATTGACTTTTGCACCTGAAAGTGATGTAATTGTCAGGATTAATTGAAGCCCTGACTCAGTGACCTACGGTCAATTAGGTGCAATTCTGCTGGTAATGCTTTGCGAACTTTGGTGGGCTTGAACATTAAAATACAATTTCCTGGGTCTCAACCCCAGAAATACTGATGAATGAGGTCTGGGTTGGGACCTGATAACCTAGCAAGCTTCCAGGTGATGCCTATACTAAAGGTAGACTTCAAGTAGCATTGTAGTGTTCAAAAGGTACCTGAAGAAAAAGTTGTCTGAAGATTAAGGGTGATAGCAGTAATGTGATAGGTTTACTAAGTGCAACCTGTTCAGACATCCCCTAAAACTAAATCATGAAAGGATCGTCCTTTCCTCAAAGCCATAAGAGGTACATTGTGAGAAGAGCCCTGGAATTCTTAAAAAGCTCTGAGGTGGCTGTCCTCTGAAGGCTGGAGATATTGGCAGATGTGGCAATGTACTGAGTTTCTCATCTCCATGAGAACTTAAGGTTTTAGAAGCCAGGTGGCTGTATTCAACATTTAGAGACAAGGTAGGTGCAATGATCACAATAAGCAACAAAGAAGAGCTGTTTCACAATATTTTGACCTGCTTATGATGAGAGATGAGTCCCTAGAGCCTGTGGGAATAAAATACATGGGCAGCCTTCGAGGGTGCTGCTTGACATATATGTATAGGTAAAAAATATAGGTCTGATGGGTAGAAACTTAACCAAGTTGCCATAGTGAGAGTTCAATGTCTTTTATGCAATTCTCAGACATAAGCCAGTTCATAGATTAAAATCTTCTCAATTGAGGATGAGTGACTGGGTTCCTGTGTAGAAGGATCTAGCACAGAGATATAGCATACTGTGAATAGTCTTCCAAAGGTCCCTCTGAGGCCATTTTCAGGACTGTGCCCTGAGATAACTATACTTTCCAGGAGTTATTAGGTATTGGTTCTGAACTGGTGCTAATCCCTGGAAAACAAAAAAACCATGGGATTGTGGGGGCATTTTGAGGTAAGTGCAGATAAAATCTCCTTTCTAGTTTGTTTCACAGTGGGTATAGGGAGACTATGAACCCATCTTGTGGTTTATTTCCCCACTATCAGATTAGAATTTCCCCACTAGATAAAGCAGAAACTAGCCAAATCTTGACACTGGTTCCCTGACCTATGGAGTAAAGACTTATGCTAGAAAGAGAAAAGCAGGAGTCCCTGAAATTGCCTCCAAACCCACCATTAAGAAACTAAACTAAAGAAATGTCATGTTCTTGGGAATTACAGAGAGGACTGTTGCCATCAAAGATTTAACATAGGGAGAAGTGGAAGCTGTAGCCATATCTCTGTTTAAATCACATGTTGAAACATCCCAATAACTCCTGGAGAATAATAATGACCACAGACTTAAGCAGATGGTAATGATGATACCAATTGTGTTTCTGGTTGTGGTATAATCAGAAACAAATCAACATGGTCCCTGGTATCTGGTATGTAGCTACAGTCCTAACATACCTTTTTTTCCCTTTCCATATCATCCAACATAATCTGAATCAGCTTGTATGTAAAGGAAAGGCACATCATTGTCCTGCTTTAGGGCTGTCATGTCTCTCACTTACCACCAAAATGTCTTCTTGTTACCTAACATAAAATCATGCTGATCCATAACATTGATAACGCTATGGTAATTTGAAATGCAATGTCCTCACCTGCTGATAAATCTCTACTTGAGAAGCAACTCCTGGCATGCTACTGAGTCCTAATATAGACCAAACACCTGCCCTTGGAACACTATTTTTGTTATTGCTACATAAGTTAACTTAGTAGCTTAAAACAGTCATTTGTTATCCTTCATAATTCTTTGGGTTGACTGGGATTAGCTGGGCAATTTTTATATTGCACATGAGCTTGAGCTGCATGATTTGAGAACTCAATTGACCTAGAAAGTTGAAGATTGCTCATCAAATCCAACGTGGCTGGTAGTTGATGTTGGCTGTTGACTAAGGAATTTGTGGCTGTTGACCAGAGCACCTACATGTAAGCTCTCTGTGATACTTGGGCTTTTGACAGATTGATAGTTGACAGATTGATAGTTGACTTCCAGGGAGGCAGGGAGAGAAGAAATGAATGCTCCCAGTCTTTTTAATGTCCAGACCTATCACAGTGGCACAGTGGCCCTCTACCACATTATCTTGGCTGATCAGTCTATTTTCAAGAGAAGAGGAAATAAAATCTACTCTCCATGATAGAGAGTTTGCAGACATTTGTAATCCACTACAGATACCAAGTAACTGTGAAATCTCATCTGGCTACCATGAATGAGATGTTCTTTGAACTACCAAATAATAAAAGAGGACATGCCTAACAAGCATTCCACTGTAAAATGCAAAATGGTAAATATAAAATTGAGCTAGAGCAGGCCTGAAAGTCATGAATACACTGCCCAAGCCAATGGATCATAGTTCCGTGATTCCTGCTCTTGTCCCTCCTCTTTCCCTCTCCTCCCTCAATGGATGGCCTCATGGGGAATTCCTTATGATCAGTAAAATGGGGATGGCTGGGAAAGAAGGAAGTAGATGGATGCTGCAGTACAATCTCACTTAGAGTGGCCCTGAAAAACAACAGTGAAGTGAATCCTCTGAGTGGGCAAACCCAGAGGTAGAACAGAGGCTGTTCACTTCATGTGGAAAGACACATGGTCTGAAAAATAAATACACATTTATTTAAGCGCAATGGTTTTTGGTTTGGCTGGTTGGTGGGGAATTTTAAAAAACACAGGACTGAAAGATTAATGACACAAGCTCTAAGGGAGAGGTAATGAAACTCTCAGAAGATATTCATTCTCCTGTGGGTACCCATTGCAGAGTAAGCCCTCAATAATGGAGTAGACAAGACCCATCTGGAGATTCCATTCATCCTCTTTCCCCAGACCTTCTGGTCCTTGCTTGAGGGGCCCATTTAGCCATGGCATCAAGGATAGAGGCTGTGAATAGCTGCAACAGCATGTGCTTTCCATTACCAAGGTTGATCTGGCTGCTGTCACTGCTGAGTGTCCATCCTGTCAATTTCAGGGCCAGAGCTAAGGCCCTGATATGACATCATTCTGTTGGTGGATCATCCATCCACTTGGTAGAAAATGGTTTACATGAAATCACTTATGTCACCAAGGGGCAGTGGTTTCTTGTCTTAGGGTCAGATTTACCTTCCTCAGTTGAAGCACTTCTGCTGGAACTACCATTCATGGTCTTAGAGAATATTTTATCTATCATCATATTACCCCACGTAAGATCTCCTATGGTTAGAAGATACATTTTATAGCAAAGGAATTGGGACAATGGGCTCATGCATGGAATTCACTGGCCCTCCCATCTGTCCCATTACCTATAGCTTTCTTGACAGAATGGTGCAAAGGCCTGCTGAAGGACCTGACAGGTTGGCATGTTATCTTTCAGGAAGCAGTACAATCCTTAAATCAGCTACTGTTATATGGTACCATCTCCTCCAGAACATTGGCAACCAAATATTGTGGGTGGAAGTGGCTTCTCTTACTAACTCATCAGATAGCACTGGAATATTTGGACTCTGTCCCCAAAATCTTGGTTGCAAACAGTTTAGAATTAATAGTATCCAAAGGAAGAATGCTTCACCTGGGGCAACAGTCACAGTTCTGCTGTGTTGGATGGCCTTCTGGTCATTTTGGCCTCCTCCTGCCATTAAACCAGTAGGAAGAAAAGTGATCACTGTATTGTCTGGGGTTATGATAACCAAAGGGAAGTTGAATGGGGACAAGCAAAATTATGCTTGCAATTCAGGATATTCCCTGAGGTTCCTCTTAATACTCACTTGCCCAGTAGTCCTGGACAAATAAAAAACTGGTGACCAATCCAAGCAAGACTGCCAAATATTGAAATTTTGCAGGAATAAAAATCTGGATCAGAAACATATTTCAACATAATAAAGGCCATAAATGACAAACTCATATCTAACATCATATTCAGCAGTGAAAAGCTGAAAGCTTTTTCTCTATGACTAGGAACAAGAAGGGGATGCCCATTCTTGTTGATGGTATTGGAAGTAATAACCACAGCAATCAGACAAAGAAAAAAAATAAAAGGTATCCAAATTGGGAAGGAACAAGTTAAATTGTCACTATTTGCAGATGATATGATGCTATATATAGAAAATTCTAAAAATTCCACAAAAAACTATTGGAACTAATAAATGACTTCAGTAAAGTTGCAGGATAAAAATTAAAATTCATAAATTACTTGTATTCTATGCACAAATAATGAACTATCAGAAAGAAACATTAAGAAAACAATTCTATTTATAATATCATCAAAAAGAATAAAATACCTAGGAATACATTTAGCCAAGGTGGTTGTAATACAGGAGGTCAAGCCTAGGGATCTCGACTATTTATTCAGATAAGCTGAAAAATCCATAAGGATGACTGGATGGAACAGACATAGCCTTTATTACTCACATTACCAGGAGCACCGATGGTGGCAGGTCAGTGAAGCAGGATAGTACACCCCTGTCTGTGTCTGAAACTTGTTTTAAGGGGTCCCAGACAAAAGAGGCATGTGTCTTATGTGTGACTCTGAACACCACCACCTCAGTGTAAAGGAAAGGTCAAGAAGCAGTCACAGGACAGGACACCACTCCCAAAAGGTGGTAAGGAAGAAGTTACAATCCATTTCCAAAACAATACACACTCCTTTTGACTATCCCTGAGTCATGGGGGTTGGTGGGGGGAGGGCCATACACTTACCCCACGGTAATTAAAGACTTGTACTCTGAAAGCTAAAAGACAATGATAAGCCCTGGCTGGTGTACCTCAGTGGATTGAGCATGGGCTGTGAAACAAAGAGTCACTGGTTTGATTCCCAGTCAGGGCACATGCTTGGGTTGCAGGCCAGGTTCCCAGTGGGAAGTGTGTGAGAGACAAGTACACATTGGTGTTTCTCTCCCTCTCTTGCTCCTTCCCTTCTCTTCCCTCTAAAAATAAATAAATAAAATCTTTTAAAAATAAAAATAAAAGACAATGATAAAACAAAATTGAAGGCATGAGTAAATGGAAGAATATACCATGCTCATGGATTGGAAGAATTAATATCATTAAAATGTCATACCTCCCAAAGCAATCTATAAATTCAATGCAATCTCTACCAAAGTACCAATGAAACTTAGTACACTAACCTGAACAAATAAGCCTAAAATGTATATGAATCCACGAAAGACTCCAAAAAGCCAAAGCAATGATGATTTTAAAAAGAACAAAATTGGAGGTATCACACTGCCTGATTTCAAACTATACTAAAAGGTTATAGTAATCCAAACAGTATAATAATGGCACAAAACAGACCTATAGATCAATAGAACAGAATAATAAGCCCAGAAATAAATCCATGCTTATATGGTCAATTAATATACAACAAAGAATGGGATAAAGCCAGTATCTTCAATAAATGGTGCTAGAAAACCTGGACAGATATGAGAGAGAGACAGAGAGAGAGAGACAGAGAGAGAGAGAGAGATATGGAGCAGAGGGAAGGGGGGAGAGAGGAAGGAAGGAGAGAAGGAAGGAAGGAAGGAAGGAAGGAAGGAAGGAAGGAAGGAAGGAAAAAGCAAAATGAAAGAAGAAAGTGGACCACTTTCTTACACCATATACAAAAATAAATTCAAAATGGATTACAGACTTAAATGTAAATCCTGAAACTATAAAACTACTAGAAGAAAACATAGGCAATAAACTCTTTGAAATTGTTCTTATTAGTAATTTTTTTAAGGTACATCTTTTTTTTTTACTATTTTTATTTTTTTAATTATATTTTATTGATTATGCTATTACAGTTGTCCCATTTTCCCCCCTTCATTACCCTCCACCCTGCACACCCCCTCCCACCCACATTCCCCCCTTTAGTTCATGCCCATGTGTCATAAGTTCTTTAGCTTCTACATTTCCCACACTATTCTTGCCCTCCCCCTGTCTATTTTCTACCTACCATC